>PVJL010000161.1:0-551841 GCA_004026885.1 Lyroderma lyra | reverse complement strand
TAAAAAAAAAAAAAAAAAGAACAAATTCATTTACAATTACGTGGGGGGAAAAAAAAGCTTCCGGGGAGGACTCAGCTGAGCCAAATTATAATGAACGAGTAAGAATTATCAAGATGAAGAAAGGGGTAGAGACAATCCAGACATAGGGAATGACATGCAAAAAAAAGCAAAAAAGCTGACAGCAATGGGCAGAAATTAAAAGTATACTAGAAAGATTACTTTGGCATTAGTTTGAAGGACTTTTGGGGGACTGCGACTGTGGAATTGGGAATTAAAGAAACAAATTACATCCTGAATTATGGAAGAAAGGGAGAGATCCAAGAACACTGAGAGGCAGGAGAGTCCTGGCGATTTTCCAGATTCCTGGCTTGGGCACCTAGTGTCCCACCCACTCTTCCTCGAGGCGGTGTGTGGCGGACTGTGTGCGCGGTCTACACCCCCCACTCCAGAATCGGGCTGTGTTGATGACTGACAGCTGGCAGCTGAAGTCCCCTCAGCCAAAGAAAGCCATCCTGCTCAAGGTGATATTCCCTTCCTGCAGGCAGCCTGATCTTACCCAATGACCGGATGATGGAGGGCACAAGACCAAGACCCCGTGCTCCGGTGAGGGGTAACCGCAGGGTCACCCCAGCTGCAGGGCTCCCTGTGGGGTCAGCCCCGGAGCTGTTCTCCTCGTGCCCAATCTTGCCTCTTCCACTCCCCAACAGGTATTGATCCCGAGAGCACTTCCCAACCGATGTGCTCCACACAAATCTCCCCCACGCCGCACGAGATCTGCGACACGGTTGTTCGACACGGTTGTTTTTTGCAGGGAGAGGGGTGGAAAGGAGGTTAATAGTAATGATAACCATACTAACATATATCTTATATACCTACTAGTATATGTTCTAGTTATTTTACTTAGTTATCAGCTCTCTGTTCCCGCTCTTCAGGCACATAGGCAAACAAACAAAAAGAATGCTTATAGCAATTTTTGAGAAGACTGTGAGATGCCTTAGAGAATCTGATTAAAACTGTGGACCTCTCCAGTGAAAAAAAACATATTGTGCCACAACTCATAAATCCTGAAATGTTCTTACAAATCAGCCAAATACTAAATAGAGGTAAAACTTTCTCCAAAGTGTATAACACCCAATTTAATAATATTACATTACTCCCTTATTATAATTTTATCACAATATAGAAATCCTAATACCGACAATTTTTCATTGTCTTTTAACTTATTATATTTGAATAATTAAAAACGGACTGAAAAGGGACTCTTGAGAAGCAATTTAAAATTCCACCCAAAAGCTGAATTCCTCAGTCTGAATTAATACCTGTATGTGCAGTTAAGGTTTTAGGGAACATCAACAACTAAGTGAACTTGGAATGGGGGGACGAAGGAGAAGAGAGGGAATAGAAGAGGAGGAGGAAGGACAGATGAGACTATATGGGTAAAGTCTGCTTAGAGATATGGAACAAAGGATTGCCAAACCTCAGTTCCATGGTGTACTTACTAATTATAACTGTGCTTCAAGGTCTATTTTTTGTCTAATATAAATGCAATCAAGTTCAGAATCACTATGCCCTATGTTTATGCAAATGGTAAAAATATTTAGAGTAATTTTATAGTTCTTCAAAGATCTTATAAAAAGAAATGTATCAGATATGCTATTCGAAACAAAACTTAAAATCTGTTGCTTAAAGGCTTTTTCGAGGACTAGAAGATGACATGTACATGTACACACACTCACATACACACACGTGTATACATCTATATGAAATGTTATATATAAGATATATAAATTTAGAAATAGAAACTTTGTATAACAAGAAATACATTGTAAATTGATGGTAAACTCTACTAAGAAGTTTGAAATGGCTTAAAGCTAAGCAGATTAAGAATCTGAATCACTTGCTTTCTGAAGTAAGGTCAGTTGTTTAATTTTCTGGATACTTTAAGTTTGCTTCTCCACAAGAAAGGGGGAGCGAGCCCAGGGAGAATACTATATAAATAAACTGATCATGAAATAGAACTAGGCTAGGAAAATATTTTTACATCTATAGGCAAACAGTCTGAATTTTATAAGTATCTTAAGTACAGTGCCGTGTGTCTTACTGAATGAAATTCCTTTATAGATACCAGTAATTTTTCATGTAATGAATAAATAATAAAGTAAAACTACAAACAGAATAGTACATTTTCTTACAAGAAGGACTACTTTTATATTTTAATGAAAATAAACTTCATTAGGTTTAGCTAATAATGGCTAAATGTTACTTTACTGTCAAAGTGATTTTTCTTTGAACCACCTTCGACAATATTAAGCGATCTTCGAATGACCATATATCATCAGCCTATAAAAAAAAGGAAGGATATACAGAAATCTCCTCTACAAAGAAAATGGTGATAAAGCCAAAAATACAACCACATCCTCTTGGCACTAATTCTAATGCTCAGCTTCCCACCTTTTTCTAAATGCATTTCTAAGATTTACCAAGAACAATGTACACATTTTCAACTACAACACTAAGAAAGGCAAGCTAAGTGCAGCAATCAAAGTACTCTTCTCATAAATCAGAAGAGATACTCCTGGAGATGAAACAGAAGAAAAGCTGCTCTTAAAAGCAGTTACTGTTCATAAAGTTACAGAAAGACTGAATATCATCATCTATTGATAAGTACCCTTACCTAAAAAAAAAAAAAAAAAAAAAAAATCACAGGAGTTTTAGGTAGTTGAGATTTATATGAACACTGAGTAAGGAGTCATTGAGATTTATCTTTGCCATACAATCTTTTTGACTTAGTGTTACTTTTAAGTCTTTTAAACTGTTCATTTTGCAAGATTTCTTCATTAAAAGGACTTTTTAGCAGGTTTAGATTTAATATGTTCACCAACTTCTTGAGAATTTTTGGACTGTGAAAATGAGAGGTTAAGCAACCTCTCAAAAACTATAAAGAGCATAATTCTTTTTCACATTTCATGGTTTTAATATCATTATCAAGTTTCTTGAATACACCAATTAGATTTGCTTTTAAAATAATCATTAATGGTTATGGTAGTCAAAATTTTAAAACACATTTCCTTTCTCTCAAAATGAACTAAAATGAGAAATAAAAGGGCATTTCAAAAATATTTGTGCAGAAATATAGTTGTAAATAATGCATCATTTCAATCAAAAATTTAAAAAAATGAGTAGCCTTCCACTCATTTATGGCTCAATATGTAAAAGTAAGTATTGGTTGTAATAGGTCAAACACCAATGTGTGATAGAAGCAAATATTAAAATATAATGTGGAAATAGAATCTAATCACTGTAATGCTCAGTAGTCTCAAGTAATTATTTAGGGCAGTGCACTCCAATAGAAATATGAGTGACATCTATGATTTGAAATTTTCTTTAGCTGTAACTGAAAAGGTAAAAGGACACAAAATTAATTTTAATAATACATCTTACTTAAATCAATGTTGTTTGACTGCCATTTCAACATATAAACAATGTAAAAATATTACTGAGATATTTTTAAATGCTCTTTTATACTAAAATTTTAGAACCGGGTATATATTTTACACTTACAGTTTAACACTGGCCACAGTATTTACATTGTAGAAATCAGCAAATGACATAAATCAGGGCTTTTTCCCCCCAGGGAACTGGTTTACCAACACATCATACTACTTTCAGCATATCTTAATTTGGATCGACCCCATTTCTAGTATTAAAGAGTCAGCACATGTAGCTAGTGGCTACCACACTAATGAGTACAGACCAGGTATACAAACAAAATCAGACTTCCAGAGTTAGTAATCTGTAACATTAAAAATGTCCAATTTTGCATAAAATATTATAAAGCATGGAAAGAAACAAAAATAGGGCCCAGTCACAGAAGCAATTTATACAAACTGTCCCTAAGGACACAGACAGTGAACTTACTAGACAAAGACTTTAAATCAACTGTCTTAAATATGCTCAAATAGCTAAAAGAAAATATGGACCAAAAAAACCCTGAAGAAAACCATAAGATTGATATCTTAACTGAAAATAGCAATAGAGAATGAAACTATGAAAAAGAACCAGAAAGAAATTCTTCTGCTGAAAATTATAACCAAAAGGAAATACAAAAAAGCCAATTTCAGCAAGCAGAAAATAATAATGAGCAAACTTGAAGATGGGTAAATTGAGATTATCTAGTCTGAAGAGTACAAAGAATAAAGAATGAAGAAAAATGAAGACAGCCAGAGACATGTGGCACCATCTAGTGTACCAACAAATCCATGATGGGACACCCAGAAGGAATAAAAACAGGGGTAAAAATAATACTTAAAGAAATAATACCTGAAAATCCATCAAATTTGATACAAGACGCAAGAAAATGAGAGAGGACTAAAGTTACTAAAATCAGAAATGAAACTGTGGACATTACTACGGACTTTACTGAAGTAAAACAGATTACAAGGGAATACTATGAATAACTGTACATAAAAAAAAATTAGATACCCTAGATGAAATGGACAAGTTCCTAGAAACACATACTACTAATTTACTAAAACTGACCCAAGAAGAAATAGAAATTCTAAACAAACTTGTAACAAGTCTAGGAACTGAATTGGTATTTAAAAACCTCTCAACAAAGAAAAGCCCAGAACCAGATGGCTTCACTGGTGAATTCTACCAAACATTTAAAGAATTAACACTAATCCTTCTCAAACTCTTTCAAAAAAAAGAAAAGGCATTAATATTTCCTAACTCTTTCTATAAGGCCAACGTTATTCTGATAGCAAAGTGAAACAAAAACATCACAAAAAAATTATGGACTGATATCCCTTAGGAATATAGACACAAAAATCCTCAGCAAAATATTAGCAAATGAAATCCAGCAGCACGTGAAAAGGATTATAAACCATGACTAAGTGGGATTTATCCCAGTAATGCCAAGGTGATTCAACATACTCATATATAAATACACCACATTAACAACAAAAACCACAGGATCATCTCAATTGATGCTAAGAAAGCTTTTAAAAACATCCAACACCCTTTCATGATTAACACCCCCCCCCCAACTAGAACTAGAAGGGAATTTCTTAACATAATAAAGGGCATTTATGAAAACCTACAGCTGATACCACACACAAGGTTAAAGAGTGAGAGCCTTGCCTCTGAAATCAAGAATGAGACAGAAACCCTGCTTTCACTGTTGCTATTCAACATTGCATTGTAAGTTGTAGATGAAGCACTTAGGCAAGAAAGAAAAGACGTATCCAAATGGAAACTTAAAAATAAAACTACTCTATACCTATTCAGAGATGACATGGTCTTATATACAAAAATATCCTAAAGAATCCATAAAAAAAAACAAAACCCAATGATTGGATTGAATAAATTAATTCAGAAGTGTTACAGGATACAAAAAAAAAAAAAAAAACCAGTTGTATTTCTAACACTAGCAATGAACAATCAGAAAAGAAAATGGTTCTTTTGCAACAGCATTCAAAATAAAATACCTAGGAATAAATTTAGCCCAGGAGGTAAAAAACAGGTTCGCTGAAAACTAAAACACAATGGTGAAAAGAATTAAAGACCTATATAAATGAGGGGGAAACTCCCTTGTTCATGAATTGAAAGATTTTAATATTGTTAAAATATCAATACTCCCCAAAGCAATCTACAGTACAATGCCTATGACAGTTCTAATGCTCTTTTTTGCAGAAATGGAAAAGTCAATTCTGAAATTCTTATGGAATTGCAAGGAACTCCAAATAGCCAAAATAATATTTAAAAAAAAAAGAACTAAGTTGGAGAATGCACACTTTCTGATTTCAAAACTTACTACAATGCTTTAGTAATAATTTAAAAAGTGTGGCACTGGCAAAAAGACAAACATACAGACCAAGGCAACAGAATTGAGAGTCTAGAAATAAATCCACACATCTGTGTCCTATTAAGTCTTGATAAATGTGCAAGACCATCACGTTGGAGAAACAGTCTTTTCAAAAAAGGGTGCTGAGACAAGTGGATATCCATATAAAAAAAGAATCAAGTTGGACTCTTATATCACACCATGTACAAAAATTAACTCAAAATGGATCAATCACCTAAATATAAAAGCTAAAACTGTAAGACTCCTACAAGAAAACGTGTCAATCTTCATAACCTTAAATTTGGCAGTGGTCTTTTAGATATGACACCAAAACTCCAAGTAACTGTATGTGTGTATGTGTGTATGTATGTGTGTGTGTGTGTGGTTTCATCAAAATTAAAAATTCTTATCAAAGGACATTATGGGGAAAAGGTGTTGAGAAGATAACCTAGATAATGGGAGGAAAGAGTTGCAAATTGTTATAGACTGAATGTTTGTGTTCCCTCTAAATTCATATATTGAAATCCTAACCCCCAATATGTTGGTACATATTAGGAGGTGGGACCTCTGCTAGGTGATGAGTGCCCTCATAAAAAGAAACCCCAGAGAGTTCGCTCCCGCTCCCACCATGTGAGGACACAATGAAAAAATGACCGTCTATGATCCAGGAAGTGAGGCCTCATCAGAAACTGAATCTACTGGCTCTTTGACCTTGGACTTCCCCAGTCTCCAGAACTATGAAAAATAAATCAATCTCTGTTTATAAGCCATCCACACTATGGTAATTTGTTACAGCAGCCCAAACAAACTAATAAAGAAGTCACATAAGTCATATATCTGATAGAGGTCTAATATCCAAAACATATAAAGGAACTCTTTATCTCAGTAACAAAAAGACAACCCAATTTCAAAGTGGGCAAAAGACTTGAACAGCTATTTCTCCAAAAAAGATATATAAATAGTTAACAAGCAAGTGCCTAGCATCATTAGTCATAAGAGAATGTAAGTCAAAACTACAATGAGCTACCACCTCACACCCAGTGAGGACAGTGTTATGAGTTGAACTGTACACTCCCCCCCAAAAGATATGTTGAAGTCCTAACCCTACTACCTCAGAATGTGACCTGATTTGGAAACAGGGTCTTTATAGAGGTAATCAAATAAAAATAAGGCCATTAGGATGAACTCTAATCCACTATGACTGGTGTCCTTATAAAAAGTGAAACAAAGCATGCACAAGGGGAGGATGATGTGAGCACACACGGGGAGAACACCACGAAGGCAGAGACTGCAGTGACGCATCTGTAAGCTGAAGACTGCCAGCAAACCGCCAGGCGCTAGGAGAGAGGCAGGAGCAGTCCCCCTCAGCCCGCAGGGGAAACCAAACACACCAACACCTTGATTTTAGATTTCTAGCCTCCAGCACTGAGACAATTTCTTTAAGCCACCTAATTTATGGTTCTTTATTACAGATGTCCTAGAAAACTGATAGAGATGGCTGTAATTTTGGGGGGGGCAGGGGAATAGGTGACAAGTGCTGGCAAGCAGAAAACTTAGAATTCTGATAACACTGCCGGTTGGAAAGCGGTGCAGCTTCTATGGCCAACAGTTTGGCAGCTCCTCTGAGTTAAACATAGAATTACATTATGATCCAGCAATTCTATTTTTAGGTATATAACCAAAAGAATTGAAAAGTAGATTCTCAAATAAATACTTGTATATGAATATTCATAGCAGCACGATTAAATTATGTAGCCAAAAGGCAGAAACAACTTACTGTTTATGACTAGAGGAATGGATAAACAAAACGTGGTATAGGCATACACTGGAATACGATTCAGTCCTGAAAAGGAATGTATTAGTAGTACTAACACATTCTACAACATGAATGAACCTGCAAAACATGCTAAAAGAAGGAAGGAAGATACAAAAGGTCCCATATCATATGATTCTATTTATATAAAATACCCAGAAAACGGCAAATCCATAGAGACTATTATTGGTCACCAGGGGCTGGGGAGTGGTTGCTTAATGGGTATGGAATTCTCTTTTAGTATAATGACAGTGTTTGGAACTTGACAGAGACAGTGGTTGCAAAACCTTGTGATTGTACTAAATGCACTGAAATGTATACTTTAAAATAGGTGATTTTATATTATATGAATTTTTCATCTCAATAACAAAAAGTAACCCGGTCTTTTGAAACTCTGTTACAACCTATAATCTACACTTTGTGAGTTATTTTCATTTTTATTTCATATTATTTGCCAGTTTAAATAATGCATTAAACATATTCATAAATTTGGGCACATAAAAATCTTCTAGATTCCCCATCAATTTGTTATCTTCAAGTTCCTAACCTTTCCTATGTCCACGCCATTCCTAACCCCTTTACTCTCAGATAGTGGTTAGACCTCTGACTAAAAGAAAGAGTTAGGCCGCTCAATTATACTCCATCTGCTTCCCTTTGCTGCACCTCTAAGCTTTTCTCTATATTCCCACACATTGGCTGAGGGCTGTGCCTTTTTCTGTCACTATCCTTTTGTCCAAGTATATCTTTCTTCAATAAAGTTTTCACTTACGTCACTGAGTACCAATTTGCTTCTCTCTGTACCCTACCATGCACTCACCTCATACCTAAACATGCCCACTTTCTTTTCCAATTTTTTTTCAGTTCTACCAAGCACAAGTCACTGAATTACTAAAAGAAAGTTAGTTAAATAAAAATCCAGTCCTTCTTTTAGGAAACTCACAAGCTAGTGAGAAAGATGAATAGTTAAATAATTTTAAGTATAAAAGCAAAGGCATGTACAAAATAGTCATGGTGTAAAGGAAACATAACAGGTTAGAGAGGGATTATCTTTATTTATATCTTTGTCAGGCCCACCCTCTCTGTTGGTTTCTTCTCTTCTCTTCCTACAAACAAGCTCAGGTCTCTTCTAGCCTTAACTATACAAGTACACCTTCCATGATGCTTAAGCTAATACTGCTCTGTCATTTCCCCTCACTAGCTCATTTTTTGGAAAAGGTCACTTACACTATCTACAAATCCAATCCACTGTCTTTCCCTCATTCTTCTTTTAAGTAAGTGTGATCTTGGCTTCCAGCACTACATTGACACCTCTCACCAACCAAAGTTGAGAAAGCCATTCAAAATATCCACTTACCTTTTTTCAGGCCTCATCTTACAAAGACTCTCAGCTATGAAAGATGCTTGTGGACCTTACCTCCCCTTCACAGAATTCTCTCCTTGACTTTTGTGAAAGTTCACGTCCCTAACGCGCTTTCTCCCTCTCGTCCCAATCCCACTCCATGTACACCGTTCCACTTGCTTCTATTGCTGAAGGGGAGGCATTAGCCAAGGTTCCGTTTTGAGATGTGGCTTCCACTTTGAGAAAGTAAACTGGGACTGAGGAAAATAATCATGGAGTCAGAGGGCCTGCTTCAATTTCTGGTTCTAACGCTGACTGACTTAGTTGTGCACCCACGGGCACGTCACATCCTGACTCCATACAAGAGAATGGCTTTCTAATGTTCTTTCCAAACCCACAGTTCTATAGTTCTACCGGGAAAGAACGTCAGACTTTTTACTTCTCACTTCTCTAGTGCGCTACATGTTCACATTCTGCCTGCATTCTAAATGCCTCATCTCTAAAACTAATCTCCCAAACTAACTACTTCTTTTAAGTTGCCTACTAGTGTTTATACTAGTATATTGGTGCCACCATTATCTTACACCTGACATCCTAATAATCTTACATATTTACTGCCTTTTATTCATGCATTCTCTCTTCCAAATTCCCACCCCCACTTCGGGGCCTAACTCAAAGAGAATGTCTTTTGGAAAGCCTCTCCTGCTAGTTGTAGTACCTCTAGATACTAAGATACCATTAGATACTAATAGTAGATACTAGATACTAAGATACTAATAGATCTAAGATACTATTCTGTGTATACAGTAGTTCCCCCCGCATCCCGTTATGCACAGTTTCAGTTACTGCAATCGACTGTAATCCAAACATACTCAATTTCTCCAACCATCAGCACAGTCTGCTCCTGACATCCAACCATCCACAATGTAGCTGGAAGGTCAATGGTAACATAAAGCTATGCCTGTACCATTCACCTCACTTCATCTCATCATGTAGACATCGCACCATCTCACAAGAAAATGGGTGAGTTCAGCACAGTAAGATATTCTGGTCAACCACATTCACATAACTTTTATTACAACTTATTGTTATAACTGTTCTATTTCATGATTAGTATTGCTGTTAATCTCCTACTGTACCTAATTTATAAATGAAACTATCACAGGTAGGTAGGCATAGGAAGAAACATGGTATTTACTCAAGAGTTTGGCACTATGTGCAGTTTCAGGCATCCACTGAGAGTCCTGGAACACACGCCTCACGGCTAAGCGCGGGACTGCTGCCTCTCTCGTTACACGTGGCACCATTTCCCTCCAGACTCAGGTTCTGTAGGAGCAGGGTTCACAGCCGGTTCTGCTGTGCATGCCCCAGTAGCACCCTGAGCACCGTCTTGCCCAGAATACTGAACGATGGTAAGATCTGAATGAACTAAACTCAATCTAAACTCTGGACACAGTAGAAGCAGTAGAGTTTTCCAGAGCAATTCTTTTTGCCCAGTAAAAATAATTGTTTAAAAATACATAATGATTTAGATGTTCCAGCTCTAACATATGTATTGCTCTTCTTAAACTAAAAAGCAGAAGCTCCTTTTGAATTACTTCAAAATCCAAGTCAACTGAAAAGTACATTATAAAAAGTAATTTTTGCAATGTCGCAGTATTTTTAAAAACGTATTTATTAAAAGATATACCCTTAAATATTTCGTTTTAGATTTGATCATTTTTTAATCTAAATTGTTTACAAGACAATTATTTTTAAAACTGTTAAACCTAATGAACTAGCATCAGAAGTGTAGATTAACATAGCAACAACTGATGCTTATCAGAACATTGAGCCCATACACACTACATTATCTTCTGTTCTAACCTACATGCAGCATAGAAAACAATTTCCCCAAATGAAAGAAGATATATCATTAATTTTCAGCTTCATTAATAAGCTTTAATGCAGTCCTCTACACAAAAAATTTTCATGTCCTCAATTAAGATAGTAAAACAAATGGAGAGAAAAAAAAGGTTTCCAGCTGCCTTTATTACCAAGAAAGATAAAATAATGCAGCCTAGCAGACAAAAGAACTAGAATTTCCAAGGACTCTAAACCAGCAAAGTCAAGGCTTTAGCTTAATTCACCTAGAAGATAGGATGTCTGGTGTGAGGCCTGACAGGAAGTACATAGCATCGCCTCAAGAACATTAAATGGAACGGAGAGGAACTGTCTGCCGCCTCATTACTGAGGATGCAGAGCAGTATCTGACCTACCTGGTTTATCCCTCCAGGAGAGATCTTATATGATTGCAACTTCTGCTTCAGCAGCTCTGGATCACTGTGACGGAATGGGCACCCTGACAACAAAAAACAAGCCAGCACACCAGCAAGGTTATTTACTCAGGACTTAGCACTCTACCACACTTGAGAGACTGTCTAAGCTCCCCTTAATTGTCTAACAGCTTATTAATAAAAAAGTTAATTGCCCATGGGTGCCACTGCTTTCCTCTCTTTATCTAAATGACGACTTCGCCGCACAGTTATCAGGGTACTACAGGCTCAAGAGTTACATAAAACACAACACCATTCTCAGGCTAAGTTGCCCATTCACTAGGAAGAGGAAACAATTTTAATTGTGCTACTTGCTAACAAGCAGAGATAATCACCAAGTAGCTATAAAATAGTTTATCTAAAAACTTTATGCAATCTCACATATTTTCCTCTACTTAAAAAAAATTATATAAAAGGCATATAAGAGAAAGGTAGTGTAAGCAAAAAGAAAAATGTGCAAACTCTAAGAAATAAAAAAAACCTCATTTACATTTTCAGATGTAAATTCTATGACTATTTCCCATAAAGTAGAATCAATATAAATTTAGATGAATCCTAGATGGGAATAAAATAGACCAATCAGAAATTGTTTGAAAGAAAAACAACTTATAGTATTATAGATACATGTCACCTCTATATTATTTCATATATAAAACTAAAGATAAATATGGACTACTAAAAATATTTCCATAAATAGGAACACAAAATATGAGACCAAACTAGAAAATTTTAGATATTTTAATAAGAAACTACAATGATAAACACTTATTGTAAATTTTAATACAAGAAGCCCAACTATTTTTTTCAGTCATACAAATGATAGATAGGTCTATAAGTTAATCAGAAACAATTGTGCATTTTTAATGAAATCAGTAAGAAACTGGGTGGGGCAAACATAACGAAAAGAGCCTTCAGGCCAAACAAATGTGTTCACCAAAAATCTTAACCATGAATAAAAACACCCATGATAATAACAACACTATGGATTCCTACAAACTATAAAACTCACTATTTGTAGTATATACTTTATTCTGATAAAAATTATAATAATTTTTAGTACAAGAAAATATTTTGAGAAGCTTTGTAGCACATGGTTAAGAGTTTAGAGCCATCCTGCCTGAGTCTGAATCTCAGTTTAACAGTTGCTCGTTGGGAGACATTAGGCAAATTCTGGATCTTCTGTTGACTCAGCTTCAGTTTCTGGCAAGTGAGGGAAATAGTCACTGACTGAGCTCTTGTGAGAATGGAATATAAAGCTCTTCCATGCTCCCGGCACATACTAAATACTCAATATGTGCTAGCTGTTGTGATTATCCTCAAAAAAAAAAAAAAAATCTGATAATAACATTATGAAGGATCACAATGAGAAAGAGGGGAGGCTGCACATGGAATTCTGGATTAAGGCCAGAATTACTGACGGACACACACAAACAAAATTAATTGAATTCAAAATAATTTGAAATAATGGCTGTACCTATATGAAAGGTCAGAAAGGGCAAAGTCAAGAAGAAACTGGAGAATGACAAAGTACTAAATATCATTGAAAAGTCTTCTAAAACTATGCTCAACAGTAGGAAGACAGAAGAGACTACTACTCAGAGAAGCTGGTGTTATTTCAGCAGATGGCAAAGAAAACAGAACTCAGCAACTCTTAGTTTCTGTCTTCCAGATCAAAAGAATGATTTTTAAAATTTGAAAGGGTTGAATTGACATGGTAACTGAAGAAGTGAAATAAACAACTATCACTCGTCATAGCCAGTGTTTGACAAAGCTTCCAACACACACTTGTGGAACAGATGTTAATATATAAACATAGTCAGGAGTATAGTTATATCTACATAGATTCATAACTTCCAAGAAGTGCAGCTTAATGAAAAGTCAACCTAGGGAGCTATTTAGTTTTGCAAAAACACAACAATAAAAGGATAGACTTCTGATTTCCAGTCCAGTGTGTAAGGAGCTTAGAAGTCACCACTCCATCAAAATAAGTAATAAGCTGAACTGAAAAATTTGTCACTCTTCTTGGATCCATCCAAGAAGTGAGGTCACAAGGCAAATTACTGCCCCCAAAACTGGAGCGAAAGGTAGGTACAGAGAATCACAACTTACCACAGTGGAAACCTCTACAGGAAGTAATGCTGGGGTAGGAAACCAGGACAAATGGCTGGAGTCTCAGTGTAGGCAATTCTAAGAGTTAAAAACTCCCAAGGAGACCCCATCATAGGGGGACCCCACACTTTTGTAAGTTTAACCTCCAGAAGCTCTACCTGATCCTCAGAGTGAATAAGAGAGGGAAATTCCTATGTGCTCTGGCAGAAGAAGAGGGAAAATAACCATTTTTAAATACTCTACAGCCACATTCTTCTTAACAAGGAGACACTGCTTACCAGAGTCTAAACTGGTAAGGTTTTGTGGGAGTCTAACCCACCTGGGGAAGGGAAATATTTAACTCCAGCCTTCTCTACCCATCCTGCCCTACCTAAGTGGGGGAAAGATGACTGAAAATCACTATTGAAGTTCATAGCCCAAGGTCACAGACTCACTAAAAGTCTAAGACCTAATCATAGGACTATAGAACACGTCCCTCCACCCCACCTTACTACCACATTACTAAAGGCCCATTCACAGAAGTTCTTTTCACCCAGTATGTGATATTTACCTTTTAACAAATAATTACAAGGCATAGGGAAAGGCGAAAACTAGTTTGAGGAGACTCAACAAGCATCACAACTAGAGTTAGATATGACAGGAATGTTGAAATTATCAGACCAGAAATAAAAAATAACTATGATTAATATGCTAAGGGCTCTAATGGAAAAGATAGACAATGTATAAGAACAGATATGTAATATAAGCAGAGGGATGAAAATTTTAAGAAAGAATAAAAAAAGCTAGAGATTAAAAACATTGTAACAGAAATTATGAATGCCTTTATGGGATTATTAGTAGAGATGGCTGAGGAAAGACTCTCTGAATTTGAGGATATGTCAATAGAAACTTCCAAAAACAGACTTAAAAAATTAAACAAAACCAAGAACAGAATATCATATCCAAGAACTGTGGGACAACTATGGGAAGTGTAACATGCAAATAATGGAAAAGCCAGGAGGAGAAAAAAGAGGAAATAGAAGTAATATCTGAAGCAATAACGACAGAGAATTTCCCACAGACTCAGGAAATTGAGAGAACACCAAGAAGAATAAATGTCAAAAAATACACCTAGGTATATCATATTCATATATCATAAAATCAAAACTAAAGAAAAAATCTTGGAAGAAGCAGAGAAAATAAACACCTTACTTACAGAGGAGCAAAAATAACAATTATATCTAATTTATTCTCAGAAACTATGCAAGCAAAAAGAGAGCAGAGTAAAATAAAATGTTGAGAGAAAAACTCTTACAAACTTAGATTTCTATACCCTACTAAATGATCCTTCAAAAGAGGAGAAAGCAAAAACTGAGGTAATTTATTACCAAATAGAACTGCATTGCAAGAAATGTTAAAGAAGTTCTTCAAAGGGAAGGAAAATGAGATAGGACAGAAACAGACCTACCTAAAAAAAAGCACATCAGAGAATAAGGAAAGGTAGAATAAAATCATCATTTTTCTTATTCTTCATTAATCTAACAGATGACAGTTTGTTCAAAATAATAGGAACTATGTATTTGATTATGCATATGTATGTATGTGTATTTATAAATAAATGAAATAAATGACAAAATAATACAGGGAATTAGAAATATTTCATTTTATAAGGTACTTGCACTACCCATAATATAGTATAGTGTGATTTGAAATGGGACTTGATTAGTAAAAATTGTGTAGCAAAAACTTAATGTAAAACTTTTTTAAAAAGTAAAAAAAATAAAGTACAATGAATATGCTAAGAAAGGAGAAAAAAAAAGAATCATATAAAATGCTCAATTAAAACCCCAAAAGGCATACAAAGTATGGATGACAAAAAACAAAGAATGAGGGCAACAAATAGAAAATAATAACAAATATAGTAGCCATTAATCTGATTATATCAATAATTACTTTAAACATCAATGGTCTAAATACACCAATTAAAAACAGAGATTGTCAGTAGATCAAAAAACAAGACTCAACTATATATTGTGTAGAAGAGAGCCAAAGACACATATGGATTAAAAGTAAAGGGATGGAATTTGATATACCTTGCTAACACTAATCAAAAGAAAGCTATTAATATATTGGTTTCAGAAATAGCAGACTTCAGAGCAAGGGAATTTATCCAAGACATTACATAATGATAAAGGGATGAATTCTCCAAGAAGACCTAACAATCCTTAATTAAGGATATGAACCAAAAACACAGAATCAACACTCACACATGAGGTAAAAACTGATAGAAGTGCAAGGAGATTTAGATGAATCCACCATTAGGGGCTTCAACACCCCTCTATCAGAAATGACAGATCCAGCAGGCAGAAAATCAGCAACAGTGTAGCTAAACCCAACTGTACCATTAATCATTCAGCTAGGTATAACTGATATCTGTAAAACAGCCACATCCAACACTAGCTGATTGCACATTCTTCCCCGCCAGTGTGGGATGTAGACCGCGGGGATATTGTGCATGTGAGGGGAAAGAGGGTCTATGGGAACTCTCTGTAAGTTCTGCTCAAATTTGCTGTGAACCTAAAACTGCTCTAAAAAAATTGTTTATTAATTTTTTTAAAATAATAGATAAATGTGCCTAATGAATAATATGAAATCATTGAGTGCTTGCTATTTCTAACTGACTACATAAGGGACTAGAGTAAGTAAGATACACTTTAACAAGAAATATAAAATATAAATAAGAAATAAGAAATATAAAATCCTGCATTTAAGCTAATAAATATCAACCACATGAGTGACAAATGTTAGGACCTAGAAAAGGATAGAAGGATCCCTGGGAGTTTTACTTGCCCACACTCAATGTAAGTTAACAATTGTCTGGTGTGACTACTAAGAAAAGCCATAGGCTTTCTCTACAGAAGTATATGGTCAATGGTTTTCAAAGTTGAGAAAACATAAAAATCATCCAGTGAGCTTGCAATTACCTCTGAGTTTATATAACTGATGGTGGGATTTGAGAATCTGCATTTCTAAAAGGTGTATTAAGTGCCTGCCACAAGTGATAAGTGCCAGTACATTTTCATCTATTAAATATGAACGTACCGGCATTTTCTAATGCTCTGGACACATGAAGCACCTTTCTTAAAATTCTGTTTGTGATTATCTGATATTTAACAGCCAAAAAGTATATGACCTTTTTAAAGAGTTTCAGTTAAGATGCCAAAACATAGTTTTGACACACACTGAAGTAAGCGTTGGTAAAACAGAACATTTGCTAATAGGGACTATTAAATAATTCTCTGACATAACAGACAAATAAGGAGCTTTTCAAGGCATGCTCAGAGAACTATTTATTAAAAAGCCGTTGAATTCAGAAAATAATTTTACATAATTTTTTTAAACCTACAATTCAGTCAAATTGGTAGATGTTCGAAACCTCATGTTAAATTCCTCACTTAGTCTGTGTTTTTTAATCTGGTGATAGTAATGAGAATAAAACACACCTTTCCTAAGTTGTCTTTTAAAAATTAATAAATCTACTATTCAAAAGTTGGAAGTGCTTAAATTTCAAAATGCTCTGAAGAACTTGTCAGTCTTCTGAGACACTTGCAGAACACGAGAAAAGACAGAGAACCTCAGGTGAAGGGGAAATTGAGAACTAAAGAGCCCGGTCCAGCAAAAACTGAAGCCGGCAGAATGCATTCCACTTGCCTGACCTAGTTCAGTAACAGGACAAGTAAGGAGAAGCGTAATGGAGCTCTGGCTTGACAATGATGACTGACATAAGCTACAAACTATTCCTGTCAGTAATGCAAAAAGCCATTACACTGTTTTCAGCATTTCCGACAGAGCTCTTGGATTTCTGTACTTCACAGACATATCAAGTGGAAGCACTTACCATGATAATCCCCTTGGCTTGGTGGATTGGTTAGAATAATCTTCAGGCAACTGAAAGGTGTATAGTCTGTCCTCTTGCCTTCCTTTCCGTAGCTGTGACGAATATTGTAAGAGTAGCCTTTATCAAACTGATTGGAGGAAAAAGAAAGATCAAAGTAAACCAATATTGTACTAATGCTTTCAGCAATGCCAGCTAGAATCAAAGAGTACAAAGTGGTATTTTCCACAATAAATTCAGCATTCATGGGCAAATATGCATTCATATCATATACATTATTTGGGTCCTTTATGATGAGAGTAATTTTTTACAGTGCACAAGTTAGAGGAAACAAATTTCTTAGGTAGTAACAGCTAATGTTTATGTCTTTAAAGATGAGAATAATCCTTTCCTGAGAAGAATAATCAATTTGCCCATTTCTCAGTTCCATTCCAAATTTTATATTAGTTGTAACTCCACTGAGCCTCCTCTCTATCCCCCTCATCTAGCGCTCCCAGGATTCCTACACCCTACCGATGGTACTGATGAAATACTCCTCACATTGTAAAGCCTTTCCTCCGTATTTTCAGTACACAGAGCAAGCAGTCAGCAAACGCTCGATGAAGGGATCAACTATTGCAATGGCCTCCCCCGCTGGAGTTCCTGACTCCATGTTTATAAGGCAAGCTAATGGGAGAGAAAGGACTTTGAAATGGATGGGACATGGGGAAAAAAAGGAACTAACCCTGAAAGGCTCCGTTTAGTGGAACTAAGCTGTCCCATATTTAAAGTAAGAAAGGCCATGAGAATAAGGAATCAGAAAATGCTGTGGTTTTGGGGGGTGATGTTTTTAAATTTCGCATTATAATTTGTAAATGGTGAAATACACACATCTCAAGTCTACAGTTTGACTGGTTTTGACAAATCCCTGTACCTGTGGTACCCCGTAACCCATAGAGACAGAACATTCCATCCACGCGCAGAGTTCCCTCGTTCCCCCCGTATGAGCCATGGAACACCTCTGAGGAGTTCCACGGGAACTAAGTGAAGAACATGTGCTTCCAGCGTGGCTTCTCCATCCCACCTCCTCCAGTGACGGGAAGTGCCAAAAATTCAACGCTGGTCTAGAGGGGGGTGAGTGGCAGTTTGTGACCTTCCAAATGAGCCCTGACACCCAGCTGTGAGGCTGGCCACACACCACCCTCCGTGTCTGCCAAAGGCAGCAGCATACCACCTTCAGGGGCAGTGTACATTGGGAACATGGTAAGTCAGGCTCGTCTGTTTGTTTTTTTCTTGTAAATCTGTCCTTTGTCAGTCCAATTTACAGGCTCTCAGCTGGGGAACTGACAATGAGTAGAGCAAAAAGGTTTTTCCTCCCCTACGGTTTTGTCCAAAAAAGCAGGACATGCATCTCCATCCTCACATCCTCCTGCCTTCCCCTGGGATTCATGGAGATCGTTTTTTAGTTCTAGACCCCACAGGAAGCAGATTTTCTTTCCCTCAAATTTCCCCTGGGGCAGGGTCAAGCCAAAATTTTAAAATTTCAATGGACCACTTTGTTAGAAAATGAAAAGGAAATAAGCGAATGCCAAAAACCACAGAGAAAGTACGAAAGGGAACAATCCTGTGTAATCTGACAAGGTAGTTCATTAAGCTCACGGCTTTCAGTGAGGCCGACAGACCACAGGAGACATCAGCTGTGACGGCGTAGCCATCAGGGAAACGGCCGTGTGCTCAGGAGCCCAGGTGTATGTGGGCTCGCAGGTTTGTCCTTTTCACATTCCACTAGACAAGGCTGTACCCAAATCGACCCAGAAAACAAGACGTGAGGGTCCCTCGTGACCTGGGGCTGTGCAATCTACACTCTAACTGGATCTATTCAGTCAGATATGATGTAAAGAACGTCATTTCTAACTTCCTAATGGGGAATTTAGTACAAATGCACTAAAGTTACTAACAATAAAAAATACTTAGTGATGATTCAGTACTAATATTACCTTTCTATAGATCATTAGCAGTGACAAAATGATGATTCTTAGACTCTTCACTATCTAGAAAAGTACAGAAGTTAGGTATCCCTATTTTATAAATGAGCAAACTAAGCTTTCAAGGGGTAGAGTGAACAGTTATTCCAATTACTTAGAAATAAGTAATAATTCCAGTGGAAAAGCTGGAATTAAAATTCTATTCTTCTATTTTCTAGGAAATGCTACAAAATTATAAATGGAGAAAATGAATAAATAACTATGGCAACGGTCAGTTATCCATGGCAAACATTCAACTGTAGGCTGCTTCCTTACTGTCACTCAGTTGCTTCAGGGACATATGAAACTAAACCACAGTAAAACAAAATATATCTAACTCTAGCAAAAACCAGAGAAAACTGTCTACTCTCAAATGAAATAGTAAGTCTAACAAGCCACTCACGTATCACCTATTTGCTTTCTAATTTACCATAATTTCAGAATCACAAAAAAAGGCAAATCTGAAGTTAAACATCTGAATGAAGAAACGCTAGTGTTTCAGCATGCTTTCAAGTTATCAGCCACACTTGGTATTCCTCCTCCTATACATAATTCATTACTTGGGAACATGACAAAGAACTGGAGTACAAAATCAGAGGAAGGAGAGTCTGAGAAATGGCTAGGAAAGAATGCAGAACACACCATCACTTATTTAACTAGCAACTCTATCTGGAGTTTTAGCAAATTTAGCTTCCTTATCAGAATCGGAATTTAAGAGCTGGGACAGGCTGTAGACATCATCTAGTATGCAGCTATTATTATACAGAAAAGCAAGGAACAGAGGGTCTAACCCTAATTGGTGAGCTGGAGAAAGAGCCCAGGCCCTTCACCGCCTATTTCAATCACCTCTCAGTCACTTCTGTAAATCTCATGCCAAGGACGAAGCCCAGCGAACTGCAGCTGCCACGTTTCCTAGGGTGAACTGTTAAGGATCTTTTCTGCACTGAATACGTGCATACTCATTCGCTTGTCTCTACCAAAGGACTGAAAGCCAACCTTGCATTTTTCTTACTCTGTTAACTTTCAGTGACAAGACATTCAGCAAATTCCTATCACTAAATACTGTTAAAACATATTATTATAAATAGAGGTCTCAACAATTCAACCTGGAGGAAATGGGCAGGGTGGTGTGCAGGTAATTTGAATGGGCTTCCTGTTCAGCCAGTGTGCCTGATATTAAGAAAGGGACAGATGGATAATGGAACTTTCAGCTTGTCATCTGGAAAACTTGTTTTAGAAAAAGGTACTTTATTCACTGATACAAATACCACTGACATAACCGTGAATAAAAATTTATTAAGATTCTAAATATAATTTGCCCGAGTTTGAAGACAGAAACCACAGACAACCTTCATTCACTAAAGTAAAAGCATTTATTGAATCACATACTTATAGCCTAAAGGACAATTCAGTAACTCTTAAGAGATGGTCGAATTAGTCATTATCTCACTGGTAGGAAAAAAGCCAACATAAAACAAATATCGCCAGAAAAACCACAGGAGTTGGCTGTCTTGTAGAATGCTCTACTCTAAGATGAGTTGGCTCAGCTTGAATAAATTGGTCTTTTCACTCACTGGGAACAAGAGAAGCAAACCGAAAACTTCATCCAAGCCTGCAATCAAAGATTGAACAAAAATTTGCTGATGAGAGCTTCTAATCGCCAAGGAAAAGGCTCCCTCTTCTTCACAGATAGAAGAATTGATTTTTTACAAACATTTTGAAGTAAAAAATCACATGTAAATTTATTTAACTTCTGCTAGATTACTTTAAACCTATTTTCTTCTTTTCTCAATCTTTTGTAATGTTTTTTTTAGTTTGCTTTTCTAGATTGCCTTACCTGGCAACTTTAATCCACAGCAAGTATTTTCTAGAACTAACTTTCTATTATGATAGAATTTTAAAGATCTAGCTTGATCATTAAAAAGGTATTTCAAGATAGTATTCATAACCTAGTGTGTGCATAGATATAACATATAATGCAGCACATAGTATATTGTATACTTGTATATAAATATTAATAATATGTAATAAATCTAAGGTTTTGAAGAGCTACCAGGATGATTACAAAAACATAGTTCTCTAATCCTACAAGTGAAAAGGAAAATCTAAACATTTTTATTATAAACATTTAAATATTTACATATATTAGTATATTTCAATTACATGTTTCTGGGTACATAAATGTTCAGAATTGTTATGTATGTTCTTGTTGAAATAAACCTTTTATAAACATGTATTTGTCCTATTCAATACTTTTCTCCTTGTAATGCACTTTGTATATTAATACTGTCACTCCAGTTTTTTTTTATTCTACTTGTTTGTATTCCTCTCCCCAACTTTATTGATAATCTTTCAGTGTAAGAATGCCTTAAATAAACAGCAACGGGTAATTGGTTACCCATGACCACCCTCTAGTGGTTGCTCATAACATAGTAAACTGCACATTTTTCTATCAATGCCAAAAATGGATCAGACTCTCTACAAAAAGACAAGATCTTTAGCATACTTCTATTTCCATCATAATTATAAAATTAGCTCCAAAATAACTCAAAATGAACTGCTAAAAGGATTAAATGATTTTCCCAAAGTCACCACAATATAGTGAGATATTTCACTTACTAGATTACATGTCATCTTCTAGTCATCTAAGTTTGGCTACATAACAGATGACCAAAAGAAAAACTTACATTAGATTTTAAAAGCTAGCAATAAATACAGAAGAGTGTATCATCCTCCAAAATGACAAATAACATGAGATAAAGTTTTAATTTACAGTGACAAGCCAAATTGTTCCTCTACAAGTTCAGTGACAAAGAGAAGATCTGTTGCCTTCTATTACAGGGAAGTGTTTTTTGTTCCTCTCCAAAGGATAGAAAGCAATAGTTCCCACACAGTGAGACTAAATTCTCTAAGGCTGCCTCTGAAGGAGATCAAAAGAGAAATGCACATTATATCAAGAATCAGAAAATATATGTTGGGTGACAGATGGCTAATTTATTTTAAAAGAGAAACACAATTTTTTGGAGAACTGGTTGATTCTAGGACCATGGCAGGGAAACATGAACCAGGAGAATCTCGTGGTGCCAGAGCGCATGTTCAAGAAGAAGATGGGCATATCCAAAGAGCTCCGAAATGCCAGAGCTGATACAATTTATGTAACGAAATACACAAAAACATCACTGAATTATAACCCATAGAATGAAATGTATTAATTCATAGAATATCTACGCATACTGACATAAATAACTGAATAAATGGAGGAAAGGGGACAGCTTTTCTTTATAGAAGAATTTCAATTAATAAATGTAGAAGAGTAGGAAAAGAGAAAACAGCCATTAGAACACCATACTAATAATACTTACAGGCAAGATCCACCAAGGGGTGCCAAATTAGTGGGTAAACAGGATATTTACATAATCAAAGTATCTCCCCCAAGACATTTTGAGGAGAAAACAGTAACTATACAGTAGAGAAACCCAGCAGATACAACTTTAACCAAGTGATCAAGGTTAAGGTTAATATCTCCAGCAATAAGTTATGTTGATGTCATATGCCCGTTAGTGATGCAGTCAGAAGGGAACATCACTCCTGTGGTATGCTTACCGAAACTGTTAACATCAATCTACTCCTGAGAAAACAGTAAATAAACCTGAAGTGACGGACAGTCTACTGAAACTGACCAGTACCCTTCAAAAGTATCAAGGTCATGAAAGACCAGAAAAGAATGAGAAAGTGTCACAGACTCAAAGAGATAAAGGAGACATGGCAACTAAAATCAACGTGCAATCCTGGAATGAACCTTGGAACAGCAAAAAGATGTTAGTGAAAAAACTGGTAAAATCTGAATAGTCTCTAGTTAATAGTATTGTACCAATGTCAATTTGTTGATTTTGATAATGATATAATGGTTACGTAAGAGGTTAATGTTAGGGGAAGCTGGGTGGAGTGTATATGGAACCCTTGGTATTTTTGCAACTTTTCTGTAAGTCTAAATTTTTTTTTTAAATAAAAAGTTTACGTACAAGACAGTGAACTAGGCATAACATAAATCAGCTTATTTAGTCTCCTAACAACTCCACAAAATTGGTGTCATTATCCCTATTTTATAGCCTGGAAATTTGAGGCTTTAAACAATTAAGTAATATGTTCAAATACACAAGCAAAATGTTGCGTCAGGGCTGAAATCTGTTTATGACTTGCTCAGAGTTCATGTTATTATAAACCCATGTAAATGCATTTATCACCCAGGAAACACAGGTCATCTCTTCTGAAACTAGATTAAAATTTTAAAGTGGCAACAATTCTAAAAGTAGCTTCTGATCTTAGAACTTAGTAATAATTTTCAATTTGCTTAAAATATATTGTATAAGGGAAACAAAAAGACTTTCTATCATAATAATAAAGGGCAAATTACTACATAATTAAGTAAAGCCATTTTAATTTACCATAACATCAAGCAAGTCTTGCACAACTCTACAAATTACAATACCCTACTATGCTGTCCAAAATAAGGAGTAAGAAAAGTCGATTTGTTACAAGGGTTGTTCGGCAGCAACAGGCATAGCTATTAGCTTATACAGTTCAAAGATAATAGTATGGAAAACTTAATTTTCACATTTATTTTAGCGAGTTTTTTCTCCTTGTAATATTAAACCATTTACCTATATAACCACCAGATGAATATTATTTAATACAAAGGAAGAGCATCACAAACTTCAGGGAAATATCTGAGAAATAATACAATATTCATGACTGAATAGAAATACTTCTTCCTCTCCCCATTTACTGATGTCACTCACAGGTACCACAGTAATGATAGGTTACTTCACCTAGTGAATTATGATAAAGAATCAAAGTCTCAAAACAAAGTGTCTGCTTTCTTACAACCAAATGTAACTAAACTGAATTATTGATGGTTTGTGTTCTCAGCAATGCAGGAAGATGTCTCTACCAAGGGAAAGCTATGTAAACTTATTGTATGGCTTCAGGTAATCTGTTTCTCAGCTTTGATGTGCTGTATCTCATTAAGAAACTGAATTCATTTTACCATGCTCTTCTTTTGAATTAACTATATACATAGGAAGCATGCTAACAGTAAAAGATGACAAGACAAACCAGAAACATATTATGTTTTTCAATTTCATTAACTTAAAACCATTTTAAAGCACATATTTTTAAATGGTAGGAGATACTTTAAATAGCCTAACAAATCTCTTATATATTCATTCATAAGAATTTAATTTTAAAATTAATTATATCAATGATATAATGATCATGGTTAAAAGAACAATTAAGGAGAATAATCTGTCTACTGAGCAAAGACTAAACCAGACAGTTTGATAAATTTCAAAACATGTTTTGTTCAAAGCAGAATTTTCAAGTCTGTAACACCTTAGTCAAAAAACAAAAAAACAAAAAAACAAAAAAAAAACACCACACTTTGCATTACACTATGAATATGAAAATTACTACCGACATCTTAGATACAATTCTCACCTTTCTAACGAGTGAATTTTCAAACCACTTGGTAATTATCTCATTTATTTTCACTGCATCATTGACGTAGGTAGGAAAAGTTAACTTATTATCTATTTCCTGATGGAAAGCTGAGTGACCGAGCTCCTCAATAGTAAATCAGAAACTCCAATCTAGCTCTGTTGATTCCCTATCCAGAGTTCATTCACTGAATCAGCACGTCTCAGCTATTTACCATGTGTAGTGAAGGATAAAGAATAGCTTGTCGCAATGTATTAGAAAGCACAAATACATCATGGTTGTGTTTAGCAGTCTACCAGGCTCCATTTTTATGTCTGGGTACATTTTAAAATTCAATAGATAAAAATCACCATTTGGTGCTATAGAAATTACTGCCATGTGTATTGGCTCTGTTATCCTGATACACAGTGAAAGAAAGAGAGAGGTCCTGGGCTAGGTCGTCTATCATGATCCTCTGTGATTTCTAACTACAAAACAGGTGAAATCTATGTGTATTCTTCATTCAAGGAGCTTCATTTAAACATGTTTGGATGCCTGTTCGGCACCCAAATTGAGATGCAGAGTAGACAGCTGGATATACAAGGGCTGTCCAGAAAGGACGCAGACATGCAATATGAAAGACAGAGACACTTATGGCTGGACTTTTTTCTGGACAGCCCTCGTACATGAGCCTAGAGGAAGAGAGGCCTGCCTGCAGCACCCATGAGAACGCAAACCCCAAGACGGGAAGTGCCTCTATTTTTGTTAACTTCTGTGCCTTTAGCTCCTACAGTGCCTGGCATATCCAGTGGCTCTGTAAATATTAAATGGGAGAGATGCAACTGTCATGACATTGCATGTTTCTGATCTGCATAAATGGCAATTTCACTTAGTTGCACCTAATACTTACTGAATGGAAAATAAACAATTTTTCATTTTGCAGTCTCTCCTCTGGGCCTGAGCTAGAAGAAGAATGCTGTCTTTCTAGAAAAAGAGTGGAGCAGAGTGGGAGGAGGAGCCCAGGGTTGGCGTTCGCTCTCTCTCAGAGCTAGCAGCTAGGGTCTGCTGCTCCTTTACCCGCCAGGTGCATTGCAGGCACTGAATAAGCACTTATTGTTGGTGACGGTGAGACAGTAATTACCTTTTTCTGGTATTTCCTATAAATAATTATTGGAAAATTAAAGATAGCCTCATGAAGTACATAAGCAGTTGATTTTGAATAATTTGCAACATCTTTCTCAGTACTACAATCACCATTTTATAGCTAAAATAACGGAGGAACAGGAAGATTATTTCTCCAGAGCCATAGCAGAAGAGTAGAGAAATAAACTCAAAATCCCCAAGTTTACTTTTATGCTCAGTTCATTACAACCACCTGTCTCTATGACCAAATATACAGAAATGTATATGTATGTATAAGTATATTCTTAGGGTATTTAATTACATTAAGTATTTTCCCCCGAATTTAACTTTTTTCTATGCTATGTCACATTTAGAAATTTTTAAAGAAAAATCCAGTTGCTTATTATTTTACCTACATGTTTACCTAGATATCGACTGGAACACCTCTCCTCCTGAAACACATACACACACACACACACACACATCCATGTATAATTTCTAATGTACAAGTATATATGAATAATGCTTCAAATTACTATACAAAATATGAGTAGCTATCTTTTTTCAGTTTATCATGTCATAAAAAAGCATTTACTAAAAATTATCATTTCCACTCTGTTTTACAAAGAAAAGCTGTTCCTAAAATAAGAATTCTGAGTACACATTAATTTGAACTTAATGATATATATATGACAAGGTAATAACAAAAAAAGAGAAAGCTGAGGATAGCTGTGAAAATCTAAAAATGGCACCCTGATGAACAAATTCTAGAATCGTTAAGTGTATTAGCCACTTAATATGTAGATTAATTTTCTTAAAATTTGAAAGCTACCTCCGGTGTCCTATATAACATACAAATGAGCAGAACAGTAACGCAAAACATAACACAAAATTACGGAAATAATATTAATCATACGAGGGTGGGCTGATAAATTCTGCCTCCATGCTAATACTTTTTTGTGTGACATTAAAGGTTGGATATCACCGGTTCTGCAGTCACATGGTATCTCCCCTCCATCACTCCTGACCTTGCACACACAGATGCTTACGTTTCTCACCCAGTGCACATGGAAATGGAAGTGTTCAGATGTGCAGTTCTAACTGTGCTGTTACTGAATTCTCAACAGGGGGGAAAGTTCCTCCAATTTTTTTGAAATTTCTGAAAAAGAAGGTAAGGAACGACTTCTTAAAGAAGATCATTATAGGCGACGACCATAAGGGCCATCTTTAGGGCCCCGAGCACAAAAGGCAGCCCATGGGCGACTGCCGTGAGGGCTGCCTCAGCTGAAAAAAGCGAAAACTCAGGTCTCAGATGGGAACGTCACGTTGACTGTGTTTTAGGTCTGGACGTTCCTCCATTCTGACGTGCACTGGACAAAAAACGTGAAGCATCTGTGTGTGCAAGGTCAGGAGTGATGGAGGGGAGATACCACGTGACCACACAGAACCGGTTCTATCCAGATACGTCTAATGTTACAAAAAATACTACAGTGGAGGCAGAATTGATCAGCCCGCCCTCATATTTTTATGTGCCGCTTTGAAGTGTAATTTGTTGCATACTAATTAATAATCTCCCAATCAAGTTGATACTTAGTTTCTAAAGAAATAAAAGCACAATATCAATTTGAAAAGAAACAGTAAATAATGAGAACGTTTTCACCAAGCAGCTACTATTACTTAAATACATGAAGAATGTGTATAATCTCATACATAAACGTACAATTCACAAAACTTGCTACTCCAACATGTGTCAAACAATGAGTGTACCCCACCATATGTTTTAGGTTTCTCTTCCTTAGCTACATTAAATCCTATCAGACTGAACTGCCATAGCAGAGACTTCTATTTCTTGAAATCTCTCTGCTTTATGCCCACTATTCCTGATAGTGGGAATCTTCAACAATTATAAATTAAAATCCATAGGTATGCACATAAAATTACATACAAACGTATAATAAACTGTGGAATCTCAATTCCTTCAAGGTTCAGAGGATTATTATCTACTCTTCCCTTCTGTTCTGAAAACATCTTATCCCACAAGCCTGCAAAATTAAGCTACCCGACCAACAAGTCCAAGCTGTTTAGCTCGTAAATTGAGGTGACACAATGTGCAAAGGAAAGTCACCGTAATTCCACTAAGGGGAGAAACAGCCACTAAAACCCATCTCTCTCAGCTGAGCCCTCATTCAATATTGAAACAAGTAATCTCAAATTCCATGATTTTGGCTGCTGCTCAACACCATTTCATTCAACTGGGGATTGAGCAAAGCAAAATAAAAAGGATCTTTAATCTGTCTTTTCTTCTTCTTTTGCTATACTACACTGACAGCACCTTGTTCATTAATTAAACCTCTTTTTCCTTAAGAAACTGACTATAGAGTACTATATTGGACAAGGGACAAAGAAGGCAGAAAATAAAAGACATTGTTTTTAAAAAGTTAGGTTTTAAAATTTCTAGTTAGAAGTGCAAAATATTCATCAGTGACAAGACAAATATAGACAAACGTTTCAACAAATACAGAATGAGCTGTTAAGAATGGAATGTATGCAGGAGTGACAGAGGCAGAACCACTGGTGGATGGAGGCTCCTCTCACGGATCACACATGAATCAGGGCAGCTCCGCTCGGGTGACGCAGAGTGTGTGCGCACCGCCCCCTCCACTCATCCTTCTCAGAGATGGGTTATGAATTTAAATTTTTAACAACTATACCCCAGTTAAAAATGACTATAATTTGCCAGATTTGCTAGAATCCTCAAATCTAATTTTTTGGTTTTGTGAGCCTGACGTTCGTCACGTTTGTTACTTGAGAAGAGAATGTGCTCACTGCTGTGTGCTCTAGTAACAGGCACGGGAGGGCAATCATGGGGGGAAGTACCAACCCCAATTCTTATTCATTACCTTATCGATATGTAGAAACTTTTGCTTTGATAATAATTTAAAGAAGATATGTCATTTCTAACTTTGCCATCTTAAAACACAAAATAATAATGTAGTAAATTCTGAGTTTGTGCAAAATCTTCTGACAGAAATGACAGGTGTTCTGAAAGGGAATGATTGAAAGGTTAAAAAAAATGAGAACGCTTTTCATGTATTTTTTATTTGAGTTTTTGATACTTCAATACACAAGAACTACAGGAACACAGGCTTTGTTTATTATTTTATCATTATGTAAATCAAATAGATTTTCTTTTCCAATAAAATTCTGTGTGTAAATTGCCAATGTGACTATCTTGGAGACAAAAGGAAGTGTAGGAATGGTGCCAGTTTGAAGGTAACTTCAAAAAAAAAAAAATGCTCCTCAGCTTTACAACCTGAATATTAACAAACTTTATACTTTCTTGAAGTCTCTCACTAAAAACTGATGACAAATATGAACTATATCTTCTCCTTCCTTATGAAATAATAATTCCTTTAACTCACTTTAAACAATAATATTGAATTCACATTCCAACATTTGTGGTTTACTTTTTAGAAAAGGAAAGTTGTTTTCTAATTGCAGTAATAGTTTTATTGAGTGCTTATTCTGTTCTAGGTACTGTTCCACATATTTTATTTTGCTTAAGCCCTGACAACATTATGAGAAAGGCTTCAGTACCATTTTATAGACAAGAGAACTGAGGTTCAGAGAAATAAAGCAACGTGCTTCATGAAACCTGCACAGCTAGTGAGTGGTGCAACAGAGATCTGAATTCATATCTGAATAACTAGAAAGCACCTGCTCTGAAAATGTAATTTTTCAAATCAAATCAATGTGATACAATTCTGAAATATAAAATTTAACCAACCTAATGATATTTTAAAAGTATGGTTATTCCTATCTTCTTCATTAGAAAAGTAGCCATCACAGTCATTTATTTTTTCTAGATTGAACTAATCGTACACGAATAACTATATCAAAAGTTATCTTAGTTATAAGATTAGATCTACTTCATGTAAGTAAAAAGTTAAATTAATTTTGTTAACAAACACCTACATTTTTACGACACTTTTCAAAAATCTGTCATGCTATGACCCTCTGAGAGCATAAGAGGCTATTGTGGATCAGACTCTGAAATACAAACATAGCGGCACACCTAGCTCTTAATGATCATGTAGGGCAATATATTTTATTTTTGAACAAAAGTCTCAAAGCTTTGATTCCAATTATGCAATTAATATAATTACTAAAAATATGTTGAAATACATGGTGTATTTTCCTAATTAATCGCAGTTTTATAGGCAAAGGCCGACAAGAATCTTTACAGTTCATCACAGTGGTCCCAACCTGTGGGCCGCGACCCCTTGCACCTGTATTAAAGGGTTGTGGTCAGGAAGGTTGAGTACCGACATCCTGGAAACCTCTCAATACCTTTTCATTACAATTCCCAGGAAGGAATCAATCCTTTCGATGTTAGGTGTCCAAGTGTTCTACAACACCAATAATCAGAAAAATTATCTTATTAGAAAAACAATGCTCTTTATAGGTACCAAGAGAAGGCCCTCACAGTGCAAAGGACAGTGATGGCCAAGACTGTTAGTGACTGGGGTACATGATAAAGTTCATGAATTCTAAAAGGAAACTAAAGATAGTTGTTCACTAGGTAATCACAAAAGAAATGATAACTCATTTTTCACTCCACGATACTGACAAGGAATCAAATGGAAAGTTGGAAGAAAGGCATTTGGCTGTACTGCAAACCTACATAAAACAGAGAGTAACAAAAGGCTTCGCGCAGCTCCTGCACAACAGTTAACTTTGATTCCCAACATTTTCCCAGACAAGTGTTTCCATTACACCTTTCTTAAGGATGTCACCACGGCTCAGCAGCTGCCCCAATGAGTTAACGGACTAAAAATGATGGTTTCTCGTGCACATGCAATTCATCTCCACGTCCACAAAAACTGAAGGGCAAAATCACCAACAGAGTCAACCAAAGCAAAGGGTGGGAACGGAAATGAAACCTGGGGGCTTATTTAATTATACTTTCACTTCTAACCTTTGTGTTTAAAATCTGTTTTTTTTTTAAAGTCTGAGTCATCAACACAGTAGATGATAGCATTCATGGAGAAAAAGGGAAGCTCTTATGTATAAAAATGAAATCTAAGCTTAGAACTTCCAATGTTTTTGGTTACAAGGAAATTCAATATTGTTTATTTAATTTTGCGACACTGATTTTTCAATGAAGTCTATTACCTTGAAAGAGAAAATTATTAGAAATTGACACTTTCCACAAATGCCACAAGTTGTTAATACTTACCATTTCCTCTTGCTAACAAAGAGCTCAATTACTTTCTTCCACATGAATATGCACAAAATGAGTATTAGTTAACTATCAATAATTTTTAAAGCAAATGACAACAGCAGCTACCATGCACAGAGCACCTATATGTGCCTGGCATTGTGCTGACAGACATAACTGCTGCTCCTCACAAGAACCAATGCAAAGTAGGGATTATTATTCCCACAGACAGATGAGGGCACCAGACAGACGCTGGAGGACATAGGTATTTTCACCAAGATCACAAAATGACCACGTCAAATCTTAATAGACCCAAACAATCATCACTGTGCTCCCTCATCACTGATATACCTCATCCTAATTTTGATGCCCTAGCAATCTACACTTTAGAAAGAATTTCCAGGAAACTTAGTTAACCCTTGATCCTCACTCACATAAAAGTATGTAATATTTTCTTCCTTCCACAGGGGAGAAAACAGAGACCCAAACACGATAAATAGTTTTTTAGCGCTCCCAAGGCAGATGTGAGGGGCTGGTCTGTGACTTTAGCCTTGAGATCCAGTGTTCTTTCCAACACTCAGGCCTCTGAATAGGAAAAGACACGTATCTGCAACAAAGTACCTGGCCAGGCCCATCTTCTTAAAGACTTTGACAGCTCTCTGATCTTCCTACTTAAGCATATACTCACCATTTTTATTATTCCCTTAATACCTTCACAAGAATAAAATTTTATATGCATTTTTATTTGGAAATCAAAACATAAAAAGCTATGAGTACTGCTTTTTTTTTATTTGCCTACCTATACAATGAGAAAATTGAACTACATGCATTCTAATTCATGTGGCCAAATACAAAACACTTTCAAGTACTCAAAAAAAATTTTAAATGAAGTATAGCATATATCTATAACACAAGTGTCCTTTTGTATGAGGCTCAAAAGATACTTGACAACTCAAGAAATATATAGTGAAAGGCCTTTCATAATACTGTACAATAAATCAGAAAATAAATGGCTATGAACAAACATGAATAGTCTATGATCAAGCCAAATGCATACACATATCTTTGGCCCAGTCTTAAAATGTCAACCATAAGAAAATAATGCAAAATGATAAAGTTATTAACAGACTTCACTGCAGTACACCTTGAAAAATGTAGTGATAATTTCCAATGACTTACAAGATGATGAAAAATACTGTGCTAAAGAGATCTCTTGAAATATGTGTTTTAAAAGCCCCCAACTATGACTAACACAACTTAAACATAACAATACACCCATAACTCTAGCAAGTAGCTAATGGAAAAGGGGGTGAAGGCAGAGTGCATTTTGCTTTTCCTACACACTACACTATAAAGTATTTTATGTCCTATTGAAAACATGACAATACACTTGACAGCTTTTCCTGCAATGCTAGCACAGGGAAAGGCTTTAAGACTAAAAAGGTAGTTGGGGTTTGGGGGGAAGGGGGAAAAGAAGACTCCAAAAAGAAGTATTTTTTACATTAAGAAATTCAAACATCAAAAAAATCTAAAATGCAGAACATTCACATTACATACATCTTTCAACACTATCAACAGGAATTCACTAAAGAACGAACCCTATGTATGTCCAAAATTTAAAACAATGTTTCTCCACAGTCACAGCTGTTACAGCAGAAGTGTAGGGCCCAAACTTTCATCCTTAAGACTCATGCTCTTTCTTAGGCCTTCAAAGGCTTTCTGAATACTGACCTATCAGAACTTTTAGCTTCAAAAGCACGACATAACATTGTTTTCCTAACAATTACTATATTAATTTAAATGTTCGGTTTGGGTGGCTAGTAGAATTAAAGGTATAGCTATGGGATACTTTTATTTCTGGAAAGCTAAATGGTATCGAGTGCTTATGTTTTCATGGGACTGTTGTAAGTAATTTCCTTGTAACAATTTCATTTAAGCCTGGCAATAACCCTTTAACGCAGTTACTATTAGGATCCCCAATTTACAGACAAGAAAACTGGAACACAGAAAGGATAAGTAACCTACCAAAACTCAGGTTACAGGCCCTGAGTGGTAGAGCAGAAAGCCGAATCTAAGCAGTTTGATATCCGAGCACTCAATTGTTCAAGAAAGCTAGCTCTCTAGTTTATCAAATAAGACTACTTCCTTTTTCGAGAATTCATTTGGGGGTAGGGGGGTAGGAACAGAGAGGAAACAAAAACTATCCTAAATCACTATTTCTCACCCTCTAACTTCTGGTGTGAGGTAGGGAGGGGTATGGGAATTACTGTTTTATAACGATGACTCTGGAAATATTATGCGGGGTGTTAGCTGGGGCATATATGGCCAAGGGAGTTGGCAGGGACAGGGATGTCCAATCTTTTGGCTTTTTTTTTTTTTTTTTTTGCTTTTTGGTATGTGGGTAGCTCCCTGGCTGGGAATCGAACCCAGGCCGCAGCGCTGACAGCGCCAGCGCCGAAGCCTTAGGCCGCTACACCACCAGGGAACTCCCACCCTTTAACTTCTGAGCCAAGAATTTGTGATGTTAGTCCACTGGCTCCCATTGGTGTTGCATCTGAAATAACTATTACAAAATTATTATAAAAATTTTTGCTTTGACTCTGAGTTGCGTTGGAGGGCTGTCCGGAAAAAAATCCAGCCATAAATGCTCTATTTTTCATATTATGTGGATGGATACTTTCTGGACAGCACTTGCAGCTTACTAGGTTTCTCACTTCGAGCAATTTATTTTACCTTTTTGAGATTCAATCCCAATCTATAAAATGAGATTCAAAAATACTGCCTTCCCTATTAACTGTATTTCAGAAGAACCGAATACCCAAGATGATTAGATAACATTCTTCATAGAAGAATGCCAGCTATTAAATGTAGAAATGAAAATAAGATAATTGATTTGAGAAAGATGATTTCATAGATAAAACCATTATATGAAAAGTTGAAGGGAATTGTGATTCCATGTTCAGCCTACTGGTATGCCTCCTGATGTGATATAATATAAAAAAACAAAGTACCACTTATGAAGGATCTTTATCAAAAGGTTAAACCTGAATTTCCATAAATCTTTAAAGTTAACTCCATTTCCAGAAAAAATGGGAAATATGGTAACAAACTAAATGATACCACAGGAAGCAAACAAATCTAGAATGTGAAACGTTCCATAGAACTGGTTCATTTCTTCAACAAGCTGTTGACTGAACAAACAATAAAAAAGAAAAAGAAAAGGAGAGGCTAAGTAAAGGATTACTAAAAGAGATTTATGAGACAATAGCCAATGTAATATATGATCTGATGTAGATCCTCAAACAAATCAGACACACACATACACACACACACACACACACACACACACACACACACACACACATTAGGCAACTAGAAAAATTTGAATTTTACCTGGATATTAGATGTTATCAAAAAAATTACTATTAATTTTGCCAAGTGGTAAGATAATGGCATTATGATTATGTAAGAAAATGTCCATATTTTCTAGAGATACTTACAAAAATATGTAAGCATCACACAATGAAATCTGAAATTTGCTTTTAAATACTTCAGCTAAAATACAAAGAATAAAAAGGGATACATAAATGAAACATGAAAAATATTAATAACGTTTGATAGGGTAATGGGCATATGGGGATTTGTGTTTGCATATGTTCTAAATTAGGAGTCTGCGAACTGTGTCCAGCCCACAGGCCAAATCCAGACGGCTGTCTGTTTTTGTCAGTAATAGTCTCATCAATTCGTTAAACACTGTCTGTGGTTGAGTTCACGCTACAATAGCAGAGAACGTGCCATGCAAAGTATATGCTCATCAAAGCCAAGTACATTTACTGTCTCTCCGTTTAAAGAAAGTTTACTTATTCCTGCTCTAAGTTCTATATTTTTATTATCTCTTTGAGATTAAAGTTCGCCTCAAAAGATTTTCAGAGCCTTTTTCCTTATAATTTACCAAGGATTTTCCCTATTCTCTCTTCTCACAAATAAAATCACCTACAAAGTAGAATTTAGGTAGCCTCATACTTTTTCCCATAAGTGAATAATTTATTTCATAGCTTCAAGGTAGTTACTTTCCTGCTAAACCTAGATACTTATAATGAAAGTAAACAGAAAAAGCCAAAAAAAAGCAGCTGTTAAAAAAATTTAAAACAAAAAAATTATTATTTTACTTCAAGTTCCCTGGGTTCAATAAAATACCTTGAGGGAAACAACACATTACATGTTTCAACACATTACAACAGAAGCGTATTTTTTATTTAAGGATGGTGGGCGGGATGAAATGTATACACACACAGGCAATACTGGACTTTCCTCCCTATGAATCCAGCAAAGAAAGCTATTTTTTTCTAAGTATAAACTTCTGTGTATTTTGGATTAATAGTTTAAACACAGTCTTTGGTGGTCTTCAACTTAGCTTACATAACCTTCAGGTATACCCAAGAGCTGATTAGTAATTTAAGGCCTGAGAACAGCAAAGTTTCAGAGGGAAATACACTGAGACATGAATGAGTGTAATATGCAAGTACAGTAGCTAAAGGGCATAATTAAAACTACATCACTCCTTTAAATCTACATAATTATGTCTCAAAGACATTCTCATTATTATCTTTTACTTTGCCACTAAGCCAAAAAGGGCCTCAGGTCTACACAGTTGGGAAATAAATATAAAATAAAAAAGTTAAGGCATATGTGTACAGGTCAAATAAGATACCTACAAAATTCAATTATTGAACTTCCCTTTTTTAAGTAATATATAAAATCTACCAGACAACCATCCTTGCTAGTGAGCCCACAACAAAATATACTACTGTAATATCTGTGCACATGCCCCAAATTTCAGGGGGAAAATAACCAGACAGGTTTAATAAACTATTTTTTATTTTAGCAGAAAGAAAGCTGTTTTTACTGACAATAACTCAATTGGAAATTTCTACTAACCGGTACTTCCTTTACTATGCAATGATAACTGGGGTTTCTAATGATCAGCCCGCAGCAGTTCCAAATTCTGAAGTTCGTTCGAAATCATTAAAAAGAAGATGAAATTAATTTCAGCATAATTTCGGCAGTGAGTGCACATCGTAATATTCTCACTATTTGAAGATTAGTACTATATTTAAGATACATAGGGCAAATGTCCATCAAGAAGCTGTTCAACTTAAAAATCAGACATTGACAGGGGCCATACTGAGAGGCTCTTACATTGTGGCTGATGAGACACGGGGGCGGGGGGAGAGGAATGCAACTCTTCTCAAACTCTGGAGCATGAAATTCCATGGGGCATTAAAGGAAATTCTGTCCAAGGGCATGAAGGAATTTTAAATTCCTTTTAGGGAAAGTACTGGCCTCAACGGTGGCCCTTGCTCTCCTTGCTTCTATTGACACTGATCAAATCTTGGGAGACAGAAGCTGGAAAAGCAATTAGGAAATGACTGCTGGGGTTCCAGTAAGAGAGAGTGACGGCATGCACCCCCACTGGGGCAACAGGGACCGTGAGAAGTGATATACTTCCAAGGTGGACCCAAAAGGATTTGCTCAAAGTATAACTGTGACAGAAAGAAAAAAGCCAAAGACCGTGTACATCAACATTTTTTATTTGAGCAGTTGAAAGAATGGATCTGCCATTATCTGAGATGGAAAAAGCTGTAGGAGTTTGATTAGGGCAGGCCGGTGGACCAGGAGCTCGGTTTAGGAGACATTAAATTTGAGATGCTTCAAATAACTGTATTTGTGTGATCGAGAGTCTGGATCATTAGTAGGCACTTGGTTATCAGGGTCTAGGACTCAGAGAGGAGGCTGGCCTGAAGCTACATGTCAGAAGCCTTAAACAGGAGTGAGTTCACCTAGGGAGTCAATAAGGATTTTTCTCTAAAGGACTATGCTGTGTCCTGGGGCACTAAGGTATCATAAAGAATGCAATACTGCCCTAGGGGTGCTGAATATCTACCACATCTTTGTCGTTAAGGATCTAGTCTGTAAAGTTTCCCATAAACCCTTTTGAATGAGTTCTTCAAATTTTCATCAAAGGGTAAGTTTATCTTTTCTGCAACTGAAGAGACACGCCTACTGCGACATCAATGAGATGGGACTCTAAGCTGAGTAGGTACTCTGACACGATTTTGAGAAAGGCACACACCTTGCGTCAGGTAAGAAGTACAGATAAAGGCAAGGAAAAACGGTGTGGGTTCACTCGAACCAGGGAAACACCGACATGAGGCAGTCAACAGTTCTACTGTGATGACGACACAGTGCTGAAGGGGGAGCCACGTGATGCCTGCAATGATAACTTTCATGGATTCAACTTAAATCCCTTAAGCCCGCCATAAAAAATTCCAGGATCCAACAAATGTGTGACATGTACAAAACCGGGAAGTCCTGATCTAAATCATCTTCACATCACCGCAAAGCCTTAAAGGGGACCTTTCAAATGACTACCTGAACGGTAGCACTTTTGGCACTCATCAGAAAACTGAACTCCGAACACATCTTGCCACCAACTTTATTTGGACAGCTGACCCTTTAAAGGGAAACCCATACACATGTAACAAGTAACCACTCAGGTAGACTGTCCAGCCACTCTCCCTATAGTAAGAGCATCAGACGGCAAGGAAATGAGCCCGTAATTTCTCAGCATCCAGCAGCACCAGTCTCACTGAGATGTGATGCCATGCTCTCGGCTTTTACAAACACTCAATGTAAGATTCATCCACTTGAGTTACAGATCTGTTGTCCTTTAGCCAAATCATGGTTTTAAAAGGTCCTTATTATGTTACCTGAATAGTCTTTGTATAAATGCTTCATAGGTCACGAAATACTCGTGTGTTCCAATTCTACAATATATGTCCAAATCCTATCACCTTTCAAGATTCAATTCAAAATATCAGTTTCCGCATCAAGCCCCCTCTGAATCCCCTGGGTGAATGTAATATCTCACTCTTGAACTTGCCTTAATACTGTACTTACCACTTTCTACATCACAATAAATGAGAACTACAGGAGGGGCTTTTTATTGATTATCTATCTACATTAGCCATTGTGCTAATGAGCAGTACACTGAGAGTATTATCTTATGAAATCCCCATATCAATTCCATTACTATCCTTATTTGAGGGATAAGAAAAATGAAGTTGAGAGCAGTTGACTTATCAAAGTCTTACAGCTAATAATCAGCAGGTGGTGTCTGAGCTCTGGTCTGACTCCAAAGCCTACATTCTCCCTATGATATCAGATCGCCTTCCAAAACAAGTGGAACCACCCTGGTCAGGAGGCTAAGGGGTTATTTATCAAGTAATGTAAAGATTTGCAAGTATCCAATAAACGTTACTCAATTAAACTGGAAAAAGCCATGGTCTCTGCCCCTCAAAAAGCTTATACTTCATTGGAAGGCAATTCAATAGTTGTATCATAAGACAAAAGTTTGATCAGTCTACTAAAGACTGTTTTCCTTGAGGACATGAGTCGTGCGTTATGTACATCTTTTCCACTTCTGCTCCTTATAAACATTGGTATATATAGAGTTTAATTCATATAAATATGTAAGATTTCTAGTCAAATCAATTATACTTCTCTCCGAAAATGAGGATCATGGGATCCTTACATGACAAAGTCTTGAAGTTTGAATAAGAGTATTCACATTGTGACAAATTACTCTCAACAGCTTAACCAGGCCAGAAGATAGCAAGTTTACTCTAAATAATCATCTTTTCCAAAAGCCATTTAAAATACTACATGTTTCCAAGAAAAATAATGACTATTTTTTTTAACTTCATTTGCTTCTATCAGCAACCTCAATATTATATCCCCTAATGATAGCTGTTCCTTCCTTCACTACAGATAACCCTTACAAACAATACAGCAAGCATTCTTTTAGGATTCTGGTGTATCTTTACAAAAAGGAAATGCCACAGGCCATTCACCCTGGTACTCCGTGTGCACTTGCTCTGAGGATAAGACACCTCATAAGCAATATTCAGAAAGGCAAATTGTCTGGCTGGAGGAGTTCCCTGAAAGAATGACAGCATGTCCCTAATCAATTATACTTTTTAATTAACAAGTATATCTTTATTACTACAGCTAAATGCAAATATGAAGGGAGGAAAAAAACAGTAACAAAGTAGCCCATCCTGAAAATTATTTTAACCAGGAGAATTAACAGCTTGACATACTCAGGACTATTTCCAACCAATACCAAGGAAAAGAAAGTGCACTGCATTCGACCCAGTGCAATGAGGCACATGGGGAGAGTAAATAATTTTTTAAGACAAGAGTTTCTACTACTTAGACATTTAAAATCTACTTGAGGTTAAAAGGAATGTTTAGGAGGGTAGCTGGCTCAGAGAGTCAGGAAAAGATTAACCTAGGGGCAGCGCCTTAGATGATAAACAGGAAAGGTTCTTTGGCTTTCCACAACAGTGGCTTAAACTAAATCTAATTCATCCCCAAATGCCCTGAAGTGAATTCCATCTAGCTGCCCTGATCATTCAAAATCTGCTCCCCTCATCAGAAAGTACCCTCTCTCCCCTTTCTCTGATAATAAATTTATCCATACTTTAGGTGGATTAAAATTATCTTTTAAAAAATCTCAAAGTTTTTGAATGACCTTGAATGTGAACATCTAAATTTAACAGAAATACAGCTTTTAAAGCAGTATTTACATGAAAACCATATATGCCATGAGCCCATAAAAAGGAGTTATCTTACTGGCTGAAATAAAACATGATGCAGGTGTAAACAGAGATTAAATGGCATTACCGCAGCATTATTCAAATTGCATATTTTGTGTAAAATGCCTTGAGGTGCAATCAATGAGCTGATAATTAAAATACATAAAACTGTAGCAGATAATGATCACCATAAAATTGTGTTAAAATAATGTTTTAGTGTTCACTTATCAGAAAAGGTCCATTATCAAAGACGGATTTTTTTGTACTACTGCAGACAAAGGACTAGGTCCATAAACTGGAAAACAACAGTAAGAGATGGAGAACGCCTTACATAGGTACTTTCTGGGAATCGTCTAGTTTTTTGCAGATATAATTTGGAAAGTGCGGAAACATAATGCTGAATTCCTGTATGGCCAAGGCAAAGCATTGCAAGGGGTAAGGAAGCAAGAATGAGGGACAGGAAATAGCCCTTAGTGTTCCCAGCACCAAACTAGAGTGTTTCCACATTCACAGTATCACCAAAGAATGAGAATACCCAGTCCTCAAAGCAAGTATGAGAGTCAATGCCTTCGTGGTGAGTTAAAATCAGGTATACCAGGAAGAAGAAAGGGCATACAAAGCTTATGACAAAAAGGAACCACACCGACCTTTAAAGACAGAAAGAAGGGAACATCCCTGGAAAGGCAGGAAAAATACTTAGAATCTCTTCTGAAATTTTCTTAAGTGAAATCTTGTTGGTGAATATTATATTCAAATATACTAATAAAATGACGATCTCCTAGTATTTATGTTTTTCTAAATATGTATTTTCCAGGAGAATTCTTAAGTGGTTTAAAACTGAAGGAAGAAATAAAAGCATAATTGTGATAAAACTCATATCCAAGAGAATTAATCAACATGCATTTTTGTCCTCTGTACGTAGGGAGGACATATAAATATATACCTACGAGACATTTAAAAACATCAAAGGGGAAAGGACAATTCTTCTTTAATGGATTTTAAAGTATTATCATTATATCTAAATTACCATATCTATAAAATAAAAATGTCTTAAATCCACACATTTTCAGTGAAATGTCAGTTTTTACCATTCTGGCTTTACCTTCACATATGCATTAACTGAACAATATTTCTTAGCCACTACCTAACCTAATGACAATGATGTATTGTCTCATAAATATTTACTTATTCTGACAAGTGCTTTGTTTTCCACTGCATTGTCTAAATAAATCTAATAGAATAAAATATAATTTATTTGTAGAGTTCTTAATATTACAATGGAGAATATCTGACATGAATTTTTATCATGGAGTTTATTTTGAAAGACTGTGGCAAATAAGGGTTTATAATATAAAGAACCTCTCACTACAAATGCCCAAGGAAGGGGTAAAAAAAGACAGCTGGGCATAGAGAAAGTTAGATTCTCTGCATGGTGATGACAGAGCTGGTGATAGCCAGAGGCAGAGCCAGCACTTCGGTGTGTAGTGACATTTACTTTTTTGAGGTCTACGTGAAAATCCAGAGTAAAGATGGCATACAGGAATCTATCTGGAGAGCTGACAGTCAGAAAAAGAGAAACAAAAGGTTGATATAAAAGGTCTTTAGGTACAAAGATGTGAAGAAAAATTTAAGGACACAGTAGGCAAGGGGATTGATTTAGCTTGACTCATGTACTATGTTGTAGACTTCAACCATTGCCTTTTGGGTATCCTTCCAGTGGGGGATAAAAAGATAGCCAAGAATTCCTTAGAGATTTTAGTAGAAAACCCATCACCTTTCCCTCTCTCCAACTTTAAAACCTTGACTAAATCACAGGATCCTCAATTCTAGGGGTGATTAACCCAGGCTATTGGGATCAAAGACCAGAAGACAAGAAAGTCAGGCCCAATCATACCTAGAGTTACCACGGACAAAGCCTGGTGCCTCATTTTAAACCATAACCCCCCACAACGAAGGGCCTGCAACTGCCTTCCTCACTGAAACCTGAGATGCAGTGCGGTGAGTGGAGGCCTCAGTGTGCGCCTTGGTCCATGCGGCCATGGCTTCCGGCCTGGCTTCCACTGGGTCTGCGGAACCTCATGACTGGGAGTCAGCCTCGGTCCATAAGGTGCTCCACTGCCTCCTGCTGGCCTTTCCAGAATCTCTTCCTTTTTGGCTAGATCTGGCTGCATGGCAGCCCAAGTTCCAGAGGTGTAAATCACAATACCCAAGGGGTGTAAGATCCAATGTCTGCTGTTTCTGGGGACATTTGGGCAGTTTTCCTTGCCTCAAGTTTTCTTCATTCTAAAATGGTAAACACTGACATTCCTTATTCATATGCCACCAAGATAGGATAAATCACAACAATGCCAATCCTAGAGCTCTTATACCAAAGTCAAGGTGTGGTTAAATGTCATCTTTTGTTTAGGCCTTCCGTGACTACCCTATTCAAAACTATGTGCCTTATATTCTCACTGCAAAATTTTTTCTATAGCATTTATCACCAATTAGTACAAAATTAACTTATATGGTTACTGTATCTCTCCCACTAGAATGTAAACTCCAGATGGTTGATATTTTTTTCTAATTTTGTTCACTACTGGGCCTCTGGTATTGAGAAGAATGTATGGGACAGTACTCATAGACACTCAGTAAGTATGTGCTGAACAGATGAATACTAGTAAAACATATTCTTAACACACCTGCCTAAGAAAAGACAGGGTAGGTCGGGCCTATCTGAGGTAGTGCAAAAGAAAATAGCAAGTTTCTTCTAAACACCTACAGTCAAAAAGCAATCTCCTTCTTAGGGTGCCTCATCAATACAGTTTCTCAAAAGTTTTAACCTGGGTATCTAATGCCTCATTCTTTGCTGAACTTGTTCTCACTTAAAAGCTTTACTTCACTTAAAAGTTGGCATCCTTGCCAGTCCAAAACATTAACCATCTTGACCTCCCCTGAGTAAACATCCCTCTATTCCTTACCTGGTGGGAGTCCTACTTTTCTGACTGAGCTGCATACAATAATAATTGCACCATTAAAGCACAACCGTTCTCCGAGTCTCCACAACCATGGAAACTTACAATGTCTTACTATACAAAACGGTTGTGTATATTGACAGGTACAAAAACAACTATATGGTTTATTTATAAAATAAAATAAAATTCTACTTTACAAAGAAGTAAACTAACTGGAAAGATGGTGCCAAGTAAATTTTTTTTAAAGGAAATATGAAAAGATTTATAGGAATGTGCTGGCTAATAAAGACATATAGAGGTTGTTAAAGAAAGCTGAGAGTATACCATCTCCACATACCAAGCCTTTGAGATTCCTAACTTTAATAAATTTTCCAAATAAAAATCCCTTAGTATTAGAAATCTGACCCAGTTTGGAATTTATACATACCCAATTTATCTGAAGGCAATTTACCACCAGGACATAGCAATTAAGACAAACTCTTACCTCCTTATTGTCATTTTCTCCAAAATCACTGCCTGTATTAACAACAAAAACTTAACCTATCTTCTAAAATGTTGGATAAAATGTCATTTACAATTTTAATCCATAAGGTACCACTGATAAAACAAGTTATAAATGAATGATTAAAGCTGAAATTTTCTACTTTCTATCTGATTTTCATAGTTTAAGAATTGAAAAGCATTTGGAGTAGAACACCAAAAGCAACTGGATTTACTAAAGCAATTTTTTTTACCAAAACAGTATTGGGAAAGAGGGAGAAAACCTGTTTTGTTCTAATGATAGACTTAATGCAATACAAAATTTAATTGAAAATTTAACTAGCTAGCTTCTTGACAAGTCATGAAAGCAAGTCCAACCTGCTCAAGTCAATGTTTAAATATTAATCCTTACACTGTGTTATCTAGAATTTGTATTCCAAAGGTAATAAAAGGCATGGAGATAAGAGTTAAACCCTTAATATGCCTATATCTTTATTATGCATTAAAACATTTAGAACAGAGAATTTAATAGAAATTTTATTACAACAAAACTTTAAAACATATATTCTAGATGACCTGGTAACTGCTAAGGATACCTTAAAAACTGTTGCTCAGGAACAATGCAAGATTAGACCACTTTTGCAAGAAACTACTTTTTATTATATTCAAATTACTTTCCTAGGATATTTTATTGCTAATGTAAAAACTCAAGCAAAACAGTTTCCTTTGATAGAAAAATCAAAAGCATAATCAATTATTATAATTAACATAACCAATTAGTAAACTAATTAAGGTGTGAGTCCACAAGTTACTAGGTTTATAAATATAGAGAAAACACATGAATGATCATAGAGTAACCCATTTATACTCCAATATTACTCTGAACTAATACTGGTTCAGTATGTTATAGATTGCATATCTCGTGTACATACATATTTCCTTGCAAAAGTTTAGTAGGCATTATTGTTGCCCCCAGTTTAATGATGATGTGATTAAACACAGAACTGAAAACCTCTATGTAAATTTTGTCTTCTTAAATTCACATGGTTGGTCAGTGTCAACCTAAATAACAAGTTTGTTCTTAAGAGGACTGGGAAAAGCAGGGTCTGGAATGAAACAGACCTGGGTTCTAACTCAGTTCTGATCACATACCACCCAGCACTCGCCACCTGGGGAAACGCATTAAACTCATTAAAAAAGAGCATAATATGTATTTATTCAGTGTTATGAGATTAAAAGAAATACAAAACATAGAAAGGATTTAATGACAGCATGCCAGCTTTGCCTCTTCCTCCCCCTGAATAAATTTACCTCAGGCCCTCTCCTGCTTCCGCTCTAAGGTGACACGATACTGCCAGACAAAGCAATATAACAGTGCTGACTAAGCCGACTACAAATTTATGGCCTCGTACAGTTTTCTCATTAGTCAACTAGACATAAATAACACCCACGTCTAGGACTGTTTTAAGGATTCCATAGACGGTGTATGTAAAGTATTCATTATGGTACCTGGCATATGTTCAGCACTCAGTGAACAGACAAATTGTAATCACTCTGTAGCTTAGCAATCTTTTATGTGCATCACAGGTGAACTCCCTAGCCTACACCTGGAAGGTGTTACTCTACACCCTCTTCAAACTTCCTAAGCACTAGTCGCACTAGATCCTTCTGGTTAAGTGATCTCCCTGCCTACTTTATTGAAAATATGGGCAGGAGGCCTGAACTCCCCCAGTTCCTCCTTCTTCCTTTAAATACTACTTTCCCAACTTAAAATCTCTCACCGATCTTTCAGGTCCCAGACAAATGGAGATTCTCACAGAACTTCTTATGGAATCCATTCATTCATTCAACAAATTTTATTAAACATCCGTGGCCCTTGGGCACCGTGCCAGGTGCTGGGTGCACGGTGGTAAAACAGACAGGGAGCACTGCATGGGAAGGCAGAGTCACAGCACACGATAATCACCCTAGAAAATATATGTTCATAAATCCTCTTTTCATTTCCTCAGTTATTCCCAGCACATCCTTTATTTGCATGAGGTGCACTGCTGCTGACCACCTCAGCTTGAAAAAAGTCATCACCTGACAGTCATCCTCTATAGCTAATATTTTCTATTTCTTTTCTTCCTGACTTCTCAATTTCTGGAACAAATACTCTGCTCCCATTGCCTCCATTTCTTCATGTGGTCAATGAACTAGGAAATCTGTCTCCTATTCTGTACTTTTCTTAGAAGCAACTTCCTAAAAATAACACCCATACCGTTCTCAGTTCTGAATAGTACCAACTACACCTTACTTTTGAAATTCTCCTGTTTCTTAGCACCTAGGACTACAAATTGATTTCTCTGTTCTACTCCCATTTTTCTGATAATTCTGCTTTCATGTTAGGTTGCTCCATTTTTATTCGAAGTAGTGGTATTCCTCAAAGTTGAGTCTTCTGCTCTCTGAATTTCTCTCTGTACTCTCTATCTGCCAACTTACTTACCTTCAAAAGAAATCAGAAACCAGATCACTCAGTTTCTTTTGTGAATTTCTGCCCCCTTGGCTGTGGAGCACACGTGCTCCCAAGAATACACCCTGAAATCCACTGCATTCATCTGTGTCCCCTAAAACAATCTCCACTGGAATTCAGTCCCTAATTCTACTCTTTCCTGTTAAACTTCCTCTCCATTCTAGGTTACATGAAACCTGTTAATAAGCCAGCACAAACTTTACTGATTACTCCATGTCAAGCTAACTAACATCTCCTTCATATGAAATCTTAAAATAAGAATAGCTAGCACTTACAGAACATGTGTACATCTGTACTAAGACCTTACTGAATCCTTACCACAGTCAAAGTATTGACACGACACAGAGATGTATCTACATACCTATCTATGTATACATAACTACTGTCCATATTCTATAGATGATGACATACCAAGTAATTTGCCCAAGGTGACAGTTTTCTTTATAGCTGACCAAATCTGAACTCTGTAGTAGTTCTTGCCAACCTTTTTCACGTTGCTGAGCACATGTAAAATAGTATTTGTAAAGCACTCTGAATGGAATGAGCTGCTCCCAGTTGAAGGCAACTGGTTTTGAGTACGCCAGACCCAACCTAGCTTCCTCAAGGTTCATGGGATCACTATTGGACTGTATCGAAATTCATTAGCAAGTATAACAGCTGAGAACCCTGCAGTACATATTCATAGAGTATTTACGAGTAACTGCATGTAGGAGGGTTTCAAATATACAAGATGTGTATAGGTTATTGATAAAGAACAACACATTACACTCACATTGCCCACAGAAATGGACAGGAGAAGAAATAACAGGTGGAGATTTTCAATGCCTATACCAAGTTAGATTTTCATAAGGGCAATATCCATAAGATTGGTTCTCAATCAATTCCACTTGGTAGGCTTGTTAAACCACAAACTGTGGGCTCTGCCCCCAGAGTCTGATTTAGAGAGCTTGCACGTCTAACCAATACTCAGATGATGCCGAAGCTGATGCTGCTGGTAGGTCTTAGAATACAAAAACACTAGCGACAAATACGCTTCATATACTCACACCCTCTCCCCTACCCCAGCCAAATAGTTGGTAGTCGATTTTTATCATAAATCTGTTCTAAGTTATGAGATAGAAGATAGATTTTGGGACAAGAGAGAAGCTTTTCAAATAGTGCTAAATGTTCCTTGACCCAATTATAATAACATGTAATAGACCTTAAGTATGCTGTCCTCAGAGACAGCAATTTCAGGTATATAAAATGTACATAACTTATGCTGTTTGTGCTTAATATGCAACAGAGCCAGGTCAAAGCTATTGAGGACAACAAGAATATAAGCAATCTGATTAAAAGAGCATGTTGTTTTGAATTAGAATTAACCAGTTCAATTTATTCTTAACAAAGCTAGTGGTTGATGTGATTTAATATTCAAGTTCCAAATAAATAAATATTTTAGCAGTGTATTTTTTCATGCTGTAAACCAAGGTTTGATAAATTTATCTCTTGCAGAGAGGGTGAGGCTTTTTCTCGGGTAGACAACATGTAAATTGTAATTAAAACTAAGAACAACTTGCATAAAACTGTACTGTGATTAATTAAATATATTTTATTTGCATAGCACTGGTGCATTTGTTTCAGGATCTAAGAAATTATTTAAGGAAAAAGGCAGTCAAAGCTTCAAATACCACTTGTAGAATCATTCACAAACCAAAAAAATGCTATACAACTCAAGTGTAATATTCAAATGTCCCCACCTCCCACTGACAAGGGGAACTCTAAAGCTTTATATAAAATGTTTCCATATGTCATAAAGATTCACTCAATACAATGAAATCTAAGAAGAAAAACCCTACATTATGAACTTAATATTTCTGGAATAAGGTCTACCATTGCAATTAGTTTGAGATAAATCCATTTATAAAAACAGTGTTCTCTCGGAAATGGTTGTTTAATACTAAAATCCCTTTATCTTCTAGGATAAAAAAAAAATTCAGTGAATTAATAACAAATAACAGAATTATAAAATAATGGAAGAAAAATAGTGGAAGAGCAAACAATATTCTGCCTAGTTACCCCCTGCTCCTCGCTCACTGCGTATTCTTGTCCTTACCTATCTCTCCGCCAACCCACGTCATTTACTTCCTTCAGTCCTAAGTCCAGACTGATCTTCAAGACATCTGTTACATGATCCACTCTAATAACTTCCTTACTCCACATTATCTCAACAATATTTTCCTTCTCACCATTATGTTTTGTAACTGTTTTCTAGTTACTGCTATCTCTTAATTCACCCTATTATCAAATAGAGTAAAATCTTAAGCCAGAAGGATTATTTATTTTTCAAATCAATATTGGCCCATATGATCAGAAATCCATATTAGAGAGGTCAAATTAATTTGAACCAAGTAGAAATATAAGCAGAAACTTTGTTCACACTGTTTTCTTTTTGTCAGTATGCTTTCATAACATCTCCAGGTTCACTATACAATTTTAGTGAATATTGAAAGCTATAAAATTATATATACTTAACTAAAGTAGTCATCAATTGACGCTATATAGCTGACCTGATCCCAGTTGGCAGTTACCTATCCAACAAGATCACTTCTACTGGCCTACTAATCCATCTACCTTTGGTAATTACATTAAACAAACAAACAAACAAAAAACTATGTCTATAGACTTATCTCTACAATTACACTTTTATAGTTTAGGTTCCCACCACCTAAAAGATAGGATACATTCTCTCATCTAAAGTCCTTTGAAAATGCTGCTCCCTCCACGTGGAATTCCCTTCTTTCCTTGGCCAATTCCTTAACTTTACCTGGCAAATATAACATCCTTACTGAGTGACACGGTCAGTAACCATTCTCTTTCCCTCAGAAGAATCCTATAACCAACCTATAACAGCAATTATCATAGTGAATTTGTATATCTGCATTTATCTGGTTTTTCCAGGAGACTCTAAAGTACTCATAATCAAGGGCTATGCCCTGTCCATGAGAAACACTCGTTAAAAATTTGCTGAATGATTGATGCAAAGTAGATGCAATATGTATGCATGTGTATGTACACAAACACATGTGCATATTTTTGGACTTTCAATAAAAAGGAAAATTTGACAAATGCATTATTTAAATATTTATAACTGAGTGTGTACTGTATTTCTGGGCATTAAATAATAACGATGACAACTGGTTACCACTTCTTACATAGCTGCATATTCTTCCAACATATATTTTGATTTAGAAAAATACATGGAAGGCAGTAAGCTTGGCTAGCTACTAAAATATTTTATAAATTGTTTAAAATATAACTCCCTCTAAAAAGAAACTAAGAAGATTTCTTTTGTCATAATGAAAGTCACTTTTTAAAGCTTTGGCAGAATTTGCCATGTATTCAGCAAGTATCTACAGTTGCTAGGTCTTATGCTAAGCCCTTGGGACCCCAAGTGGAAAAGTCACGTCCTGCATTCAAAATCCAGTTACCAGACCCACACGCAACAAAGGTACTACAATCTGGTAACAGTTTAAAGATGGTATGTACAACATTCAATACAAGTAGATCAATATAGATATTCTATTCCTAATTTAGCAAAAAAAAAAAAAAATGAAAACTGCAGTTTCTAAACAATGAACTAAGTATAAAACAATAATCAGAAGTCCTATCCTCTTCTATGATAACCTTTCAGGATTCTTAAATCTTTTATATACCATTGATCCCTCCACAAGCTCATGATGAGAAATTCCATCTAACTTATAAAATCAATAGATTCTATTGCAAAGTTCAGATTATACTCAAGTTCTTGATATAATTCAGCATCAAGTTCACTATGAACTGAATAACAGCATATTAACCAATAGTTGGATAGTACTGATTTATATGAATGAACTTGGGAAATATAAAGCAAGTTTTCTAGTTTTCCATGTATTTATATTTATGGGGACTTACTCTTTAGTTCACTCAATAAACACTTACTGAGTGTCCACTATGATTCAGGCACTGTTCTAGGTGTCTAAAATGCAGCAGTGAACAAGACAGACAGACACCTGCTTTTACACAGTTTTTGTTCTAATTGTAGGATACAATTAATGACTAAACAATAAGTATGAGGTAGTGATAGTGGCCAAAATTATAAGTGCATAATCTGGCAAGAAGTAACTGGAAGCTATATAAGGTGGTACCTCTCTGTATCATCAATACCATTTACTGGAGTAGGTAATGTTAGTCTGAAAATAGTTTTAAAACAATGGAAAAATAACCAATCCAAACTAAAAACTCTGAGTAAGCATTTTATAGACAGATGGCTACTTTTTACATATATAGAGGGACTTAGTATACTGAATTGCTAGTTAAAAAAAAAAAAAAAAAAACCAGCATAAGAACCTTAAGTTACTTCCACAATCACATCATTATTACTAAAAAAAGTCTATAAGAGAAAACAAGAATGTGTAAACTCTAATACAAAAATTGTTTAACCTTAATAAAAGTATCTACGGAAATGATGCTTTTGATATTTATACTCTGGATGATAGTTAGAAAAGCTAATACAGACAGTTTTAGATTATTTTACAATATGGGCAACAAATCCCCCCTCCAACTTTAAGCATAACCTTAGATAGAAAACTATTCAAAGTATTAAAAAAAAAAAAAAGACAACTATATAAATGCCTGCAAAAACAAACAAACAAACAAACAAAAAAACAAGCAAGAGAAGAGAAAGAGATAGACACTGATTAGGTAATCAATTCATAACGAACAGAGTTTACTTTTTAGAAAAGAGAGAAAAGAAATATTTAATTCTAGACAGTATAACTAGGAATAGCAGTGACAACAGAATTACGGTTAAAAAGTGCTCAAGGTCCTAATCCCTTCTCTGTAGCCTCAAAAGTAATAGATAAGGACCCATAATCTTTGCTCAGATGCACAGATCCCGAATATGGTACAATAATGACATAAGCATAAAGAGAAAGAAATCAGATATATGTTACTTGGGAAACAATAGTAAAGGAGAATTTCAGTTGAAACTGACTGTATCACCGCAACATTTTTCTTGCACTGCCAGGAAATAAGCTATTCAATAGAAGTGATCATTCTAAAACATTTCTATATTTAACATCAAAGTCCTTTAATTAGAACACTATAAAAACTGTGTAATATACATCCTTCATAACAATTCTGTAAAACAATATTTAACCCATCAATTTTCTACATGTCTTAAGAGTATTTTTAATTTATGCATAACAAAAAGGTATAATTATTAAACTGAAGAGAATATTTTAATAAACTAAAAGATAGGAAATTACATTTAATAATGTATGTATGGCACAAATACATAAGAAATAATTGAGAAAAACATGAACATGTATTTACAAATATAGAATAACAAGAGAACACTAGACAGACACAATAAATCATAAGTGTAACTTGTAATCTGTTAGTTAAAATAATATATTTGCTATGATCAATAATAAGCTAATGAAAATATAGACTGCTATATATTATCTAGAAAGGTACAAATTATTTATTGATTTCCTCTTGCAATAGTTTTTGGAGAAAACTACTTTTACATTACAAAATAAAAACCCCATTTGAAATTTTTTTCAAGTACAGTTTCAAAAATAACTGAACACTGACGACGCGGATACATAGACCATCCCAGATACCCATAAACAAAGGAGGGTCGGTGAAGAGGTGAGTAAGCCAAAGGCCTAGTGTTCTCTTTTCTCTTTCCCCTCTTAGTGTATAAACACAAACAAGCTAAAGTGCTAGCTCAACTTCTCTCTGTTTACGTCAGTACCATATGGCCTATCTTTCTCCATAGTGTATAAAGCTTTCTCTACTGTGATGTCAACTTCACTGGACCACAGGGTGCCCAGACATTTGGCCAACCATTGCTCTGGGTGTGTCTGTGAGGGTATTTGGGTGAGATGAACATTTGAATTGGCAGACTGGTATGAAAGACTGCCCTCTCCAATGTGGGTGGGACTCAATCAATCCCTGGAAGATCAGAATAAAACAAAAAGCTGACCCTCCTATGAGTCAGAGGGCCTTTCCTCCTGTCTGACTGCCTTAAGCTGAGACATGGACTTGCCCTCCCTTCGGACTCAAGCCTGAAGGCATTTGGACTGCAGCTCACCAGTCTCTCCTGGGTCTCCAGCTTGCTGTCTACAGGTCTTGACACTCATCAGCCCCCATAATCATATGAGCCATTCCCTATAATAAATCTCTTGTAATACATACACATTCTATGGGTTCTGTTTCTCTGGAGAATCCTAATACACCTACCTCCTTAATATACCAAATTATTATACTAATAAAAGATGTAAAAGCATTTTCAAGTCATACTATATGATGTCACCAACGACAAAACAAGATACATAGCTTGAAAGTATAGTCTAAAACCTTTCCAAACAGTAATTTCATAGCATGCATTAAACTTCAAAATTGTCTACAGTTTCCACCAGTAAATTTATTCCCTGATAAATATATACAGAGGACATAATCAGAACTATAATCGAAGATTTATGTGCTTAGGATATTGGTTACAGTAACATTTACGAGAGAGTCAAATAGACAACCATGTGCCCAGTATTAGGGGAATGATTAATCAAATTATATTCCTTTCAATGTGTTGTTGTGCAACTAACCCAAATATTTTCAAAAATTTCTCTACGACACGGGGAAATGATAATATAACGTCAATTTTTTTAAAAGGGGAAAAACACAATTATATCTAGCTACCTAGACTAGAGAGAAAGGCCAAAATGTTCACAGTAATTATTTCTGAATGGGAAAACGATAGGTCAATTTTTCTGTGATTTGTCATATTTTCTATAATCAGAACATTACCTTTGAAATAAAAGAAATATATTACAAAGTCTAATGAACATTACCCAAAATTGTGTTTAAAAAGAAACCCTACTAAAGGATAAATTAAGAATCTATGGATAATTATCAATGAAAACAGGTTTTAAAACAAATCTATAAAAACTATGAGAGCTTTTTATAATGTTCAAAAAGACTCTTAACTTTTAAAAATAGGTAATAGGGCTGTCTGGAAAAATCCAGCCATAAATGCCTCTATTTTTCATATTACAGGGCTGGATACTTTCTAGGCAGCCCTCATAAAACCAGAGATACGTTATGGATTCAACTGGGTCCTTCTAAAATTCTTACATTGCAGCCTTAACTCTCAATGTGACCGTATTAGAGACAGGGCATGTAAAGAGGTAACTAAGGTTAAGTAAAGTGGTGAAAATGGGACTCTAACTCCGTATGTCTGATGTCCTTATGAGAGGAAAAGACATCAGGGAAGTGAAAGCATAGAGACAAGACCACATGGGGACATGGAGAGAAGGCAGCTTCCTGGAAGCTACGAGAGGGGCTTCAGGAAACGAATTTGCTGACACCTTGACCTTGGATTGCAAACCTTGAGAACTGTAAGAAAATAAATGTCTGTTTTTTTAAGGCACCCGTCTATGGTATTTTGTTGTGGCAGTCCTAGAAGACTAATACAAGACATAATAAAGTGTCGTTATAAAATGTATTTGGTAAATATTTTTTGTTGTATAATTTATCTTTCCCAGGAAGAAGCAAACCAAGAAATAAATAGTGAAAAATTTACTTCATACCACAGTGCCATGATACTAAAGGAATAAGAAATCATATTTCCAAAATAAAATGTTATTAGCTAGTGCTATTATAGAAGGAATGTGAGTGGGAATCTGAGTACTATGGGTACAATTTAAATCCAGTTCTCGGTTTTATAGTGATTCATGTCTACATAACAATGCTCCATAACACAATTCAGCATAACACAACAGAAAACACTTTGAACTGTTTTTACTTTGTTCTTCTTATCTTCTCGTCCAGAAAATGACATTATATGACCATTTATGTACTCAAACTTCTTTGAAAACCTACTGAAATAGCTAGCCATCAGTCAAATCTATGCTCCAACTACAGTGACTGAAGATGAAACTAAAAACTTTTATACAACTATCCAAGAAGAAACTGATCAATCACACACCAAAACAAAACATGCTGATAAATATAGGTGAATGGAACACAAAAGTAGGAAATAAAGCAGCATCATATCATCAAAAAATTTGGACTCACAGACAGAAATAAGGTAGGAGAATGGCTCATGGATTTATGCAAAGCCAATAACCTGCCCATTGCAAACACATGCTTCACATAAGTAAACAGACAACTGTATACATGGACATCACCAGATGGCCAATACAGAAATCAGACAGTCTATGTAACTGGAAGTCTATGTAAAAGGAGGTGTAGACTGCATGTTCTCTGCCAAAGCAAGACCAGGGGCCGATTGTGATTCTGACCATGAAGTGTTAATAGCAAACGAAGCTGAAGAAGAGCACTAAAAAATCATAGTGCCAAAATATGCTGTAAATAACATTCCTGATGGATTTAAAGTCCACATTAAAAAAAAAAATGGATTTGCACTGTTGAACTTAGTTGACAAAAACCAGAAGAACTATGGACCGAAACTAGAAATATTATCAGGGAAGAATAGGGAAATTGCCAGAAGTTAAAAGGCAAGAAAAAAATCAAGAAGATACACTACAAATTGTTAAACACAGATAAGAGATGAAAGTAAAAGGTAACAAAAGCAAGGTTAGAATCCTGAACTTAGATTTTCAACAACTCTCACATAAAGATAAAAGAGAACTATTACAGTAATCGATATAAAGAGACAGAAGAGAACAACACAGGAAAACAATACATAGCTATCAGAAGGTTCAATAAATAAAAGGGAAAGTCAAACAGACGAAATGTTGAACAACCCACAAGGAAGCACATTACCTGACCGAAGAAAATAAAGGGAAGGTGTAAACAGTTACCGAAAATCTACACAGAAGAGGTAGGAGGATGACGGAGACCTGTGAAGGAGATGCCTATGAGGAAGCATCTTTAATTCTAGAAAGCCAAGCGAAAGCTTCCCTGAAAGTACTGGGAAGAAATAAACAACCAGGAGTAGATGGAAAACCAAGAGAATTATTTCAAGCTACAGAGACTGAATCTTTCAAAGTCCTAACAAGAATATGTCAACAAATAGAGGAAACAAAACAATGGCCTACAGAGTAGAATACAGCCCAATCTTCAAGAAAGGACATACCAGAAAGTGCTGTAAGACCACTGCTGTAATTTCCTACACAAGTAAAGGGATGTTCATGGGGACGTAACAGTCTCCTATCTCATGCAGATCAAGAAATGCCAGATGTTCAAGCTGGATTTAGAAAACAAAGATGCAATCGAGATCTAATTGCGAGCATTTGCTGGATGCTGGAGTGCTCCCAAGAATTTCAGAAGAAATTGTCTATGTTTTATGGAGTACAGCGAAACCTTTGACTCCCTGGGTCATGAAAAGCTATGGGTTGTTCTGAGATAAAAGGTCATGCCTCACTACTTGATTGTCCCCATGTGTAACCTGTATTGTGGATAGGAAGCCACTGTCAGAGGACAGAATATGGAGAGACAGATGGTTTCCTACAGGCCAAGGTGTCAGAAAAGTGTGCATTTTATCTCATTTGTTCAATCTGTATGCAGAATGTATCATACAAGAAAGTGGACTAGACGCAGACGAAAGAGGAATGCAAATAGGTGGTATAAATACCAATGACTTAAGATACGCAGATGACACCATCTTCCTGGCAGAAAACAGCAATGATTTGAAACAGCTTCTGATGAAAGTGAAAGAACAAAGTGTCAAAGCAGGACTGCCTTTGAATGTTAAGATGACAAAAACCATGACTACAAAAGAAATATACAGCTTTAACGTACACAATGAAGACAATGAAATTGTTAAAAGATTTTGCCTGCCTTGGTTCAGTTATCAATTCTTATGAAAACTGCGGCCAAGAAATCAGGACAAGGGGCAGCAACGGAAGAATGAGGAAAAGTTCCCAACAGCAAAGATGTGTCCTCAGACAAAGGCTAAGATCACCCAACACCCTGTGTGCAGATGAGAAAGTTGGACACTGAGGACTGATGAGGAAAAAAAAAAATTGATTCATCTGAAATAGGGTGTTAGAGGAGAGCTGTACAGATACCCTGAACCACCAGAAACACAAAAAAGTGAGTCCTAGAGCTAATAAGCCCGAAAAGTGGCTGGAGGCAAAATTAACAAAACTGAAGCTGTCCTACTTTGGGCATCATGAGAAGGCACAGGCATGAGCCCGGAGGAGCTTAGCAGGACTACTGAGGACAGGGCCCTGCGGGAATCAGCATTCAGAGAGGTCAGGAGTCAGAGCCGACGCAACAGTGCGTGACACCTACGTGCGTGTGTATACGTACTCCATATACATGCCTACAGAGATATCACTCAGAAAGCTCCTTCGGTCTTCTACCAACTACTGGCAGTCTACCCAAGCCTGCAGAGAAGACCTTACATGGCTATTTTAATTTTCCCCTTTGCCTTAACTCTCCTGATCTTTTGTTAGCATCTGTTATATTAATTCATGAGGTGTTTTGTTTTGTATTGTTTTTTACCTAGACATGTTTATCTTTTAGAATTTTCAACTATATTTCTGGAGCATATTTTTAAAAAAAACAGACCTTTTAATTTTTAGACCAATGTAAAATTTCAGTTACTACTAATTGTTCAAAATTACCTTGTCTGGATCCATCTTTCCTCTGATAAATTCTTGCTTCCAGAACTGCAATGCCTGTTCCAATGTTAAACCAATGCCCTTCAGGAAGAGGCCATACTGCATTCGGCCTCCGTGACGAAGATGGTGATTGTCCCGTAAGGCTTTGTGTAACTGACGCATGCAAGGTGGGAAGGATTTGGTAGAAAGCTACAAAAAAAAAAAAAAAAAAAAAAAAGACTTTTGTTACATGGGAGATTTATCAGGGCCCCCACAATATTTGTTGCAAATTCAGACTAAATTTGTTGCAAATTTACACACTGCAAATTCAATCTAACTGAAATAAAAACAAAAACTTTAAGAATTACCATGTTACTATGATTAGAGATATACTTTTTCTTATTAATATTTTTATACTGATTGCATATTGAAATCATAAGTAGTTTTAATAATGTTGGATTAAATAAAATATATTATTATTATTTCATCTATTTGTTTTTACAATTTTTAATTAAATTTTCCTTTTGAAACTATAGATATGCGTGCAGTTGTAAGAAATACAGAGCGCTATTGTCAAATAACCATATCTTGCTCAACTGTGGTATATGATCACATCCAAGATACGGACACGGATACAATCCACTCATCTTAGTTAGATTTCCTCAGTTACACTTATGTGCGCACTTCTGTAGCATATTTAGTTTTATGTGAACATATCATTTGCAGATTTGTGTGTCCACCACCACAGTCAAGATACAGAACAGTTCTACTGCCACAAGGATCCTTCATGTTTCCCTTTGATAACCACTCCCACCTACCTTTTTCACACTGCCCCCCACTTTAAGCTTTGGCAACTATTAATCTGTTCTCTAGAACAGTGTCATTACAGGAGTGTTATATAAATAGAATCATATAGTATGTCATGTTTTGGGACTGGCTTTCCCATAATTCCCACAGAATCCATCTAAGTTGTTATAGTATCAATAGTTCATTCCTTTTTTATTGCCGGCTAATATTCCATAGCATGGGTGAACAATAAGTTCTTCAACTATCCACTTGCTGAAGGAGATTTGGGTCATTTCCACTTTGGGGCTATTTCATATAAACAGATGTACAGGTTTTTGTGTGAACATAAGGTTCCAATTCCCTAGGATAACGTCAAACAGTTGTCAAAAGTACAACTGCTGAATCACAGGTCACATTTAAAAATAACACTAACACACAGTAGAACACAAAAGTTAAAAAAAAAATGATTCTCAAACGAAATAGCCAAATACATGTGTTAAAAATCAGTAATTAAGAGAAAATTATAGGTCTCTATCATCAAAGATAAAGTATCATTGACAACATTTAAGTCAACATTTTCATGTATGATCTCAATTGCATTCTTTCTCAATTCCTGAAATCTCTCTCTCCCAACACTTCCATTCCTAATTACCCCTTCACTATTCTTGGGCAAGTTCAGCGTCACCTGTAAGCAGGGGCGGGTCTCACTTGGTTTGAGGTCGCTGCTTCCTCTAGTGACCACCAGTTTCTTCATCCTTTCACAACAACTTAAAATTTTTTCTATCCCTAATCTAGTTCAGTCAGGTCCCTACCCTCCCTTGGCAAAACCACTGGAAAGCCTTCTAAATGCACATTCTTAGGTTCTTTCATACTATTACAAAGTTATTTTTTCTTAAGTATTGTTCTAATTTAAGAATGTCAATGAATGACTACTCAACATTCTTAATATGATTCTCCAAGTTCCCCTCCATGTCTATAACAAATTACTTTTCAATTACATGTAACAGAATATTTATTGAGTTTTAGGAAACAAGAAGATGAATAAAACATAATTTATCCCTGTAATTCAGTTAAGTAAAGAAAACAAAAGTCACTATTATATTCACTATCTGGTAAGTTAAGCTAATATAATAAATTACGTAATGAGGGCTCCAACAAGGGCATAAACTAAGTGCCACGGAAACACTGTGATGAAGTTTTAAAAAAAGCCCAGTTTGTTACTATACCAACATGAACCCTGTGCTCCAGCTGGGTTAGCCCATGACCACGCAGTGTGACATTCTGTACTGCCTCACTTTTCTCAGTCCACTGGCCCCGCCTGGTACAGTCTCCCATCCCCCATGCCATCTAGGCAAAGCCAAGCCATTCGTCAACACCTAGCTCAACTGCATCTTCCTTTGGCACAATTCCTTGAGTATTTTTTACTCACTCGATCACCCAATATCTATTGAATACTACAATGTGCACAGCCCTGAGCAAGCAGCAGTGAACAAACTAGTCAAACATCCTATCCTCAAAAAAGTTATACTCTAATGGGAAGAGATAAACAATAAACACAGACACAAATGACAAAGACAATATCTGATTCCAAAAGCACTGGAAATGAAACAGAACAATGGGGTCACATGTGCACAGGAGAGGAGTGGCTTTATCTGGGGTGGCCAGCGAAGCCTCTCTGAGGAGACGCCACTGAAGCTAAGACGTAAATTTTAAGTAGGATTCCACTCAAATGAGGATCCAAGAATACTGTTCCAGGTGAAGGACATGCAGATAAAGATCCTAAGAACGAAGGACCTTGGTGTGTTCATGAGACAGCAAGAAGGTCCATGTGGCTGGAGCACAGTGAGTGAGCCAGAACAGAGAAGACAAAACTGGAATGATGGTATGCATGGCTCTACAGAAGACTGTAATTAGTTTGGATTTTAGTCTAAGATGATGGAACCACAATAGAGGATTCTCACCAGAAGACTGACAAGATCTGATGAATAGAGAAAACTCCAGTTGTTATCTAATGAACAGACTACATAGAAACAGGACTGGAAGCAAGAATACTCAAGGAGATTTGGACAGAAGTTCAAATAATGGAAATGGAAGAATGGGATCTAGGTTTAGCCACAATGGGATAGAAAAATGAGTGTGGACGTGAGCAGACCAAGAATTACAGGCCTCGCATGGGATGAAGGGTCAACATGGATGCGGCTGAGGCCAAGAACAGTCACAGGAGCCCAGCTAGCACAAAGAACACAGTCGGCTGCAAAGCTGTCAGTGAATGAGGGCAAGGGGTGGGAGGCGCAGTAACACCGAGAACTATCTACAGTATAATGTGATCACGAGGGCTTTAAAGGAGCTGGAGCTCTGACAATGGATGGCAGAGAAGTGGCTTGGAAGTGCTAATGCGGACCAAGGAAGGCACACTGCACACCTACACAGTGTGTGTAGGGGAGGGGGGGTGGGCAGCTTCTATTTAAAAAAGGCCACAGAGGAAACTGTCATGGAGGGAGCCAGACTTCAGTGAGAAAGAAATCTAAATAAACACTTAAGAGAAGAAACTGAGAATATCAAGGGGTATGCTCAAGACATGCTGCTGTGAGATCAGGCAACACAGATAGGGAGTTAGGAAGAGATCCAGATAAAGATACGTCTGTATCACTTAGCACAGATCTCAGTCACAGACTCACAATGTGATCATCACAGCACTTAATGTCATTTATCATTACGTTGCTTATTTATAATTTACCATGCTGTCTACCTCTCTCAAGAAAGGTTCATGAAGATAGAGGTACTTTCTGTTTTATTCACCTTTCTACCCATAGCACAGTGGCTGGTACATAACTGATGGGCTCCATATATAGTCTCTAAATAAATAATGATTATATTAATACTTCTGTATGTTCCCAAGGTATCCAACCAAATTCACATTTGCTTGTGAATGTGATAGAATTAGAAATAGAATTAATTTCCAACCATTCACATAATATAAACACAAAGCACATGGAAGGGAGGGAGTGTTAGAGACGAAATAATTGTTTGAAAAAAGTAAAGAATGGGAAATCTTTGTAATATCTTTAACTGATAATTTTTTCAAATACTTAAGACACATTCATTGTGGCCTTTAAAAACTCATGATCTCTCCCTAGTCATCCTTTATAATTTTTGTTCCCAAGCATTAAAATCTCAGTATATTTTTAACTTCTTGTAAATAATTTGGTAACTAGCTAATCACATATTATTTATAGCTGGTTTATTTTCCCTTTTTGGGATAGAGTGGAAATTCAATTATGTATTTAAGAGAAATCCTACAGGTTATATTAAATTATGCTACTCTTTCATTCTACAAAGTGAAGTTGAAATGAGCTGTCTAGTAATCTAGTGGCAACCCAAGGATGGGAGCCTATACTTAGGGTGATGGCATGAACTGCATCCACCCAAAATGCATAATGTTAAAAGTTTAACCCCCACTACTTCAGAATGTTACTGTATTTGCAGATGGTGCCTTTAAGAGGTAATTAAGGTTATATGATGTCATAGGGGTGAAGCCCTGGTCCAATTTGTAAGAAAAAAAAAAAAAAGATACCAGGGACGCATGCATCATGGAAAAATTGTGTGAGAAGGTAGCCATCTAGAATCCAAGAATAGGGACCTCAGAAGAAATTAAACTTGCTGACACCTTGACCTTAGAATTCTATCCTCCAGAATTATGAGAAAATAAGTTTTTGTTGTTTAAGGCACTCAGTCTGTGTTATTTTGTTACAGCAACCCTAGCAAATGGAAACACTTAGTATTTTCCATTTCTCCTTTTTAATATAGATATGGTGTTTCAACAGAAACAAAACATCGTTCTGCTATCATCAGTTAAAAGAATTCCCTTTTGGAATAACTGATTAAATGACTTTATCAGAAAACAATTTTCTGATTAATTTTGGTATTCCTATGATTTCTAAAAAAAAAAAAAAAGGTCCTATGTATAGTACATGGGATTTCCTTTAAAAACGATTAGCAAGCAATGAAATAATATTCTCTGCCAATATTCCCACTCAAAAATAATCTGTTTGAAGAAAACTGTGTTTCCTCCATTGAAACTTCTAAATTTAAAAGGATATGCTACTTACCGAATCAATCTGATCTAAAGAAATCTTCCCCACATTTCCCTGTATGCTGTAATCTTGACCAGTGTAGAAGTTACTAAAAAATGAAAAGAACCAAGTATTAAAATTGGATTTGTACAACATTTTTTTATCCCATTACAGGTCATTTTTTTACACAAACTTCTGCAAACATAGCCAAGTATTTTAAAGGTATATAACAGAATACATTTAAGTAACTTAGCCAAAAATGGTTAGAACAAAGTCTGGCTCTCACTCATCCCCAGTCTAGCATGCCCCTTCTGTTTCTTAGAAACACAGTGCAAACTGCTGTTAAGGTCCAACCTCTACTACGGACCCTTTATTAACAGCATGGCTACCGCACTGAAGAGACGGGAGCCTTAATCAGGAACTGTCACTTGCTCATTCTGAGTCCTTGAGCGAGTTACTCAGACTCTCTATCTCCGGCTCCTTATCTGTCCAATGGAGACAATAATGCCCGCTTTGCAATGTTGATAGGAGATCCGAATTGAAACAACTTTTCTTAAAGTACAGTATAGGAAATGTAATCAATAAGACTGTAATGACTATTTATGGTGCCAGGTGCATACCAGACTTATCAGGGTGATCACTTCATAAGGTGTATAATAGCGAATCACAATGGTGTATACCTGAGGCTAATACTGTATGTCGATTGTAACTGAAAAATTAAAAAGCATAAAAAAGACCTGACATAAAGTGATTACTATTTATTAAAATAAATAACATCTGAATAGCACTTTATGTGCACAACGATCCTTATCTATATCCTCTAATGACATGCTCACACCCCTGAGAGAGCATTTTCATCACAGCTGACAAATGAGCAAACAGGCTCAGGGGAGTCAGAAGCCTGTTACATCAGAGGGCGAGTCAGCCCTGCAGTGAGGAACTCCGATCTTTGACTCCCCAAGTCCCTGTTTCTTCACCAACCATGCCACCCTCTTCCCCATAATAAATTTTCCTGTACTATTATTTATAAATTAGGATTTTTTACTTTGTACATATTACCTAAAGCCATGCACCTTTGTCATTTTTTATCTCCTTGACACACCATCCCCATGCCCAACGCCATAAACACTGATTCAGATGCAGACATATTGGATGTGACAGTGAAAAACAGCTGCTAGATTACATGGAAAACGACAATCAACCCAAGATTTATGCAGACTCCACAATGAAAGCAAAATCTGGAATAAAGTATCATCACAATCATAAAGAATTCCAGCCTTTCCAATTTCTATCTGCTCAGTAAAGATTCTTGCTGCTGAGCAATGTACACGCTCAAGACGCTCTGTAGAAATGCTGCCGTTCTTACAACCAAGCAATTGTACTGCTTATGCAGTTAGTATGGATGATGAAGCAAAACTGCAGAGCAGCCTGGGATGTTAGAAGGTACAAGTCCCCTCTCTATCGTCATCCTTCCACGGGCTAAGAAGGGCCTGGGAACTGCTCTGGGAGCAGGATGAACAGAATGCCCCGGAGTGCTACAGAGTGATCCCATACCCTAAAGCATATCTTCTCACCTCTGGGAATATCTATCCCTTGAGTAACAGATTTGTGACCATCAATGTATCATTGGATTCCATCCATTCCTGTAATCACAGTGGTCCCATGACATATAAAAACCCAGGCTAAGTTAAACCAGCAGTTGCCATTTAATTTTATTAATATTTTACAATTTAATACAGAGCATAAGCAGATCGTTGTTTCAGTAGAATCCCAAAAATAAAAATGTCTTTCACTTTCCAGTATACCTCTCAGTGGAGCAAAGACAGCAGTAGGTTAGGAGTCTGAAGACTTCTTGTCCTTGTTTTCCAAAATCACTAGTTGGCATATTGGGGTGAGTCACTTAACCATCCTGATTTGCACTATGCTCATCTATAAAATGGCATTAATAATGTCAGTCTTGCCTAACCACCAGAAATGCTGGCAAATTAAGTGAAATAATATAATCGAAATACTGATTAAAATCAGTAACTCATAGTCCAGTACACAGAGCAATTGCAGTCTTGACCAATAAGGACAGAGAGATCAGGACGGGAAGGGGCGGAAGCACGGTCCCACAGAAGGGCCATCACTCGCAGGGAACCGTGGGCACTCCATCTACCCCCGTAAGCTTCAGCTTAGTCGTCTATGACGTGACTGTCATCAGCAGCCTTGTTCAGACCAAACAGATTAGCAAATACGAAAGTCCCCTATAAATGCTAAAATGTAATTGGTGAGGAAACAGAGTCAAAGGGTTACTCTACCACGGGAAAGTTTTCCTTAGCCCAGACTGACGTAGCACTGACGTAGCACTGACGTAGCACTGACGTAGCACTGACGTAGCACTGACGTAGCACTGACGTAGCACTGACGTAGCACTCTAAGTACAGAGAATATGCCTGAAGAGGACGCACACATTTGCCTGAATGGTAGCACAAAATGCTTGTTCCTCAACACTTCGATAGAATATGCAAAGGGACTAAACTGCAAGGAAACAACGTAAAAAGAGAACGGTAGCAATGATTAATGCAAAGACTTTATTAGGCATAAATAACTACAGAGAGGATATAAGGAAATTGTATACACATCATACTTCTAAAAATATTATTAATGGACAGGAAGATGGCCACCAGCCAAGCCGGCAAGGGCGAGCATGGACCCCATGGGAGGAAAAATGATAGAAATGAAGATATTAAGCATCAGAATCAGGAAAGAGATTTCTCTTCTACTCAGAAGGGATAACTTATGTCTTGGTTAGAGGAGTTGGTACATCCCATCTATTTAATACACATTCAAACTAGTTATGAATAGATACAGCTGAGGGGGGCGAATTTTAAGATACAACACTAAAAAGGCAGATCATAACAAACACTGTATCCAAACACTCTGCAGGCACGAATTCTCAAGTCAGGTTTATAGATGAAAAAGAATGCAGAATAGAAGGCCATCCAGAAAGGGGAGAGACTGGGCCACAGAAAATGAGCTGGAAGAATACTTCAATATTCCAGGCAAGAGAAGGTGGGGGCCTGACGTCAAGTAGCGGCAACAGGAGAAAGGAAGGGGCGAGCAGTGCTGCCCTAGAGGAATAAACACCCTTAAGAACAATTCACATTAGCGCAAGAAACTGCACCTCTGGCTTTTGCTCGGGAAGGGAGATTCAAAACAAGTACCCAAGGAAGGGGGCACCTTCCTACCACATTATTCAAAGCTCAGTGTCGTCTTTCCATCACACAGCTTCCAAACAAAGGCAGCTGCTACACTCACGAACTGTCAAAATACATTCTTTTCATGACTTAAAAAACAATCAGTTTTACAAATCAACCTTCTTTACTTATACTGGAAAAATAAAGAAACAGTTATATTTATCAGCAAAACCATCTCTAATTGGTTCTAGATAAATAGTTATATAGATATATAAATGCATGTAAGGCCAGCAGAAAATACTGTTTTCTGTCCATTTTAAATAATGACAGCTTTATTTTGAGAAACACTGTCACTTATGTAAAGTTTTGAAACGTGGGGGATTTAGGAGGAGGAGAAGTTTTCCTGCTTCTAACCTTTCATAAAAGAACAAATTGAGATGTGCCACAACTGCCATTTCTTTCCATACAGCAAACCAGTTTCATGGGCTACAAAATTCAAATTATGTCACTAATCATTATTTTGTCAAATATAAAGATTTGATTAACCAGAGAATCTTGAAGAATCAAGATTTGATTTAATTCTCAGGTTAGCTATTCATTTGCCATAAGCAAAAAAATAAAAGAAGAAAAAATGACAAGTCAAACTATGTAACAATCCGTTCATCCATAGGTAAGGTGGTAAGGAATTGCAGTGATATAACTGCAGTCTCCATGAATAATTTATCTTTTATTTGCTGGCCTATCAAGTGAAAAGCACTAAGAGTGAAAGTTATATAGAGTTTCCTCACGTCATTAAAAAGCCAGAAAAGTAGTGAAAACAGTAATGATGTGGCTCTGTGAGTATTCAGTATTTCTGAGGATATTGCATTGTAAAAGGATTTAATGTACTTTTGCTGAAATGTAACAAGTACTACCCTGTACCAGGAAAACAAACACCTCCACCAACCCAAACAGAACCATGTAAGTGCAACAAAACCCAAAATGTTTTTTAAAGCCATTAGAATGTCCGACTTCCTATAACAAACTTTTTCCACATCCCAGTTGTCCATGTCTGGATATAACAGGTTCTAATCACCAAGAAAACAACAACAAAACCAACCAAATCCATCCAAGAGTCCCTGTACAGCCTCTGAATCACTCAGTACATTCTCATTAAACGCTCGGAGCCCAAGAAGAGTCACAACGTGGTGGAGAACGCAGACGTGATGCAGGAGCACAATGTGATGAGTGCCCGAGCCCACAGAGAACAGGTCTCTTCTAATGAAGGGCCACGTGCAGCACCAACAGTTCTTAAGCAATAACATGGCACTGAACAGAGTTACATGCTTTAGAAACACAGACTGCAGGACTCTGGAATGTTACTAGAATGCTGTTGAAATGACTGACTCCAGGCTGCACAGAGAAGCTGTTAAACCAGAGGGAGAGATGACTTGGCCGATACACATGGAAGGCTGAGATAAGAGGAAGACAGCAACCCGTGAGGATGAGAGACTCGGAGGAAAGTGGAATTGGAAGAGATCAGGGTCAGGAAACGATTTGAAGTGGAAGGCTTAGAAGTAGGATGTGATGATCACACAAAAATCACAGGCTTTGTTGTTTTAGCATTTTTATCCTTTGTAGTTTAACAGTTTCACATGCATTAAAAATTCTTAAATTTTGATGAGGTTCCTAAAAAGTATGTGATTTGAGTTTCTTAAGGTTGTTGTAGGGGTTTAAAAGCAAGCATGTGATAAGGGGGTGGCAGTTTGGAAAAAGAAGTCACGTATCAGATGGGCAGGCAGGCAGAGATAAGCAAAAGCAAGGAAATTTCTAAACCAGTTTATAGATGGAGAGGTTCTGAGCTGGGAAAAACGACAAGCGGGGTGGGGGGTGGCGGGGGGTGGCAGGGAGCTGACAATGTGCAGGTATGCCCTGAAAGGCCTGTTTGTAAACGAAAACCATTAAAATAAAAAGCAAACTTGTAAATCCCATCTCCTTTTGCAAGCTTAGTGCTAAATTGCCATTCCAATGAAAATCTGAGGCTCTGTCAGGTTTAAAACCTTTAAAAACCTAAAGATATGCTTAATAGTATTTCCTAAGAACAAAGAATTTTGCATTTGTTTATAACAAAACCCTTTGCTTACACAGAAGTAATGCAGTGTTTGTCTTTATTTTTTTTTTATTTTGAGGTGAGAGTCCTGAAGTATCTAATCTACTAAAATAGAACTAGTCACACACAAAATATAGGGGGTGCCAAAAAAATGTCACACATTTTAAGAGGTATTATGTATGTATTACATAAATACTGATGGTAACCACTTAGAGCACCTCTTGTAATTGTAGAAGTCAAATGTGACGTGTATTCATCTTTTGTTATCGGTATATATTGAGTATTACAATTTTAGCACAGTATTTTCCTTTCTTAAAATGTGTGTACCTTTTTTTGGCACCCTCTGTATATAAATACATCTTCTTACTGTACAGCATTTGTTCAATACATTTACATGCAACTTAATTAAAACTCAGTCACATCTGAGGGACTTTTTCTTCCCATATTATCTTGCTCATTAAATAGTAAGAAGTAAGTACAGCTAGTTCTCCAATGTAGCTGGAAAAAAAAGAAAGAAAAAAATCACAGTAAAGAGTAAACTTTGAGGCTAACAGTTTCCACGTTAAACGCTGAAAGGAGAAAAGTAAGACTTTCAAAATATCCATGACACATTTTTATGTAACCAAATTTAAAATGATCCCATTTTAAGTCCAATTAAATCAATGGGTGAGGGTTGAGGGATAACTGAGACAGGAAGATGTCATTAATGACATCCCCGTGGAACTACAGTTTTCCCAAAATACTACCACATAAACATCTGACTTACAGACTAACAATGCAGTGGATATGTAAAAAGATAAATCTGAAACAGGTAACATCTGCACACATCTGATCTGGGAATCCTAAGTGAAAGGCAGACCTACTCAGTCTTTGTAGAAATAATAGAAAATGCACCACAAATATCAATATGTGAACACTTAGGGTCTCAGCAGGGAATTACTTCGGAGTATCGAAACTGAAGAGTTTAAAACAAAATGAAGAAATTATATGAAAGTGGATTTGTGGGTCTCACAGCCAGATTAGCTGGTTAAGAAAAAGTAATAAGCTTTTCATGCTGTGGTATTGATCCTCAGCAGAAGACGGATGGTCACACCTCAGCTCCAGGAGTGGTATTCAGGAGTTCCACTGCAGTGACACAGATGACACAAGGTATAACTTGACAAATAAGAGCCAGAGGAGTCAGCTTTTCAAGGGCGATTACTTCTCCAACCATCCTGTCCCTTTCCGGCTACTGAGGAAAACTTGAAGGAGTAAACAAGGAGTAGCCGAAGAGTTGCAACAGTTTAGGAGTTAGCTGTCACTCCCCTTCATTTACCTAATTTTTGCCAAGTCCAAGGTGCCAGAGGCAACCATGGAGGCAGAGTAAGGAGTAAAGTGCTGAGCGCAGGTTTCAGACTCCACGAGACGGGGGTTGAATACACTGCTCACTGTGTGCCTGCTAACAGCTCTAAATCCCTTCCCCGTCCCTCACTGGTGAGCACGAATCATAACGGGGATCACAAAGGCCCCGCCCCCAAAGGGCTGTCACAGGATCAAGGAGGATGCCTGTAAAAGAGTTGATATCAACAGTACCTGTCACTCCAATTGTAATCATCATCATCATCAAAGCCTAAATTTACTGCATTTAAAAAGTTGTGGTGGTTGTTTTTCTTTATTGTTAACATTTTAACTTTAACCACTTTCTTCCCGTGCATACTGGGGGGGGGGGGGGGGGGGGGGGGGGGGGGGGATATATATCTTTCCTACCTTCTATATACCATCACATAAAATACTTAATGTTGAAGTAAGAGAACTTAGGTGTCCTTGAATGACCTGATGATCGGGAAAGGTTTTATCTACACTTACACTCTTAGGCAGTTTCCAAAGTGCAAAAATTCCACCTCAACCATTTCAATCTCCATTTTAATGGCGATTTCAATGGAATCCAGTTTCCTAGAGCTTCATTCTCCAATACAGCACCACTAGCCAAATGTGATTATTGAGCACTTGAAATGTAGCTTAGTCTGAATTAATATGTTCAATAAATGTAAAGTAAGCACTGGATTTCTAAAACTTAGTATGAATAAATAAAGTAAAACATTTTGTTAATGATTTTTCATATTGATTACATGTTGAAATGATAATGTGGATGAGTTAAATAATACTAAAATTAATTTCATTTAAGTAACTTAAAATTACATGTATGCTCCCATTTGAGGTTCTCATTACGTTTCTACCAGACAGCACTGTTGCAGAGTGAGGAAGACACCATGACACAGAGCAGTCAAGTGATTCTCTTCAGGTCTGGAGAGAGAAGAGCCAGCTGACCCACCCAGACCTCCATCTGCCAAGTTAAGATCAGTCTCTGCTGGTCCCAAGAGGGATATAAGCTTCGACTGGGCGGACACACGAAAGGAAGTGCCTCAGGTCTACTGCAAACATGCCCATTCTCACAACATGTCCTTGGGAGTCAAGCTTAACGGTTTGCCATTTATACTCTTAGGAAAGCAATCTTGAAATCTGATTAGTTTGGAGGTACCCAAACCATTTCTTTCGTAAAAAATAAAGCTGAGATGTATTTCTATTTGGAAAATCTTTGGGGCTGCTTGGCTCACCTCAACACCTAATTACAACTGTCCATGCCTCTGTCATTTGTAAAACCCATGCTAGGTGGGACAGGACTATGGATGACAGCAAGAACTGAGCCAGAGTGAAGAGAATTCCTCTCCCACCCTTAGAAGGTGTCTTTCTGCCCTCCCTCCCCACCAACAGATAATTATAGATAGGCTCATAAAACAACAACATATAAAACGTATTTCCTTTCTTTGTCAAACATTTCCCAGTACTCTTGAAACTAAAGAGGTTAACACTATTTCCTCATTCCTATCTGGCAGGCAATAGTTTATGATATTTTAAGAACTGGTATAAAATAAAAAAAAGCAGTGAAGAAAGCATCACAAGTAATCAAAATGATCTCTGCATCAAGGAAATATATTTATTTGGACCATCAAAAAGGAAGCTCAGACATCTTCCAAAATGAACTGTAATCTCCTGCGTCATTCTATAAAAGTATACCAAGTTCCAATACAACCTTTACACACATAGCCAAGTGTAATCATGCCACAAATGGAAAACAATTTCGGGAGAAAGAAACAAAGGTTTTGTGTATCACCCATATATCTACTTTTGCAATCACAATTTTACCCACTTTGGACATTAAAAAAAAACAACAACACTCTGTTCACATAAGCTAGGCTATTCAGACATTTATAAAGCACAGTCCTAGTGGTCTGGATTTGTTGGGTAGGTAGGAAATCAAGGGAGCTGAAGTTACAATGTGTCATTTCCTGCTGTGAAGGATATCACACGAAAATTCACTCAACAGCTGTCACCGCTGAAATTGAAATGAAGTTTCTTTTCACAGCTAAATCCCTAGTAAATGGTATCCAACCTGAGTTGGCCCAGGTGATTTTCTCTGCAGTTATTCCAAATGAAAGCGCAATCAATAAAATTCCATTAGAAATTGAATGTAAATTCTTTTCCATAAGCATAAAGTTTACTCTAATTTGCATTGAAAAAAAGTCCCAAAACCCGCCATCAGACAATACGCAGAGTGATGATCTATACTTCTCTACAACTGGTAGAAGCTGTATGATTCCAAGAGATTCATCTTGCTCCATGTGGTCTATTATTTTCCTATTTATTCCAAATTCTAAGCTGTAACAATCCAATGAATTCCAAGAGAGCTGAAAGCTGCACCTCATTTTTCTATCAAAAATATCTGCACCTTACATTTGTCAAATGTCATCAAATTATACCTTTGAAATAAGTGTACTTATAGCACGTGATTTATACCTCAAAACTGATTTAAAAAGTACAGTACACACATACATACTTGTAAGATATACTCAAAGTACAGATCTACATAGGTATTTTCACAATACACATTTAAAGCCCCCAACAAATATTAATACTTCTGTTTTCATTTGGAAGTAAATTTTGTATATTCTTTTACATTTTTAGATTATATTTTGGTAGTATAATGACCCCTTAAATAGTGGTTGATTTTAATTTGGTTTTGTCCTAGGATAATCAAATAATTACAATAAAGAAAGATTGCCCAAGAGGGTGCTAATGAAAAACTGAGTGCACGAAATAAAGTTCTAACATCTGGCAGAATTAATACATTAAAGAGATGGACATCTTCTCGCTCCTCCACAAATTATGTACAGTGTATGGAATGCTTCTGAGATTGACTGTCACAAGCTTATGGTATTCTAGGATTGCTCCCTCACATTTGGTGAAACAGCTAAACAAATGAATAAAAAAAAAATGAATACATAAAAATTATCATTTCAGCTAGTGATGTTGCTTGTGAAGATCAAGGTAATAATATCACAAAGCACCTGGGAGATGACTTTAAATTGGGTGACTGGGAGCAGACCTCAATCTAGACCAGTGGTTCTCAGCCTTCCTAATGCCGTGACCCTTTAATACAGTTCCTCATGTCGTGGTGACCCCCATAAAGTTATTTTCATTGCTACTTCATAACTGTAATGTTGCTACTATTATGAATCGTAATGTAAATATCTGATACGTGTTTTCCGATGGTCTTAGGCGACCCCTGTGAAAGGGTCGTTCGACCCCCAAAGGGGTTGTGACCCACAGGTTGAGAACCACTGGCTCTAGAAGATCTGAGACACACTGTTACGCTTATTTAATACATGTCCCTACTGGCCTCCTTTATACTGTTTGTTTGCAGTATGTCAAGGCCCAAGGTAGCTCAATTTAAAATGGGCATTTTAGATTCACTTTGTATATTTTATAGAACTACTTTCACAATAGTAAACAATTGAGAGGGCTTTAAACCTTTGGTGAGTCTCAGTGGTCTGTCTTTCCTCAGTCAAATTTACCAAATTTTGTTTTGCTTTTACTCTGAGTGAATAAAGGTTCCTGTACCAGGAATGCCAGGAGATCTTCTTAGGTTAACTCAATGTTTACTCATGAGATTTCCATGGGCCACACATGGCATCACAGACTCAAAGATCCAGGACAGGAACCACAGCATGTCAGCTGGGTAGCCCCAAGTATTCCTCCTACATGGGGTTCCTTGCTGCTGTCCCCACACAGGTGGACAGCTCAGGCCAAGGAAGCAAAATTTACACGGGGAAATTCAGGAGCTATGGGGCTTAGGCGCCTCATGACCTTCAATAACTATAGGTTCTTGTAACAACTCCACAGGTATAACATCCATGGCCACCTCAGACCTGGAGCTCTAGAGTCCATTAATCTAAAAACATACTGGGATTTTTAAAAAAATATATGATTATCTAAATGTATTTCAAATATGATACAGAATTGCTCTGTCCAATCAAGTACCCATTAGCTACAACTGGCTATTGAAACTTTAATTTTAATTAATTAAAATTAAATTAAATTAAAAATTCAGTTCTTGAATTATACCCGCCTTATTTCAAGCATTCAATAGCCATATATGGCTGCTGGCTATTGGATTCAACAGCACAGGTACAGGACACTTCCACCATCGCAGAAAGTTCTACTGCACAGCATTCAAAAAATTACTTTTTAGCTGCTAATATATCACAGTAACTACCACAATGCTTTCTCAGGCTTTTTAAGCCAGTTATTTCCTGTAGTATCACCATCTTGTATTTTGTTAGCACTTTATGCCTAACATAATGTAAAATAATTAAGTTTCTTAATTACTTAACTAGAGGACAATCAACGTTTTAAGGAAACCCAGTGAGTAAAGAATAAGAAACTTAATAACTGCAGATAATAAAACTACTTGAAAAACATAATCATAACTTTTGTTTTCCAAGAAGACTGCCAGCATCCACAATCCAGAAACCTCCGAGGAAACTTCAGAGTCAGAGGGCTAACAGACATCCAAATGTCCAGCTGGGGATGAGCAGCAAGAATAACGCGAGGCTTCACCATTTCCTCCGTGCTCTGTGCTCCCACAGCATCATGTACCTCGACTCTGCTAACAGTTGTCATAATTTATTGTAATGACTGTAGCTAAAATTCTCTCTTTTCTGTTCACCATTAAGAGCAGAAATAAATATGTATCCCTAGAACATAACCATGATTGGCACAGAGTAGGAGTTAATATGTGTTAAATAAGTGATCAATAAACTCTAAGAATGCTACAAGGTTTGTGACCATGTATTTACTAAATACCTCTCATACCAACGTACCTCCACAAGTAGCAGCCACTATGTACAAACTCCTTACAAAGTCCACCATTTGCAAAGGTACATATGTGCCCTGGCTAGATAGCCAGTCAAAGAGACAGAAAAAGATTTCCTAGTCTCTTTCTATATCAACAGAAAGAAAATTCATAACTTGTATTTCTGTGAAAATCATTTGTTAATCCTTTTCTCAACTTTAAAATATGTTAAGCCAGCTAAGTCAATTAACCTAATGACAAAACTCAGGGAAATTTAGTATTCTGCATAAATTAAAGATGGTAAGTTTACTTCTAAAACTGAGGAAAAGTGATACAAAAAGCTGTTTTCAACTCTGCAAAAAGAAAACCCTTACTGTGATAGGCAGACCGATGGTCCTCCAAGTGTGTTCACAGTCTAATCCCTAGAACTCAGCCTGTTAGATCACAAAGCAAAAGAGGCCGTGCAGATGTAATTAAGGTTAGGGACTTGGAGATGGGGAGATGCTCCTGGATAGCTCTGGGAGTCCATCTAATCACATGAATCAGTAAAAGCACAGAAAACTTCCTCGGGGTGGAAGCAGAGAGATGCAGTCGAAGTGCGGCTTGGAGAAATCTGCAGCACGAGGACTTCGTGCACTTTGCTGGCTCTGAGATGGAACCCACATGCAAGGACCAGAGAAAGGCCTCCGGGAGCTCTGGGAAAGCATAAGATGGCATGTGGGCAGCCTCTCGGGGCAAAGACGGGTTCCTGATTGACAGCCAGCAGGTAAAGGGGGATCCCAGTCGCACAGCTCAAAGGAACTAAATTCTCCCAGCAACACGAATAAGCTTGGAAGCAGATTCTTCCCAGAAGCCTCTGATAAGGACTGCAGACAGCCCTGCTGACATCATGATTTTAGCTCCGTGAGACCCACGTCAGATTTCTAAACTACAGAACTGTACGAAAATAAATCTGTGTTGTTTTAACTCCACTAAATTCTATTGTTACGGCTACCATAGAAGGTTCTAATCTAATGTACTAAGATTTAAAGGTTTAAAATTCAGCTTCCTGAATTGCATCTTTTTCAAGTCACTGATTCACTCGTTCAGAACACGGCCACCATCTCCCCTGGGCAACATGGCACCCTTAGAACAATGAACTGTCTTCTATCTTCAAAGCGATACGATGGCTGTCCAGAAAGTCTCCAGCCACGTAACATGAAAACTAGAGGCACTTGTGGCTGGATTTTTTCCCAACAGCCCTGGAATGTCACCCAGTTTGCGGCTCAGCTTCATTCTCACCTCCACCCGGTAGAAAACATCTACGCTCCACTCCTTCGTGAGTCATTATAGCAGTCCTTCCCAGGGTACTCGCCTGGCCTCAGAGAAACTCTTTCTATATTCTTTCTTTGTAGGTTTATTCAACTGAAAGAGCCTAAATACCCAATAAAATGGGAATGCTTAGTAAAACTAGATACACCTATCCTCAACTGAATATTGTACAGTCACTTAAAATTAGAACCACAAAAATCAATATTCTACTTTATTACATAGTTATGACATATTAAGTAAAAAGAAAAGATTTCTTAAAAAGTTTACCCACTTTATAATTACATAGAAAATATGCAGAGATTGCAATAAAAGCCTAGCACCAGTGGTATTAGTTGGGTAGGATTCATGTCTTCTATTTTTCCCATTTTATATATTATGTCGATTTTAACAGAAACAATTAGATGACATTAAATTTGTAACATAATCCGCATACAGATACCACCGCTCACAAAAGCTTTTCCACCTCTCTTGCTACTTCACTGAGCTGCAGCATTACTGCAGTACAGCGTGTATATGGGGGCAGGGGGAGGTGCATAAAGTGGTCTTCTTTACCTGCTAGATGTAAAGTTCCTGGGGTAAGGGACCTCTGTCAGCGCCTCTGTACTTAATCAGAGTATCCATTGAAGTGCCCTTAACACAGTGGGCTGATTTTAACAAAACACTGACTCTTGACAAGTACATTACCAAGAAGGCATGAACATTTCCCACAGAGATATGGAAAAAGAAAATTCAGACATTAGGTTGGCAAAGTGTTACATAATGCAATTTGAGCATTTAAGTCTTGTAAAATGATGTGAGAATTTCTCTGTATTACTACTTCAATTTTTATAGGTATTTGTATCATTTCCCAAATTAGTTTTATTGACAAATTTAATTAAAATGCCATTTGTCATTACTCTGATTATTAGAACACTAAACAAAATTAGACCTAATAATGATTTCACCCACAACGTCCTGATGTCCATCCCTACTAGGTAACATTTAAACTATACAGTTCATGCAAATCAATGATGATTATTTCTTCCTAACAAGATTATCATTAGAATCTCTCAAACCATTATGCATTCCTATTTTGACCTAAGCAAAAGGAAGGTAAAAGAAAAATGTTACATTTAGACAGCCAAGAGAGACAATTCAATATGACTGAAAGCCATATCACAAGGTTACTTTTTACAACAGAAAGTGTCAAACGATGCACATCAGCTGCCACCCTCCATACAGATTTCTCTGACATGGTAATAAAAAGAGAAACCATTAGGTTTAATAATAATAAAAAAATAACATCACTTGGTGCATATTGCATGTAGCATCTAGCCTGGTTGCCTAGCAACCAGCCATGAGTGAACTCCACAGAAAATGAAAGCCAGAAATGAATGTACAGTCTGTGCAAGTTTCAAGGACTCAAAGAGACATGTCAGTAGTTAATCTAAATTCTAGTTGACAATTACCATACTGAGGTGGAGGAAGGAGAATCCATCATTACTGCACAGAATCAAATATTAACTAGAAGTGTGATTCAGCCCTTTAGGTTTGTATCTTCTAAACAGTTGCTTTATCGGAAACATTGCAATGATATGATTTATAAATTACAAAAACATTATGCACAAAAACAACAAAATACCACTATTATTACAGACATTCATTCACTCAACAAAACACATAATGAATATGTATCATGTGCCAGATACTATCCCAGCCACTGGAAATGCAAATATGAAAGTCACTTTACAAACTCCCAAGCAGCTCACATACTATAATGGAGTCATCGGACAAGTAAACAAACGATTACATCTTAAGTTCTGTAATACAGAGGTAGCCACAGGCTATTACGAAGAAATGTAAAAAACCATCAGATTCAGACTTAGAGGAGGGAGGATGGGAACTAAATAGTCAGGGAAAAGCTATCAATGTCTTAATGGATAAGCAAAGGTCAGTCAAGTTATAGAACTTGGGGAAGGAGAGAAGAGCATTCCAGGCAGAGGAAAAACATTTACAAGGGCATAGACGTGAATTACATGCACACCATGCCGTATTAGAGCAACTTCCAGGCATTTGGTGGACTAGAACTTAGGGTGCCAGCACTGAAAGCAGAGGCCAAAGAGACAGGCCAGGCCATTTCTGAAGGACTTTATCGGCCAAGCTAAGAAGTTCAGATTTCATCCAAAATGAAACTGGGGAGACAGAATGATTTCTGAGCGAAGGAATAATATAATCACTCTGGCAATGATGTAAAACATTTTAGAAAAAGCAAAACTGGTGTCAAGGAGAACAGATAGGCTACTACAGTAAGACACACGCGGGAGCTAAAATCATTAACAGATTAGAACAGGTAGGAGATGGGGGTTGGAAAGTGTTTCACTGACACGGTGCTCTAGGAAACTCAACAACAGGTCTAATATTTACGCTATTCAGTCCTGATGAAATGTCAGTCTAAACTGCCCCCTCCCAACAAAACAATTACACATAAGTTGAAAGTGTCTGGGAAGGGAAAGTTACTGGACAGAAGGGTAGCCGAGAAAGAAAAAGGGGAGAAGGGAGGACAGGGAGAAAACTAGAAAGAAGAAAAGACAGTGGAACCAAATATCCATCTAAGCTTGGGAATGAGAAGTGATATTCCGAATTCTACAAGAACAAAATGAAACCATAAAGGAAACCATTACTGTTGCTTAACTACATAAAACTTAAAAAGGTAGGTACATAGGATAATGTAACATAATCAAAAACTTTCAGAAAAAAAATGTAACAAATACAACGAAAAGTTACTCTTCTTTATATCTAAAGTACCTAAGACCAAATAAAATCAGGAAATGCTATGAATAAATGGACAAAGATAGTTAAAATTCTACCCCAAAATAACAATGGATAAAATAATTTAACATCATTCTTAATAATAATAAATGAAATGTACATGATCACAATAATAGCTCTTCACAATTAAATTAGCAGCTGTTTTAGCTGTCCCATCTTGTTCAGGGTACAGTAACATGAGCAATCTTATACAACATGAAAATATAAGACAAATAAGGTTTTTTAAAAAATGCATTACTTAAATCTTTAGAATAGTTTATATGCTTTGACAAAGTAATTCCACTTCTGAAAATCTATGCTAAGGAAATGATCAAAAATACAGATAAAGGTTTACATATGGCATTTCTTTATACTAGTGAAAAGATCTGGAAATAGTCTAAATGCCCCCGAAGAGAGATAAATAGACGATAACACATCCATATAAGAAAACATTATGTAGTCGCTAAAAATTATATTTCTGGAGAGATTCTAATAACATAAAAAGTCTTACAATGTTTATTTTAAAATGAAAAAAAACAGCAAATTATATAAAAGTCTAATTACAACACTGGATTTTAAAACACAACAAAAGGAAGTATCCTAAGTAGTGATGATGGGTTTTTCCTTTTACTTTCCTGTATTTTCTAAGGTTTTTTTTTTAATAAAGATATATTATTCTTATATTGAGAGGGTCCCAAAGTATATCTTAGCCTTGTATTTAAGTAAATAACTCATTCCTTGAGATCTTTCTATAGCTAGTCATCGGTACTCATTTTAACTTAAAATTTAACTAGTTCTACACACTTTTATTGGACTAAAAGAGCTTTTTCTGTAGTACTCTACAGTCAAAGGTAACAAGAGTGTTGTATTAAGAACTTCAATTTAAATCATCAAATTAAAGCAAGATTAAAAAAAAACAACAAAGTTTTTAGTAACTGAAGGGGTTTTAACCACTTTAATATACTTCACCCACTTTAATGCATTTGATAAGCAAAACAAGGCCGAGCCTTCCGTTACCTGAGGTGGCTAAGCAGAGGCTGGAGTCTTTCATCCGACTGCACAGCAGGCAGCGACCTGGCTGTTAACTACAAAGCACAGAACAGAGTTAGTAAACACAGCAAAGGCCACATGCCTAACACGTCTGAACACTGAATGCAAAACGGGGATGGGGGTGCAGAAAAAGAGGGAGTACTTAACTGGAAGGTTATCTCTTTTTTAAATAAAAGATTCATATAGAAAGTTGACACATTAGGTGAGTGAAGCTAACTACGTGGCCCTAAGTTTACAGGGTATGTCACTAAGCTTACAAGTTAAAAGGAGGCAAAACGAAGAATACCATCTGAGTTCGTGGAAAAGCCTCCAGTCATGAAAATACTATCTTTGCACATTAAAATGGACAAATTGCTAAATTTATAGCAACCAATTTTGTAGTACTAAACTCTAGGATGATAAAAAATTGGGGAGAGAGACTTTCATTTATAGCTAAGTCACTGTGAAATGGTTACGTGCAGAAACGTGCACACACACACATACTGCCATTCACACGCACATATTAGCAACCACAGTACTCTAAGAAACTAGAATATCTTTTGAACCCACAAAAACAACCCAGAGCATTTAATATTGAAATACAATGCGCCAAATTGATTTAAGAAACAAAATGTGAGAGCCAAAGCCTTATTCTTAAATATTGTGCATCAGGTTCAGTTTAATCATGGAAATGTGAGCCTCTGATATATTTTATTGTAATGATAGTAATTATATCTTTATGTGTCTCTATTTTTCTATTTGTAAGAAAAAGTCCACTTTTGACCCAAAGCAACTGAAAACATTCATCCAAAAATGACATCTTCTGGATTCAGTTATGTCAAAATATTCCTACATTCTACTAACAAATCATTTGGCAATTCACAAAAGAGAACTTTCCTTAAGACACCGAAAGATATCCTGGGGTTTTATATAGGGTGTTTGTTCTCTCTCTTTAATTATTTCATATGTTAATTAAAATTTTGTAAAAATGAAAAACATATATTTAATCCATAAAACTATCCCTTTTAAAACATCTAATACCATGTTTGTGAAAAAATGTTGACCAAAATGCCATATATGAAGGCATAATAATAATAATAATAATAATAATAATGGAGAAATAGTTTCAATGTTGTGTAAGTCAAAACAAGTCAACAAAATTATAGAATAATTTCAAATATAATAGAGACAATTAGTCTGCTCCAATTTTAGCATAAACAAAAGATTCTCAGTATCCTTAAGAAATGTTAAGACTAGTATTTTATGACATATGAGTATAAAATGTTATCAAGGTTTTACAAACAAAACACTTTGATACACCCTATATAAGCTGTTAAATCCCTTTACAAAATGTCGTGTTTTTTTTTCATATATAAAAATATTTTTATTGTTAGACTTATTGGGGTACAATTGGTAATCAAGTGTTACACAGGTTCCAGGTGTACAGTTCTACAGTGCATCGTCCATGTGTTGCATTATATGTTCACCAGCCAGTGTGAGTTCTCTTTCCATCATCATATATTTGGTTCCCCCTCCATCCTCTCCCACCCCTCCCCACTTACCCCCAAATAACCCTTAAACTATTGTGTCCATGAGTTTTTTTGTTTCTTTTTCTCTTTGTTGCTTTCAGTTTTATATTCCGCATATGAGTGAAATCATATGGTTCTTGGTTTTTTCTGTCTGGCTTATTTCACTTAGCATGATGATCTCCAGGTCCATCCATTTTGTTGCAAATGGCAATATTTCATCTTTTCTTACAGCTGAGTAATATTCCATTGTGTCTATGTACCACAGCTTCTTTATCCAGTCGTCTAACAAAATGTCATTTTTGTTGTTTAAGAGATCACTGCTCAGAATCTACAATGTACTCTAAAAAGAGTAAAATAATTTATCTAGATATTTCAAAAGTCATTCTTCTGAAAACAGAACAGACAGACGGGGCTTTTTCATTTAATTCTGCCAATCTACATAGCATGCTTTCTAATCAAACCGTCTTTTCCAAATGAAAGCAAACAAAAGCACCTCAGTGACAGCCAACTATTTCTCAATGTCCGCTCGTTCCCTACAGAAAATGTTTCTCAACCCACTATCTTAATCTCAGCTTTTATTTCCTTTTCCCTAAACTACCAATATAACATCTCCATTTCACTGTTTCTGCCTCTATTCTGGCCTCTTCCCTAACTTATGCTCCACACCAAGGCAAGAATGAAATTTTCAAAATGAAAGTTAACCACTCCTGTAATTAAAACCATTTAATAATTCCCTTAGGCTCTCAGGCTAAAGTTATTACACCTGCTCTTTCACCAGACCTTCGCCTAAAATTCTCCTTTGAGGGCACAGTGCTGACACACCGGGCACAGGATGAGTGTGACTGACTATATGGCTTCTGCCAACTCCATACGACACAACCGGAGCACACAGGGGGGAAATGTGCCGCAACTCCAGTTTCTGGAACACAAGTGCTCAACAATTTCCCTCCTTCCCTACCCTTTACTCACTCACGCAACTTATTTTCAAGTTTGATCACTGACAAGAACAATTTCTAAACTATGAGTCAATGCTCTGAGTAAAATTATCTCAAGAAAGACTGAGTTTTGCAAAGGCTTTGCTTTCAAATTTTAAAAAAATTAGCATTTGCAAAAAGAGCACGTATCACTTCATGTTAAGGAGATGAAGTAATAAAACTAGTGTTCCAAAGCTCTTTGAAGTGGCAAATCCATCTGCTGACCTTTTGCTGACAGGATGTAAACTTCATTTTGGGGACTGCTGGCTCCATCATTTCTTCAGAAAGTTCTCTCTGAGCCTAAGTAGTTACTACTACATCCATTAGACCATGAGAGACAATGTATCCCTAACACTTGCAAACTAACAGATACTCAATAAATATCTATTAAATGTGTGACAAATCCAAACACTTGCAACTGTGTAATTCTAGTCACTGATGCAAACAAAAGTATGTCTACATTTCATAGTTAAAGTGTTTCAAACTCCTTCTTCTTTGAGCAAAACTAAATTTAAATAAAAACTGAACTAAATCACAATTGTCAGCCTTCCAAGAAAGCAATACACTGGCATAACAAGATTTTGCAGCATTAAGAACTTTCCTCTACAACCCAAAATGAATAACTGTCTAGTTTCAATAGACTTTGGTTTCCACATGTTTTAGTTGTTTATTTTTTCTAAAACAACAATGTCCTTGACACCAAGAATGAAAAAGAGAGAAGATCTATCACAGTTTACATCTGTGAAGCCTAAATGGGTTGTTTGAGTTAAGGCTTTTTCCCGGGAAACATAACAAAAGTTGGCATAATTTATAGTTCATTTGTTACTGTTGAGAGGTCGGAGGTGAACTATTTAGACTTCCCTTCATTATTTTAAGACTATATCTAACACACTGAATTAACGAATGCAAAGTTTGTGCTGTTTTAAACAAGTACAACACATTACTAATTCTTAAATCTCATTTTAAAGTTTAGTATCATTGAGTAAATCTTGCACTTTGCCATATATTTGGGTAAAAAAAAATAATGCATTTTACCAACCAATAATTCTCCTTTTATTGCCAATAAATATCACATAGATTCAAAAGCACAAAACAAAAGAGGCTGGAAGTGTTTGGTCCAGCCCTGAAGCATAACTCTTGAGGAAACTGGGTTCTTCAGACCATAAGCAGCTAGCTGCTGGCACCTGAGAAGGGGACCCACACAGTTCAGGACACCTTCCATGCCACAATGACTGAAACCACTCCACAACTCGCATGTAAACCAGTCAGAGGCCTTGGAGCCTATCCCAGAACATTCCTGTCTCCTCCTTTACTTTTCACCCAGGAGAGCGCTCAAGATTCACAAACCCATGGTCTTTTCAGTCTTAAAGATTCCCAAATTTTTGCATCACAACATTTAGGATTTGGCTTAAACATGGCCTCCTCCCAGAGGCCTTCTCTAGCCATCTTTGGTAAGAGAAGGGATTCTATTACTATTACTCAAGTATTTCCCAACATTTATCAGTATCTGAAATTATCTGATTCATCAGGTTGCACACTCGTGTCTGTCCGTCTCTCCCCACAAGAATACGAGCTCCGTCGGGGCAGCAGCCTTTTCTGTCTTGCCCACCACTGTTCCCCCACCTCTAAGAACAGCATGTGGTGTGGCATGCAGTAGGCACTTACAAATACTGCAGAGTGAAGGTAAGGCTCACGTTTCTCAAGTATTTCCAAAAGAAGTACAAGTTTAGACAAATCTTCCCTAGACACTGACCCTTTTGTTCCTGCAGTTCTAAAATTTATTTGACTATCAACTCAAGGGACCACACACATTTCTCTTTTCATTTCTAGATGAATGGAGTATGTTAAGTATCTTTAAAAGGCAGGCAAACATTCTACCACCCAATGCTGTTTAAACTATGGCTCCCTGGTTCAAAGGAAACAAGTAGCCCAAAACTAACATTCCAAAACTCAAATTATGGATACACGGTACTACCAAAAAAGTAACCATAATATAGTTTCTTCCTTCTATATCTTTTCTTATTTTAGAGCATTTTTTTGGTCATTAAATGATAGCTACAAATAAAGTATAAATGTCAACTAAATATATATATTTTTTCAACATTACTAAAAGTAATGTTGAAAGTCTTTTACAGTAAACACCCATAAAAATGTAGGGTTCAAGTATACAATTCTATAATACACCATCTACGTGCTGTACTGTGTGCTCCCCGTGTATCAGACTCCCCCTCCCTCTTCTACTCGCCCCCCACTTACCCTCTGGTAACTACTAAACTATGTCTGTGTCCCTGAGTTTCTGTTTCTTTGTCTTGTTCCTTTGTTGCTTTCAGTTTTATATCCCACATATGAGTGATGTCATAGGGTTCCTGACTTTCTTCTGTTTGACCTGTTTTGCTTAGCACGATAATCTCAAGATCCATCCATATTGTCACACAATGCAACACATAGAAGATATATTATACAACTGTACACTTGAAACCTATATGATTTTACTAACCAATTGCACCTCAACAAGTTTAATAATAAAAAATTTAACCTGACAAGTCTGAAACTGCTCTAAATACTTATAGGCAGTGAATAAGGGACAGTATAAATGTGACTCTATTCCAATAAGACTCACTTAGATGTAAAGAAACATCTTTTGTCATTTATGTAATAATGCTAAAATTAATGTGTTATGTTAAACACGTTGCAGGATACTATTGCTAAATAAATGAATTGCAGTTTCTAGTAGGTAAGTTATTTTGAAAAGGAGTCTAAAACATTTGTCTCAAAATCCTGCCACCCCAAAAGGACATGAAGTTTCAAACCACATCGAAATTCTAATAGCAATTAGAACATTAATGTGTTCAAGGATGGTGAAACCTGCATAGAAAGCATGTTTGGTTCTCACACTGTATCTTTTTAAGGTTAAGGCAAACAGATAATATTTAATTCTCAGACTTTCCACTTCAATTAGAATAACATGGAAAACATTATTTTTAGAATTTCGATCCTGGAGGTAAGCACATGGTGTTTGTTGTATTGCCTACATTTGTGTTTGAAATAGTTCCAGGGAAGGAAGGAGGGAAGGCTGACTGATGGTCAGTGCTGTGAGCAATGGCGTGAAGGAGGGTGATCCAGGGATCCAAAACGAAGAACCAAATTATGGCGGAGGCAGTAGCAATAGAAAGGAAGACGTGAATATGAGCAATATGAAGGAGATACACTCTATCCACATAACTTCATGCCTCAACAGTAAAAAGAGGAGACCCAGGTGGGTAGATTGTTGTATTAACACAATACAGTGGCTACAGGAAGAGGAGGTTGGGGAAAGAAAAGGAAATTACTGGTACCAAGCATGCTGAATTTGAGGTGCATGTGAATATACAAAAGGCCACTGAATATACATGGATCTAGAGTCCAGGAGAGGATATGACACTAAACATTTATATTTGGGTGATAACAGCAAAAAGGTAGCAAGTAAAGCCATGGACTCACTAAAAATTCCCAGGCATTATGCATAAAGCAGGGATGCCCCACCGTCAGTCCCGAAGGGGAGTTTATTAGGGCGGTTGTATTGAGGGTTACTCCAAGCCAGATCCAAGGAGGAGAACAGGACTCATTATCAGCATCTGCTCTGGACATGGAGTGTGAGATAGAGCTATCTGCTGTCCCTAGTGGGACTGGGATAATAAAAGGAAATAAGGCATTATGCCAACAGACTTAAAGGTTTTACAACACCAATTTTAAGCAACTACAGATTTATTTCAGAGAGAGAGACAGACAGACAGGCAGACATCAACAACTCCTTTGTTGCACAACTGGAATAAATAAATTTCACTTTGTGGAAAAAAACAAAAACAAAAACGCTCCCTCAGGAAAGCACTCTGCCTCGAGCTACGAAGCTTCACTGTTACTCTCAAAATCCTGAAGGAGATTGTGCTGTCAGCCAGTTGCTATTTTGAAGCAGAATTTTTTAAAGGGGACTGTAGAAAGAAAAAAGTATTTTCATGATTTTTCTTCAAATGATGGGTGTGAAGTGAGAGAACAAGAACACAGAAGTAAACACAGTAAATGGTTCTTAAAGAATCGATAGATATCTGGAAAACAACAGTAACTCAATCAGGTGAAAAGGATGAAGAGGAGGATGACTTCTTAAAATAGTAAGTCCCTTCTCTCTGAACTACTCACTCAACACTGGCTAAATTAACACACACAAAATAACAGGAAAACAATGCTCGCTTGGAAAATACTACTCAACTTTGTCCTCTGGTACTTTTCCCCTCTACCACTCACTCCAGCTTCCTTACTAAACTCGAGGAATGACAATATGCACTCATCTCAAAGTTGTACCTCAAAAGAAATCCGAGATAGGTAATCAGCACAAGTTAGACGCTTCTTTTCAGACAATCGTGTTCTACTCAAAAAATCAGAATAGTACGCTCTTCCAGTGATATTAGGGCAATGGCATTTATGTACATTTACAAATGACAATGGGCCAAATTTAGGTGGTTTTTGTCCTGGTTTGTTTTTAATTTTTTATTTGAAATAGAGTTTAATTATTTTAAGAGCCATTTTAGACTCATAGCAAAACCAAAGGAAGGTACCGAGATTTCCTATATACCCTGTGCCCCTCTACACACATGCGTAGCCTCCCTCATTAACATCCCCAGTGAAAGTGGTGCATTTATTATAATTAATGAACCGACATTAACACACCATTATCATACAAACTCCATAGTTTACATTAGGTTTCCCTCTTGGTAGTGTACATTCTGTGAGTTTGGAGGAATGTATAATGACATGTATCTACCACTGTAGTATTGTGTAGAATAGTGTCACTGCCCTAAAAATCCTCTCTGCTCCACCCTAATTCCAAGCAACCAATGATATTTTTACTGTCTTCATGGTTTTGCCTCTTCTAGAAGGTCATATGGTTGGAACCATATAATATGTAGCCTTTTCAGATTGGCTACTTCCACTCTGTAATATGCATTTATGGTCCCTCCATGTCTTTTCATGGTTTGATAGCTCATTTTGTTCCAGCATTCCATCATATAGATGTATCACAATTTCTTTATCCAATCACCACCAAAGGACGACTAGGATGCTTCCACATTTTGGGAATTGTAAATAAATCTGCTATAAACATCTGTGTGCAGGACTCTGTGTGGACACAAGTTTCTAACAGGGATCTTTTTAAATGAAAACAAACAAAATGTTTTTTCAAAATGTCTTTACATTCTCCTCATTTCATACGAGATTGGCGATGGCACCCAGTACTGTACCTCATAAATTCCCTAAGAGTACCAGCTCAAAATTTATAATACCAACCCTTTTCTACTAAAGACACATAGAGTATACTTATGCATATATTACGAAAGACACAATTTATAGGTAAAAAAAAAAAACAATGTTTGAAACCAAAAGGTAACAATTTAAACAGAGACCTCCAGTAAAAATATAAATATAAATACAAATAATTAAATATAAATGGACAGAGGGAGGGAGGGAGGGAGGGAGAGAGAGAGAGAAAACAGGTTGTTCTACAGAACTATCACTTTTATTAATGGGTCCAAGGCAGATGTCAAGTAAAATTAACTTTTACAAGCAGCTGCTCTTTTAACTTCATTGATTTTAACAACAAAAAATCCTGTGTCTTTTTGAACTACATGTTCTCATAACAGCCATGATCCCAATTACAAATCCCAAACTGTGAGCATCCACATTATATTCCCTCTTGCTCCCCAGCTTCATGTTTTCCCTTGGCTGGCTGAGATGCTGTTCGTCGCTAATCCTAACAGGCCAGTGCTCAGGTGCCCCCAGCATTTTCTGGTTTTCACAGGGCTCTTACACACATGATCTCATTTGATCTTCACAACAGTGGTGCTTTCATCAGTACAAGGCTTTGGTACATGGAAATTCCTCTATCAGCTGGCCACAAACATGATTTTCAATATATAGGCTCTAAAAACCAACCAACAGCTTTGTCAAGCAGAACGCATAGATTCCATTTGAGCTCTAAACATACCCAAGTAGTTTAATTTCCAAAGAATATTAAACAGTGCAAAGTTAACAAGATATTTCCAGTTCAAGGGTCTGGATGATATGAAGAACTGAGAGAGTAAACCTGGGAATAGGGCAAACAGACACCTCAGTGCTGATTTTTGATCATGAAACCTATGGTGTGAAAAGAAGCTGTTATTCAAAGGCTAACCTAAGCACCTTACTGATGCCCCACATCGTTTAGAAATGTATAACAATTGCCTAAGCAAGGAAAAAAGGTATTAAGAAATATGCCCTGAGAAATATACACAGATGGCTGAATTTTCTCCCTTAGAGTATAATACCCATAAAACCATGTTACTCCTAGAATACTCTGCTAATTTTGGTCCAAAATCCTTAAGCTATTATAGCAAGCAGTTTTACAGTTAAACTTCTCATAAACAAAACAAAGATCTGGCAAGTAAAATTCAACACGTTTTGTTTTTCATGTTGGCACCCAAGAGATTAAATTGTCAACAATCTGTTGGTCCTCTTGCAGGACTGCTCTAGCAGAGGAGGAGTGAGAGCGGCAGCTGCAGGCTGGCATGCCATCTTTTACCACACGCAGGGCTTTCAACTGGGAGCTCCACATAGACTCTACTCCTAACAGTATCTCTGAGTGTGGTATGACCCATCGAGGCACCCAGGGCTGCGCAAACTATTTAGTCACAGGTACCTTGACCATCCAAGCAGAGAGAGCAGGTAACCCTCATGCCCTAAGCCAGGGGTACCTGACCCTTGGGCTGTGGACCGTTATCAGTCCGTGGCCTGTTGAGAACTGGGCCACACAGCAGGCGGTGAGCAGCGGGTGAGCAGTGGAGCTGCGTCTGTATTTACAGCCGCTCCCCATCACTCCCGTTGCCACCTGAGCTCCGAGAGATTAGGTGTATAATTATTTCTTTATGTATTACAATGTAATCATAATAGAAATAAAGTGCACAATAAATGTAATGCACCTGAATCATCCCAAAACCAACCCTGCTCCCCCAACATCCCCAACCCGCCCCACCCTCTGTTTGTGGAAAAATCATCTTCCATGAAACTCTTGGTCCCTGGTGCCAAAAAGGTTGGAGACCGCTGCCCTAAGCAACAGCTATTTTCAGTCTCGTATATTTTTATCTAACTAATTTATCCAAAATTAACATTGGATTCAAGAACATGTTTTTCTTGGTCTTTTAGTCTTCATATAAAATTAATGGTTAATTATGTTACCATTCAGTAAAAGAGTGCCATATTGTCCTGTATATACTTGAAATACTTCCTAGTATATGTACCCCATATACTTTGGCCATTTTATAGCTTTAGAAAACAAGTTACCACATTTCTACTCCTTACGGCACCCCTGAAAAAAGTCTCCATGGATACATTTGGGATTGTGGGGGGAGGGGGGGTTGGCTGAGAAGATTCTGGGTCTTGCTGGATTTCACCGGCCATGTTCTATGCCAGTTCATGTTGACTGCCACAATTATAGATAGAACTGACATTTGTTTCAGACATACATCTTTATATGAAGACCAGAAACCATTTAAATCCCTACATTTTTCATTCATTTAATAAATGTGTATGGCAGTAACTGAAGTTCTAAAGTTTCCAATTCATTGCTTTTCATTCATCATTTTTGTCTCCCAAAACATCCATGCCATATTTACCTAAATTTGTATTTGTGAATTTCCTATTTGATGTAAGAAATACACTTATCTGGGTTTTCCAGAACCAAGCTGCTCCTTCACTGTTTGTTGTAAGAATGAATCTTGAGCAAAATCTTATTATGTGGAAGTTTCTCATAAAGCTTCCTAAATATGCACATAAATTCCACTGTGTGCACTGGGGTTGGCAACTGTGTCTACAGGCTGCGGGTAAACGTTTAAAGACTGCCCAGACAGAATGTGGCTTTCACAGTGCGTGTTATTTATCTTCGCTAAGGAGTATAATCCAAACTTCTTTAGCTTCCTGCTGAGCCTATTTCCCGTTATAAATGTCAGGCCTAAACCTCTCATTACATTGGCAATCTTATCTCCCTTCTATATATTACTAAACAGTGGACCACTTCTAATGCTGGAAACTTCAAATTGAAACAGTCTATTCCACACTACACTAACAGACTTAAATTTGTTTGTTAAATAAGTGAAATTAATGTCAGAGGATCCACAATTATATTTAATTACCAAAGTAAAGACACACACACAAAAGCTATGCATGTGTAAGCACATACTTTCCTTTTTCTACAAGAATTTCTGTGGATTTGGACTTCTATTAACATTTGGAAGTGAAGGTAGAGCAACAGGGAGTGAAGGGGAGGGAGAGGATTTTTATTAAAGCCCCTGTGACAGTGATCTGCTGTGTGACAAAACAAATAGTCCTTGGGGATGCACTTGAAGAACTGGAGGGCCTCAGGTGATTAAAAACAACTTATCAACAAGGATGTACAGAGACTTCTATTTCCTTCCACAGCTGAACTTCAAACCACTGATCCAAACGTGTAATTGAAGGATGGCAGCCCCAGGTGGCTAACAACACACCTCTAACATCTATGTTAACAGATGCTGCAGGAAGTTATTCATGTGCTTTGTACTTCAGCTACTTCTCCTTGCCCCTGTGACTTAACTGCTCCTGCTGTCTCAGAGCACCTTGATGTCTTCCTTGACACAGATCTTACACTTGCAGATGTAGAAAATGTGTCTAGTTAAGTGTAAAACTGATGTGGGCCAAAGAGAGCAGCCATCTCCCCATTTCACTAAAGTCCCCTTTTCCTTGTTCTTTAGCTCTCAGTTTCACCTTTTCTTAATCGCTTTCCTGATCAATTTTCTCTGGCTCCTCACCCTGAGCAACAGACTTTCTATCCTGAAAACACCCAGTGACGGGGGCTTTAAAACTTATTTCTCTGATCAATGCCTTTAAAGTACTAACTGAATTATTTTCTCCTAATCTAGAAACCATCAGGATCCTAGTGGTACCCCAACAAGGCTTCCAGCCCATTTCAACCAAAGGAGTCAGTCAACATGGCGGATCTCGAGACCCCTTCCCCTTTAGATCAGATAGAGTGAGAGCTCCGTGGGTCCCCAATAGGTAGGGACAACGACCATTTTCAGCAGGAAGCAGATATAGAAGATGAGACCTCCACCCCCTCAGCTTCCCATGGAGATTTGTAGGGATCACTTCTCCCAAGAGAATGTGAGGAAGGCAGACAGAATAGGGAAATCTCGACCTCCCCCATGAGACTGCCTGCTGGAATTGTTGTGCCTAGATACCACCCTTTCCCATGTAATCCCTGCCCCAGACCAGGAGGAAGCTCCAGACAAAGACAGGGAAGTCAGAGGGCCCAAGAAGCCCACCAGCTTGGGCCACTCCTAGCACCTGCGCAGTGAGAGTTACCTGGGCCTCATTATACCATCACTGTAATATCATACATATGCCCAGAAGTTCATTAATATTATACCAGACTGAACTCTAAGAAAGGGCATGCGCAGTCAGAAGGCAGACCCCTTGTCAATCAAGAGACCCCATGCCCAGAGGTGTCTCCCCTGAAGACTTAGAATAAAAGCCCCAAAGCCTCGTTCATCGGGGCTCCTGAGCCACTCTCTTTGCTCAAGCCCCCTCCTACATCTTGGAGTGTACTTTCCCCTCAATAAACTATCTCTCTTGTTTCACCACTTTACTTTTGTGTGTGTCTCGTTCAATTCTTTGCTTGAGATACCAAGAACCTGGACAACGTGTCGACAAGGACACCCCATTTTCCAGTAACAAAACAGCTCAGCGTGCCTCCACATCCCACTCACAGTCTTACTTCTCTAATCTAAAATAATCAGGCATTACACTATTCTAGGTTTCAATTTAGTTGGAATTTAAGCTATTTTTCTTCTGAAGTTTTCCTTTAAAAACAAACAAGACTATCACAGAATTCTGTTCCTCCACTAAAGAATTTCTGTATTTAAGCCCTTCTGAAAGGATCTTCTTAAAATATGTGACCAGCTTTCAATTACACAGAAACACGTTTTGCATACTAAAACTAGAGCCTTGTAAAACTTTTGTATTTAAAACAAGTCAGTAATTTCCATTACTAGGACATAAAAATCATTAACCACCATTTGTAATGAAAAGTAAATAGAGAAATATGTCTTTACTGTGATAAGGACATTTAAATACACCAACTAGACTTCTCAGCATTCTAATATCAAATAAGATACATTTTCCAAAAGATTTTAGTTTATCATAAATTTAGGGACAAAATTCATCCAATACAACTGAAGTATGAAGAAAAATGAAATACATGTATTTTGAAATGTTTCAATGAACACAACAGGGTTCCCAAAATCCTCTCATTTTCTCTTTTTTCCCCAAAATTAGAAATTAGCACAAGTAGCAACCTGGATCACCAATGTCTTCCCATTTCTAAACTTACAAAAGTTTCAAATAATATATGAAGTTTCAAATCCCATTGAAAACATAGACCAAAGCCCCTAAATTTAATTTATTAATATAAAGGAATAAATCGGCTCATTGTTGATTTAAATGAACTTACAAATTAAAATTGCATGCAAAATTCCATTTTCCTAAGAAAAGTAGCTATTCTTCCTTCTTATCTCCTTTTTCTATTACTTTTAAAGTTGGTGACAATAACTAGAGTCTATGGTAAAAAAAGAGATGATGGTGCAAAAAGTCAAAGAATTCTTACTTGCTTAGCCAGAAAAGGTTTTTAGAAAATAATGTGTCTATTATAACAATTGTCTATTGTTCTGACTGCCCGAAATTATGAGCTGGAATGGAATGGAACCTAGCTAGAATTTTCCAGCAAGCTACTGAGGGTGTGGATTCCAGACTACTATGACATAACAGTAAGTGCACTTACCCCATCTAGATCGAAGTAACAAGGTATGAAATCAAGAGAAGGAAAAAAGGAAGCATGTCCAAAGATTTATTTCCTAAGAGTATCATTTTAGCATATCATGTTTGTAAAACATCCTTTGATATGAGAACAGTTAGTTGAGACTTTTAAAAGACCTTGATATGTACTTGACTGATTGCTTTCCAATGACATTATTTCATACTTTCTGGTACAGTCGAGCTGATAGTGTTTGATGGATAACCAGACAAGCATAGGACAAGTCTGAGCAACAACCATCCTTTACAGCTGACATCTTCGTGTTTCATTACATATTTTAGAAAAAGGGAAAGGAAACAAAAATCCTTTTTGGTTAGTTAGGCAATGTTAGTTCCAAAAGATCTCATTACACACAGAAAGGCCCAAATCACTATTACTTTGAAGCAGCAAATCTCTATATAAAAATGCATTTTGTTGCCACGGAAGCATCATCAACCATTATAAAATTTAGGAGAGGGAGAAACTTAGATCTCACATCTCTTAGTTAAAGTTGGTTCTCTCTAATAAAATGTTTTGAATAAAACGGCCACAAAATCCCCTGGACACAGAACACTGAATGCAAACCTTGGTTTTTCCAGTTTTGCTATTGTGCCTGACTTATATTCGCTTCTTAGTTTAATCATTTTAATCAAATGTAAATGCATGTCAGCGTGAACTAATATCAGTCCTAACAAGATGCTTCAATAGTGTTGGCATGAGAACTGTAAGACAGCTGAAGGATTTTCAAGTCAAATTTTGAAAAAGAAGACACTTATTTGGTCCAAAATTTCCACTCAGTTAAAAAAAAAAAAAAAGACATTAACATTACCTAAAAGTGCTCAGTTTACTTTTTACCTTCAAGTTACATCATAGTAAAAGTAGGGACAACTAAGGACTTAAGGGAACTTGCAACAGTAGATTCTGAGTTTTCACCAACCTTCTAGCTGGAAGTCAGAGAAAAATAAATTTGGCCACTGTGGGAGGAAAGAACAGGTATGGCGCTTGCTAACATGAGCAGAAGCAGATCTCGAAGGAAAGAGAGACAGATTCAGGTTTGTCCATGTTAAGTCTGAACTGCCTATTAGATATCCAGGTAGAACTATCAGGACTTAACAAATACAACTGTAAAATCAGTCAGTCAATTTCAAAACATTCTATAGATTCATGTGTTTAACATAATTTCTACCCTGAAAACTAGAGTAATCAAGTAACGCCTTGCAGGTTTAGTGCTCTTTTTTATTATTAGCTATAATTAATGGATACAAGTATCACTTTGCCAGTTGCTTGAGAGTGCTGGTTGCTTGAGTTTAGGTTAACAGAGAGTTTACTTACTTTATCCACATCTAAAAATCCCCATGGGTGCCAGTTAACTGACAGTCTACTGTATTTTGTGTATATGGGTTAAATAAAGTACAGTAAATTTTATCCTTTCAAAACTTTTTTAATGTGGATACCAGAACTTTTCAAATTACTTATGTCCCAGATTGTATTTCTACTGGACAGAGAATCTCTTAGCCAAAGATGAATATGACTTCTCTCTGGTCATTTTAGTAATTAAAATCTAGGAGTATGAAGAAGAGCAACTGAAAATCACTTGTGTTATATGCAATGACTAGAAACAGAAAAACATCCATTTTACATCTATGGCTGCAAAACATTTCAAAAATGCCCCAATGTGAGATCAAACAGAACGAACAAAAATAAATAAATAAATAATTGGGGGGGGGGTCTCTTTTAATGAAAATGATAGCAATATTTCCCAAATACTTACATAAAATCATTAAATTACATATTGTGATCAACCACCCCCAAATCTTCTTTCAAGCAGGAAGGTTATAAAGGAAATATGTCTCTTGTTATATTGAAATACACTTTACCAAATACAAGGTGAATGAATTTATCTTCCAAGTTCTGAATTATATATTATATAGATGATTTCCCTACCTTCAAATATGTAGAATAACTGAGAACCTCAGGGCTCAAAAAATGAAGTAAGTCTGATTCACGATAATTTGTGGATAATCTATTCTTTTGTTCCAAAACTTATTAATTTCCTTGGCTTTGATATTCTTAAACTTCACTAGTCAACCAAGATTTAGTGTTTTCTTAGCTTTCCTCCTGGATATTCTATTAGCCCTTTCAATCTGAAGTCTCTCTTCTTTCCTAATTCTGAGTAATTTACCATCATTATTTCTTCGAACACTCTTCTCTCCCCCAGTTTCTTTTCTTCCTTCTGGGAATCGGATTATTTGAATGTTGACACTACTATCTACGTCTCCTGCATATCTCCTTGCCTTCTTGATGTTTTCTTCTTGTTACCTACTTTTCCTCCACCTTCAGAATTCTACAACACAATCAAGTTCACTGATGCATTTTGTACTCGTATTTATCCTATTTATCTGATTTATTCAGTTCTTTACTTCAACTACTGTGTTTATCATACCTAATATTTCCTTTTGTTCTTTTTGTGACTTCCTGTTCCTCTTTAATACGACCACTATCCTCCTTCACCACTGAGTATATTGATTATATTGGTTTTAGGTTACTGACTCCTCTGTTCTAATGATTCTGCTTCATGATATATATACTATTCAGTTTTCTTTTTCTGTTTTCAGTAGTGCTTGTGCTCTTCATGTGTCTATTTACTTTGGCCTATGAGGTTATATTCACCAGGGGATATGAGCTAGTAGAACTAGAAATGTGTGAAAAGCAACCAAACCCAAGTCGTAGTATTATCCCCCCTGATAAATTGGAGAAAGATGGAGGGGATGAGCCACAGGCACCAAATAACTACTCCTGACCACTTCTTTGGCTGCCTACCACCAGGCAGCTCCTTTAAAGGGATTAGCCTTTAAACCCTTAAAAGCAGCAGCAGGGAGAGAAGGCCATCTCCGAGACTCTAATCTGCAAGCCCTAGGAGGAAGGAGTTGCCCTGGGTGTGCTGGTTAACTTGTACCTGTTTTCATCAGCTCTCCACCCCAGCAGGGCTTTCTGGTGCCTGAACAGGACCCTGCTGACAACAATTTCTGTAGCTGAGGGGTAGGCAATTATCATTTCAAGGCAACTGGAGAAAGTTGTGTCAAAATGAACAAAAAAAATAACACTTAATGTATGTTCTCCTAATTCCTCAGGCCACCCTGTATCCTGGGCTAAATCGCCGCACATGTATACCAATTCACAACAACCTCAGTCACCCTGGAGTTTTTCATAGTTGTTTTTGTTATTTCCTCTGATCCATGCTTTCCTCTTACTTCTGCAATTCTCTAAGGTCAGTTTTGATGAAAAGGGCCAACAACCCACATGAACAATCCTGCCAGAATCCCAAACAGCTTAGCAAAGGAACAGGATTCCTGTGCTGTTCAGAAAAGTGGAAAAATATTAGAAAACAGGATTACCTATAAGGATTAGTTGACAACATCGATTATAAATAACCTAACACCTTTAAAGTACCACATATACACTTAGAAATACAAGCAAACATCTAATCCAATTGCCAGACTACTACTAATATTTAAGAATAAGTCAGAGTTGAATCCCCTTACCTGTCTCCTATCCATGAGATCCTTCTGGTACAACCTAAGTATTGTTGGGAAACAGTCATGCACATCTTGTTGCCCCTTGCACAGCTGAGTAAGAATGTGTCTTGGACCCAGAAGGTTTTCTTACGGAGGAGTAAAGTCCTGGTCATATCTCTGTATTTGGGAGTACCTTTATCTGTTCTGGGTTTGACACGTACTTCTCTGTTCTGCTTACGCCTCTGTGTCACGTGGCACCAGGACAACCCCACTACTACAGTCCCGGGCAGGGAAGGAATGGGGTCCTCTCCCCGCAGCACAAGAGGTGCACATACAGCCCATCCCCCTGCGGCCGCTGTGCCACGGAGCAAGACTCACTGGCCACAGGGAACCGACGAGTCACTATTGAAGCGATCTTGCTCTGCCTCCTCCCTGTGTGAGTAAAGCACTGTTCCATCTAGTAGTGTCTGTGTGAGTCACACCTTTTTTGGTGACTTTGACACCTATAAACCATACAGTGGGGTCGACATCTTGGGACTGCGTCTCCTGGTACTGTCCTGCCCTTTGCTATACTCCATTAAGCTGGACTCCTCCCCAGAGGTCAAAACAGGTGTCACTTGCTCAACAACTACAAAAACTTTCATAGAATCATAGATTTTTTCAGTGAAATTCCAAGTGACTGTTAAACCTATATTCTACTTCTGAACTAATCACACAGCTACTACTGTTAAAAAGGCACAGCTTTGAAACCATACTGAATAAACTACAAGTTTCCTAGGACCATTGCTCCTGGTTCGTATTACACTGCAGATGGCTGGGGGGGGCAGGAAGTGTCACTGAGGCAATAATCCTGAAGAATCTGATCTACTGGGATTCCAACCAATGCCACCAGCAAACACCTCATCATTACTGGCCATTCGTTCTAGTGGGATTCTCATTTGCAACCACTTACAATACAAAATCAATGTTTTAACTGCAGCCAGGGTTACACGCTAGAATTTTAATATAAACTGAAAGGGTAAGTGAGAAATCAAGTAGGAAGAACACAGTAATGAATCACCTCAACCTGAGCTTAAAGTCAGACATGCCTGAGTTCAAATCCTAGCCGTTACTAACTATATGACATTGAAGTAAGGACTGAGTTCCTTAGTGCCTCAGTTACCTCATCTGTAAAATAAGGGGACAAGTTCCTATTTTAATGGCTACTGTAAGAATTAAATAAATGAAAGAAACTCATAAGCGTAAGTTTTACCTTCAATTATTTATGCAGCAAATATGCAAAACAATGGCCTCTATGCTAAGAGCTACTACCTCCTGCTACTAACCACTACTAAAACTCTACCATCGCCATTACTATGACTTCTACTATTTCAAATAAATGGATTGAGCTTCACTCAGAATTCACATGCTTACCTTTGAGGCAAATACCCTAAGAGAGTACATTTACTGAATTCTCAAATTATTTCAATTCCCAATGGATGCAATCTGCTTTTTAAAAAAGTCAAACTATTACTATATGGTTTTTTAATAAAATGTCACCTCCACAAGTTAGTGAATGTATTTACTTCTCATTATTTCTAAATACAGTGGTTGTAGTGCCATAAAAACAATGACTTTAAGGTTCCAAATTTCATTGATCAAATACACTTAACCCTAAAAAAGATATATAGTGGTACATTTTTACCAAAATATTATCCTAAAAGTAGACAATTCTTTAAAAAGCAATATATACACAAACACCTTGAAACACATGTTAGCTATGTCTCTTTTACACTGGTTTCCATCTTCATGTCTATCTTTATTTTACTGCATGAACATTTTACAGAGGAGGGGAGACGTGAAGACACTGATGCAAAACCAAGTTGAGTGCTTGTTCCAACTAAAATTTAATATTAAACAAGTTTATTGAAAGACATTTCTTTGTTGTATTAATAATTTTCTAGGGGAATTGTTAGAACTTGTTCAGTAATCTTTTAATTTGTTTTTATGATGCAATAGTGTCTGTAAAAATGTAAGGGCAAACAAATGTCACTAAAAATAAATATTAAATGCATTTACCACTCAAGCGTGCAAGTTTTTCTGAACTGCTTTATTTTTCAGAATATGAATAAAATCCATACAGTTTACACTAGAAAAAAATCAAATGTATACTCTACGTGGGGGAAAGATGAGATTATGGCTCCAGTAACAGTAACTTTTCTATAAATAACCAAGCACAGGAATATCTGTTGAATGTCTACTCAATTTCAATCCATTTTCCCCAGACAGCCATTTCGTCAGACCAAGCTGTTTCACAATAAATCCTGGTCAACGCTAGTCATGTTTTCCAAGATCTCATTTCTGACGCCTATGTCTGTGATTTAATGAGAAATGTGATTGGTTGAGTTATGACGATAACACAACTACTGGGAAAGTGGAACACGTCATGCATACTGGACACGTCGGGAATGTGCCCACTGTGCCCGGTGCCCTCTTGAAGCTAAATCTGCTCAGGTAAGGTATCCTGATTCTCTTCTTTCCCTAAGGATGAGCCTAAGATCACGAGGCTTCAGACATCTCCTTTCCACAGTCGTCCTGCCTTGTCTTATCTACCTCCAGCCTACATCCACTTTGTCATGCCAGGAATCCTGCTAAATACAAATCTGCTCTGCTATTGCCTTAAATAAATCTTTCAAGTGACTCTTCACTGCTTTCAAGATATACAGTCTCAGTTCTTAGCCTGTTCTGCCTCTTCTTCAGTCCTATCCCCCACCCAGGCCTCCCTGCTTTAGGCAATATGCTCCAGCCATCCTGAAAAGCAGCTCTTCCCATGCGTCCCATAGTTCCATGCCTCTGCTCTCTGTAATTGCAGTAGTCCTTGTACACACCCCATGCAAACATCTACTCATTCATCTTTTCCATTCCTTAAGAGCCTTCCAGGAAACCTCTATCTGTCCCATGCCTTAGCCTTACAACTGATGACGACCTCCTTGGCATCCCTATAGCACACACTTCTACACTATTTGGCACACATCTGTTTGCTTGTCACTCTCCCTCTCCTGGACAGCAAATTCCTTTAGGGCAGAGGCCAGGGCTTGTTCATCTCTGCCTCCATAAAGCAAAGCATAAAATTTTCACTCAATAAATGACTGAAAAATGAATTAATTAACCTTGCATGTAAGGAAGATAACCTACACAAATACTAATCAAATATCTATTGAATAAACAAATAATTTTCTAGCGATTGGTAATAATATATGGACATCTACTGACACTCATTTTTCCTATAATCTAAGAGTTTTTAACATACAGATATAAAGTTTTTTCCTCTCTTTTACTCAGCCTCAGAGACCTAAAATGAAAAGAACAAGAAAACATAGGACTATCTATATTCATGGGTCCTATGAATAGACCAATACTAACTCAGGTCTAATGACAATAGTTAGAAACTTCTGAACTCACATGCCCTGTCTCAGCTCACCTGTATTAGGCGGAACTCTTAGGAAGCAAGGAACAGACACAAAACTTTAACTACCCAAGGGGGAAAACAGCAATTGTTAAAAAGAGTCCAGGCTGGAGCAGCTCACAGAATCTAACGTAGAGCTACAGTAAACAAGAATGGTAGACCTCACAGAATGGAGCCAGGTACTCTGCCCATCAGCTCGGTCAGGGTCACCATGTCCTAACTAACCACTGTGGCCAGAAGGATGTGAAACGATGATTTCGCAGCCTGTATCACAGGGTCACAGAATCTGGACCTCCAACTGTGAATATTTATTTATACCTCTACTAATCACCCCATACAACTAAGCCACTATCCAAATACCTCCAAAATACCAGCTCCACAGTAACTTGTCTTTACAACTTAATTAGGCAAGTATTTATCCATTCATCAATATTTATTTGAAATAACGCCCCCACCCAGGACAATCACTGTTCTAGATGCTAAAGATAGAAATGTGAACAAGGCAAAAATTCTTGCTCTCTAGTGCTGGAGAAAGTAAACAAATACAAAATGTAATGTTAGGTAAGATGATGTGTTATAATGAAAACAGCAAGAAGATGGTGTGTGATATGGAAGGTCTGGGAGGACAAGGCTATTTTAGACAGGAAAACTGTCTCTTAGAAGATGACATCTGAGGAGAGACACCTGAATAAAGTGAAGATGTAAACATATAAGTATCTGAAGGCAAAGCATTCCAGGATGAGGGAAAAAACAAATGTAAGGGTCTAAAATGCAAGTGCTCAAGAGACCACAACAAAAACCAGAAAAGGAGAAGTTCATAGTAAAGAAAGATCACATACAAAGGCCCTGAAACAAGAAAGGCAAAGTATGGCTAGAGAAAAGTGAGCAAAAAGTAGTTTTACAAAATAAAATTCAAGAGACAGACAGGTTAGGAGTTGGAATTTTTTTTTTCTTCTGCATGTGACAAGAAACTATGGGACTTTTTCCTCATTCCAAAGAGTTTTCAGCTGACACTTATGTCTCGATGCCTTCCTATTCCAGTGGGGAAAAAGCACCTACAACAGCTATTGACAGCATAATCCCTATAACAACCCCCACCACTATTATTTGCTTTCTGAACATCTGTGTAAATACTATCACTCACCAGGTTGTACAATCATTATAGATTTTACATCATCCTCCAAGTGCACACCACAGTTTTAATTTTTCATGTACTAAAGCTTTTAAATCCATAAAGCTCAAGCAAGGTCAGATAATATTTGTGAACAAGAGAAATGAAGTAAATAAATTTCAGCTATTAATAGAAACCAACGATCAGAGGATCAAGTATTTGAAACAGCACAAGGCACTATTTTAATCAATGAGTACAAGGATACAAGGCCTTGTACTATTTTAATGCTATCAAAACTACTTAATATCTTCATCATTTTAAGCACCAAACTCAAGCCACTTGACTTACTCTTTTACTGCTTCTATATCACAATTAAATCATCTTCTTCTACCTTTAGTTTAGACCAATACTGGTTCACATTTCACTGTAAGTTATTAATATGTAACCTTACTTCGCCAAGAAAATAAATATGTCACTTCACCACAAAGGTACTTCTGTTAGATGAAATACCAAGCCTCAGTGATTAATGATGGTATAATGCACTACCACCACCTCTCCCAGTCAAAAACCCTACATGCAACACCACCACAAACGGCATTTCCTTCACTACTCCCATGCCCTTCCAGCTGAGTCAGTCTTTGGCTTCCTTTGCTTCCTAGGCCCACAGACTGTCCTAATCTACAGTGAATGAACACTCAGTATGAACAATGCCTTTCATCTATCTTGCAACGCTAGAAAAAAAGTCTAGCTTCTGGTAGATCTGAGAGAGTCATAAATTTTGGTTTGGGTGGTTTTTTAAAAACTACGTATCATATGTGATTGGTGTATTTTCACATTCGCCATGAACATTGTTTAAATACAATTGCTTGCTGGCAAGATATATAGGTAGGTACCTGTGTGTGTGTGTCCCTTTTCAAACAAACCCACTGACAGGACTGTAAGATATATTATTGTTTATGTGCTGGCACTTCTCTTTGCTGCTGCTGCTGCTGTTTAAACATTTAAATGAAAGACTGTATTGTGCTCATATCCTGAGGCTTTATTCAAAGCCATAGTTTTAAAAATAAATAACCTGGAATCATCCAAAATGTCTTATAAAAAAACAATCTACTACTTTCCTAAGTCCCTCTGATGCTGGTCCTCTGTCCCTTCCCACGCAAAAAATTTCTGTGTTTGGCCCATCCTTCTCTTCCTTCCCTCTTGGCTCCATGAAAGAAAGATTTTATTTCCTTAACAAAGATGGTGTTTTCTCCTGACCCTTGGGGTTATTAGCCCGTCACGTTTTGCTCTGATCAAGAACCTTTGCACTGCAGCTTTGAGATGATTTGCTCTTTTTTTGGATCTTAAACTTTTCATGGTTGTATTGGTTCCTCTTTTCTCTTTATATAAATAAACATGCTTATTTCTCTTGTTTAAAAAAAGTCCCAATAATGCTCAGATTTATACCTCAGTTCCTTCAGATTTGGCATTTGCACATACCAGTGGACTGAACCTGCATCCGACACCTTTCTTTTATCCTTATCTTCCTCGATCTTCTATAGGATGTGACTGCTGACCACCAATATCTAGTTAAGTTGGTCCCTCCTGGATTTCCTTCTCAGCCTCTGACACACACACACACACACACACACACACACACACACACATACACACACAAATTACTATTGCTCATATTCAAGCAAAATGTGAAGCATCTCTCCATATTTGATGTTCAAATAATTCTAGCCCTAACCTTTCTACGCTACAGACTCAGACGAAACATGTAACTTTTTTTGGATATCTCAACCCAAGTCATGCATCTGCACTCACAATGATTATACTAAAACCAAATTTGTCATTTATCTGAAATTAAAAAGAAAGTTCTGATTTATCTATTTTTGTCCATGGTACCCCAAACTCTCCATCATCAAACATCAATATCTAAATTTTCATTCTGACTTTTTTCTCTCCATTATCCTTACCTATTCACAGTCATGCTGACATGTCCTACCATTCTTTTTCTGTTTACCTTGGCTACCCAAGAAGCCTTCTGAATTTCCCACCTAATCTAGGTTCAACAGTTTCCAAATGATTCTTTCTGTCTCTTATTTCTCTCACCTATCCAAGCCAGAAAAAAATACTTATTTAAACATGTTGGTTTCTAATTCAAAAAGCACTTGATGGTATAAAAAAAAAGTTCAGTATCATTAGCCATTAAGAAAAAGCAAATTAAAACCACAATGAACTATCAGTACACCCCTATCAGAATGGAGAAAATACAAAAGAGTATTGACACCAAATGCTGAACAGAATGCAGAATCCTAGATCACTCTTACACTGCCAGCAGGAATGGTAATGGCACGGCCACTCTGGGAAATGGTTTGGTAATTTCCTAAAAGAGTAAACATGCAATTACTGGGTGATTCAGTAACTGCATTCTTGGGCATTCAACACAAAGAAAAAATAAATCCCAACCTGTACATAAATGTTGGCAGCAGCTTTGTTCATAATAGCTCAAAACTGGGAACAATCCAAATGGTCTTCAAAAGATGAAGTATTTGAAACAGCACAAGGCACTATTTTAATCAATGAGTACAAGGATACAAGGCCTTGTACTATTTTAATGCTATCAAAAGTAAGGTTACATATTAACAGTATTGGTTAAACAAACTAATACTGTGCAGTGGTAAAAGGAACAAACTAGTGGTATGTGTAAAATATGGATGGATCTGAAGAGCATTATGCTGAGCAAAAAAAAAAATGATGTCAATCTTCAAAGGTCACATACTATAGGAGTCCATAGATATAATATTCTTGAAATTGTAAAATTATGTGGAAAACAGATTATTGATTTCCAGGCATTAAGGGCAGAGCAGAGGCAGGACAGATGTGGGTATTGACTGTAAAAAACAGCATGAGAAAGATCTTTGTGGTGACTGAACAGTTCTGTATCTTGATTTTTGGTGGTGGTTTCATGAATCTATACACATACACTATACCCATGACCATTTCCTGGATCTGTTATGATAATACAGTAAACAATCAACACTAGCAACTACTAATGTTATTTTATTAGTAGTAAGTATATTTACTGCAGTACATGATTCTGACTTACTACTATTAATAATACACGGAGAATCTATTATGGCCATGAATAAGGAATACTCCGCCATCTAAGACACAAACAGCTTACAACACAAATGGGGTTTATGATCCTTTAAAAAACACTGTCTATATTCACATATGCATACCACCTGCTTCGTGCTGATTTCTTCCACAGAAGTTATTACCTGGTTTTAAATAAAAACGTCTTTCCTAACTCAAGTCTTCAACCCCTTATCACCACTCACTCTCAGTACTAGAGCTTCCTATCTATTAGCCTACCTTTGAAAATCTACAGTCATTTACTATTTAACTGAAATATCTATTGTTGGTGGTGGTGGTGATGGAGGTATTGATGATGATGGTATACAGCTTAGAGACACATGAATGTGAAAAAATTACATGTGAATGTAATATAAAAGTAAACGCTAATTTACAAAAAATTTAACAACAAATGCTGTACAAATGGAAGACATTTTAGTTTCCTAAGAAGAGTAGGAGAAAGGCTATTTTCTTTGGATTTCAAGTTTTATAGAAACATTTTTGATATTTGATGCAATTAATTCTAATGATATCTTTCTACTTGCATGCTCCAAAATATAACTATTCCGTGCTAATTGTAATAATCTAACATATCTTCAAAAACTAGGAATTAAATTTTACAAAATTCTTACAATCCAACTCACTCACAAAATTAGTAAATAAAGTCTTTTCCCAGTTTCTTAGTTTATTACAATTTTAAATCACATAATTATATTATTTATACCATATGATAGTTGAAATCAATAAATCAAGAAGTTTAGCAAAGAGCAAGACAGTACACAGAGAAACAATCATCTTTCACAGCTAATCATGCTATACTACAAATATAACAACAGTGATGTTGTGAATATTTTTATATGGTACAATATTAAATAACATTAACAAACAGGAAAGGATGACATGCTAACTATAAAATCTAACTGAAGCAGATGAATGGCATTTCAAAATATCCTACAGAGAATTTCTCTTGTGGAGCTGTAGTTCACTCAAGTGGCTACAACTGGCATTTACGCAATGCTTATCTGTGTGTGCAGAAACTGCAAGGTTTCCCATCCATTACACCTGCCTTTAACCTGACTTCTAGCTGAATTAAATAGGATATTATCACTGTGCAGTTTTGGTGGTTGAATGTACTTTACCATTTCTGAATATTTCTGTATAATGTGGCATTAACTGATACTCTTAAGTTTTTAGATCCAATGTAACCCATGACCTTCAAGATTCTAATAAAATTTTAATATTTATTAGTTTTAAACTGGAAAAATTCCAAACTGACTCAGACTCATGTTTTAATAGTTCAATTTATGGGGGTGGGGGAGAAATGAACATGTTGACTATAGCTCATATCTATGAGACATAATGCCATTTGATTAAAAAACAAACAACAAAATAAAACCCAAGTGACTTAGGAGACAAGAGACTGGCAGCCACAAATCAGAAACAGAAAACAATTCTTTCCTTCCTCTGAACCTAACTGTGCTTAAAAAATATTGACAGCATAGGTTACATATTATGTCATTTCTTTTACATGTTTATATATACTATAAAATATAGCACAGTGCTGTGCACACATTAGGCATTTAATAAAAATGTGATAAATGCACAAAAAAATTAATGGTTCTAATGTACCCCTATCCCACTGTACAACTGTGTCTGTTCTCCAGTGTGTTATTGAGAGGCATGGCCTTGGCTGTAGCAGCCAAAATAATGTTGGGAGTCAAAGGAGAAAGATGTAGAAGCCAGAATACAATCACCAATCTGATATATCTACACAATAATTCACCCATCTGCTATATCCATACAATGGAATACTATTAGGCAATTAAGAGGAATGGAGTACTGATGCATGCTACAGCATGTAGGAACCCTGATAATAATTATGCTAAGCGAAAAGAGCCAGTCACAAAGACCACATATTGTATAATTCTATTTACATAAAATACCCAGAACAGGCAAATCCGTGGAGTAAGAAGACAGGTGGATTGAGGGTGAAAACCAAACTGTACAGTTTCTTTTGGAGGTGATGAACACGTTCTAAAATTGATTGGGGTGATGGTTGCACAACTTTGTGAACATACCAAAAATCACTGAAGTGTACACTTTAAATGGTTGAATTGTACTATATGTGTAGTATATGTCAATGAAGCTGTTAGAAAAGAGTACGCATACAGTTGCCCATCAAACTGCAAGGGAAATGTATGAAATACTCTAGCGAGGCCATTCTGGTGTCCCCTTCGTTACGCCTAACCCCACAACACGCCTGCACTCCCCAGCGCCTAGTGCACTATGTGTGAGAAAAAGATGCCAACACCAGGTGGTTGCCGGATGCTCACGGAGAAAGGAAAACCAACGGAAGCTGAGGTAAACCAAGTCAGTGAGTTCTGCTGGAAGGAAAGGGGACGTGAGCAGGAGCTTGGTGCAAGGACATGTGAGCCACGAGACGCATGGACACAGGAGAAAAGGCCGAACAGCATGGGTTAACGACCAGGTACCGGTGAAGGCGAATCTGGGCTCTCCCACCCACGCACTAGCCGCCGTTTTCTTCTCACCTATAACCAGGACAGTAACAGGGGGTGCACCTCTGTGTCAGGCTTCAATTGACCGAGGTACGGGGAGCACTTAGCACTGCTTAACACCAAAGAAGCTTTCAAAAAACTGCAATTGCTACTGCTATTATTAGTATTATTAATATTCTCCCTTCAGAACTTCTTACAACATCATTTAGGACCATCTGCCACAAGTAGATTACTGCTTGCAAGGATGTTCAAGTAAAAGCACAGCGGGATGAGTAGGTAACAAACACTAGCCCCACTTTCAAATGGACAACCTGATGCTGTACAAGATGAATCTGTACTTACTTAGTCTCCTATCCCTATAAAAAGGAAGAATGCTATCACTTAAAATTCCTCAGATGTGTTAAACTTAAACAAAATGGAATTTAATGAGTCATTTGCAAGAAAGATGTAATGAGAAATACTATAAATCCTATTTTAAAACCTTTCTTGGTCAAAAGGAATTTTATACATTCACAGAAAAAAAAAAAATGGCAAAGCCTCACTGAAAAGCAGGTCCCTGACAGGGCTATAAACGGTCATGTTTAGCAAAGGAACCTCAGATTAGACATTCTTCACAAGGGTGGAAAAAAGTAAAATTATAAACCTTCAGGGAGCTGTCAGGGAAATGTTTGCCCCTGAATAGAATTATACTATGAAAGAAGCCCAAGAGAAAATAAGTAATGTAACCTGGTTTTATTTATTTGTTTCACCTGATCATATATTCTACTTGTAGAAGGAACACGGGAATACGAAGCCAGTAACAAAAGAACGAAGAAATGTAACTTTTCAAGTGAAAAGCGACCAAATAGTACTAACCAGACTGTGTTTTCATGCTTGGGTACCCATTAGATTCAACAAGGAGCCCTTTGAAAACATCCACGTCCAGTATTTAATTGGGGGGGGGGGGGTATTTTGTAAAGCCCCCAGGTAAATCCGAAGGACAGCTGGGACTCAGAACCACGGAGCTAGCTGGCCAGAGTGTATGCCAGGTGCAGTACAAAACCCGGCATGATGTTACAAGGATGATAAACATCTGGTGGATAAATAGTTTTTGATTAATGCTTTGCAGTTTCCCTTCTGAAGCGTATTGAAGGCCACCTCCTCATCACAAGACCAGTATCTCTTCCAGTTATCATCCCACAAAGTGAAACACTTCAGCTTTGAACATTTATAGCCAACTGACAAGTTCTCACTGCATCAAGTACCTCACATGACATTCTAAAAGACAGGATTTTCCTATTTAGCATAAGGCCTAATGTAAGCAATTCTTCTTCAAAAGGAGAATTTTGGTTTAGTGAAGCAGAAAACTAAAAGCCTTTAATACAAAGCTGTAATTAATGGGTATTATAAATCATAGCAGCGCATCTATGATTTCAGGTTTGTGGGATGCACTGCATACAATGCACAGTGATTCAACAAAAAGTGGCCTCCCGCATGTAATTGCATTTCTTGGAGAAAACCAATTTGATCCCCAAAGGTTGGAAACGAAGGCAGATAATTACACATACTTAAAATACAATTGCTTCCTACTCTCCAAAGCAAATTTTTAAAAGTATGCTTTTATTTTAAGCAAAATAATTTTTCTTCAGCTATAATTTTTATATTCAATCTAATACAACAGTAAAGCCAAATTGTCATATTTGCCTATTATATATTTAATTAGTTATCCTGAGACTCGAACATTCTAAGATTTCATACTGATTAAATTCCTGTATTTCCCCTATAGAATGACATAGTAGGTAAAATTGCTCCAACAGAAAAATACAAACCAAAAACGATTTGAAAGACACCATTCTTACGATATAACACGTATCAAGAGTACCCTACTAGAAACCCACCAATGAGAACATATTGGCAATCTCTACTCCACACCTGACCTTCACTTAGACAGGAAAGGCTAGCCCTAAAGCAGAACTTTGCTTTAATGTACAAGGGTTATTTGGGGACGAGTGGGTTAGGGAGGGGAGAAAGGGGAGGGGTGGGAGAGGAGGGGGGGAAGCTAAATATAAGGTGATGGAAAGAGAACTCACACTGGGTGGTGAACTTATTATACAATAAGTTGACAATGCACTGTAGAATTGTATGCCTGAAACCTATGTAATCCTTGCTAACAGATGTCACCCCAATAAGTCTAACAATAAAAATGAATTTTAAAAAAATAATAATAAAGAAGCAGATGCCTATTGGTGATCTGGTTAAAAGAAAAATGTACAAGGGGCCTCTTTAGAGAAAACCCTGTCAGCCCTCTTTGGCAAAATTCACACCTACAGCTCCAGTTATAGCCTCAAAGTCTCTCCCTCCATCCCTCATCCAAGTCTTCTAATGTAACCGACTCCAGAATAATTCCAGTTTAACGTAGGCCTTGTTTACAGTTTTAAAATATTACCTGGTCAATGATGACAGTTCTCCAGAAAAACAGTACATCTCAAAACAAGCACTCCAGAATAAATGCTATCCAAAATGGCTATATGATAACTTGCATCTTTAAAAATGTTTACCTTAAGTTTTCCTCTCTCATACATCTTGAATGAAGTAGGAAAAATTCAGCTTCTTGTGTATGCAATAAATGAACCATCAGCACTCAAAGAATTTCTCTTACTGAAGTATATGCTTAATTTTTTTTTTTCAGCAGAAAAGAAGGTACAGTGATGGGATGATTCACCTAGCTCAGTTTAACTTTGTAACTCTTGGCAAAAGTGAAAGGATGAGCATCACCGTTTATCATTCACCTTCAGGACCTGCGAAGCACTAAGAACCACTGGACCTGCCCCACACTGCTGGGGTTCCACCTCCAACATAAACAGACACAGGGCCACCAGCAGTGACTCCAACCTATGTTAGCAGAAACTGGAGAATGGACTCATCTCTTCTCTCCTCACCCTCCCCCTAACCTTATTTATCTCACTTTCCTCTTCTCTGTCCCTCCAACTTTCCCGTAACTGCTCTTTTCTTACTGTATTTTCTGCCTTGCTTTGAACCCGTTCTACCTCCATTCTTCTTTTCACCACTAATTTTTCTCTGGATTCTCTCTCCAACTTCCTTCTCTTCTCCACACCACTACTTGCACCACCTTTTCTTCTTCTTGCCCTGTTAACTCCGCCCATTGGCTTTGCTACCCTCACTTCTGCCTCAGCCATCTCTATTTGTTTCAGGCCTTGCCTTTCCACAAGCTCACATCTTATTTCACTATCCAAGTACCTTTCCCAAACAGATGCTCCATGGATAAACGCAAGATCTAAAATTCTAAGGGACCAGAAACTCTACCAGGAACATCCAACCAGCAGCCCAGGGCCACTTTGAATGCAGCCCAACACAAATTTTTAAAATATTATGAGTCTTTTTTTTGCAAACTTTTTTGTTTTTTTTAGCTCATCAGCTATCGTTAGTGTTAGGGAATATTATGTGTGGTCAAGACAATTCTTTGAAAGTGGTCCAAGAGATTGGACAATGCTGCCTGGATTTTAAAAAAGAAAAAAACAAAAAGAAAACAAAAAAAGCTACTATCTCACACTATATATCTGCTTCACATGGGACCAAATCAATTATTGCTATCATTATAATTTTCTACCAATACAATTTCAAAAACTAAGTGGAAAGAATTAGATTCTGATCTCACAGAATTAAGTAAGTGGTTTTATTTGTCTTTGTAACTGTACCCTGGAAGCTACTACTGAGGCTCATTCTGGCTTTCCCTTATTCAATCTCTGAAGATCATAGGAGGGGGCAGTTAATGGGGAAGAACAACTGAAGTAACAAACACTAAGAAGAAAGCATCGTATTCACATACCAGGTACTATCTGAACCAAAAAATGAAATCACAAGGTAATAGGCCATCACTAAAGCTGGCTATGACTGAAATGCTGTAAGATTTTAAAAAACAATTGTACAGTATTCCTACCAAACCAGAATTAATCTCTGCTAACAGTGAAGCTACCTGCAATTATTTAGTGAAAACCTTTGTGGTGTAAATTCCCAATAGCATCTAAACATCAGAGCAGCATTCTGGGATTTCAAGTTTCCAAAAGTCATCCTGAAATACGACAGTTCATATTTACTCTCTGCACATTATTCTACCAAAGCAGCAAAGTCCTAGCTTTGCTAGAAATTACCTGAAGATTTCCTTTTGCCAAAAAACTCTATCAGGAAACAAAAAACTGCCCCCTCAATTTACTTAAATCGACTAGCACACTAAAAACCTAAGCCCACTAATTTGTGGTGGAATTTAAATCAAGAGCCAGTTGCAAAACACAGCATCACAGAGAAAAGAAAGTAGCAAGGACAAGAGGGTTATCTAGACTGAAGAGACAAAAGTGTTTTTAAATATCTGTAAGGTGTGATTAAAAAGATTAAGGAAAAAGGGAAAACATTTTTGATAAAATACCACAATACTCAAATAAAAATCTAAATGCATTGTTGTTTTAGGAAGCAGAATTTATTGAACACTATTTGCCCAAAAGACAATCTCTGCTTCTTAAGGTGAACTGAAGTTAAAATGGAAAAGCTTCTTTAACAGGTCAGGGTAATTCAACCTCCTGTATTTTTAGCTTCCAATGTACTAGAAATTGACAGATAAAGGTCTAGATGGGTAATTTTACAAAAGAGCAAAATTTGGAAGAATGAGAATGCAGAAAACAAGTATGTTCAAATGTGAGCAGAGGAAGTCTACAATCCTGAGCGGCTAGAGTCTTCGTAATATACTATGCTAGGTTCTTAATAACAGTCTATATTTATTAATAAATATAATTTTCAAAACAGAAAAATCATATGTAAATACAAATAATTATGTTGCAAACACATAGCTATAAATGCATGAGAAAACTGAACATCCTTCTGTTAAATATAAGTAAAAAATACTGAAAGTATATACTATTCAACATAAATTCAAATCTACTGCATAGGACCCTGAGTCTCATTGCTTATTTTGAATCAAGGACAAAAACTCATACTATTTTCATACCTTGCATACAAAACAGCTTGGTTCTCCACAAATCAATAAGTCAAATATTTGACTGCTCTGTATGCTCTGATTAGAAAATTCACATCACTAAGGTCAGTGTTCCACCTGCTTTTTCAAGCTTTTCAAATTAACAGTCAGTATCAGGGGATGAATTTTCTTAGGTTTAAATGTCACTATCTGTTCTCATTGTAATGGTGACAAAACCATAAATGCGATCCAGTCGTGTTTTTATACAAAGGGTGGTAAGAATTTGCCTGCTGTGAAAATACCAACAGTTCACCTTGCATGACATTTTCCCATTTGAAAGTATCTGCTTTCACAAACTGAAAACTAATGTGCCAGGAGGCACTGCACTCTTCAGCAATGTAAAGAGGGGTCCAGAGGGAAATTCGGCCCCTGGATGGCCCTAGACTCGCCATGAGAAGGAAGACAGGCTTTTTCTTCATAGAGAATACCAACTGTCAGCAATAAATGTATACCAAGATCATTTGGATGGTGAAGAGAATGAAATCACTACCTGACATCAGCCAGACAATCCTAATATCTGATATTTTCCCCAGAACTATTTCACCACTGAAGAGAATCTCTGTTTCAGAGTTTATAAACAAATAGTGCAATAAGCCTGGAGTCAAAGCCTGAGGTCTTCAATGAAGTAAGTCAATCTAAAAGAAACTAGAGATCAAGTGAGTTACACATTTTAATGAAAATAACATAAGCTTTGGCCCTAGTGACACACGAGGCAACGGTTCTATATATTCTTTCTAAAAAGAGAAACACATGATTATGCTATATAAACCTAATGCACAGTTAACCATTCAGTAAGTGTGCATTGTATTCCATCTATCAGTCAGGGTACTAAAGTTGTAAGCAATCTACTCCAACAAATAAATGTAAGCATAAAAATAATAATTTGTTAAAGAGATTATATGTACTTTTAGAGAATATCCTGAGGGTCTGAAAAGAATGATAGAAAACACTAGTATACATTATAATACATACGACAGACATTGTTCTAAGAGTTTTACTTTAATTAAGTCATCTAATCCTAAAAACAACCTGCGAGGTGCATGCTATTATTTCCTCCTTTTACATTTGAGGGACTTGAAGCAGAGAGAAATTAACTCATCTTCTCAAGCTAAATTACGGGGCTGGTAAGGGGCAGAGCTGGGACTGAACTGGGATTTGAACACAGCCGGTCTGGCACCAGAGTCCATGCTATCAGACCCCTCTCACAGACAACCAGATCAGGAACAAAGTTCAAAGTTATGCCTCCCAGGTCCGCTGAGGAAACCACGGCTCTGTTTCTGGGCACGGACTCCACCGTTTACATCGCCAACTCCACTACCTCTGTGCCCTGGGTGCTGTCTCTAGAAAGACTAACAGTTATTTCTGAAAACTCAGGATAGCTGCTGTTCCTGCCTCATCCTCAGCAGAATGGATTCTCCCTGGTACCTTCTTTGTGTCACTCGCTTCTGATTTGGAAACTGGAGCAAAAGGCATCATATGCCTGTAGCCTACCTACAAGAAAAGCTGGGAAGGCAGGTTTCTGACATTTTCTGTTTACGTAAAAAGAGATAGTTTCAATCCTCATGGGAGGGAGAGAGGATGTCCACACACAGGAATTTCCCAGGAAGTTACATGTGTGGTAGACAAAATAAATGACAAAGTATCCACTATCTGATGATGGTGGTGGTGGATGGACACAACGAAGAAAAAAAATGAGCAAAAGACAGGACCTGATCTGGGCAACAAATGCTACAGTAAGCTTTTGATTTTTTCTATAACATTCCCAACAGGAGGGCACAGCTGCCAAGGATGTGGATTCTAGGATCTATGCCCAACTTAAAATAGTCAAGAAATGGTGGTAATGAAGATTATGAACATAACGATGATGGGAGTGGGGACAAAAACAGAACAATAGTGCCTGGCACACTGGCAGTACATTATAAATAACCTCTGTTACTGTGGTTTTATTATCATTATTTATTCCAAGTGAAAAGGCTCTGGTATAGCTTGGCTAGGGGAGGGGCCCTTTCTAAGTGATGCTTGAGCCAAGGCCTGGAGAGTGAGGAGTTAGCTAACTGAAGAGGTGAGACCCTGAGGATGGTGGCACAGCACAGACCGCTCCTGTCAGAGAGAATAACCTGAATAAAGACAGCTCTGTGTCAGGAGGAAGCACACTCAATTCCAGGACCTGAGAGGAGGCCAGTGTGACTAAGAAGAAAGCAGCAGGGACAGGATTATAGAAGACCTCCATACTATGTAAGGGGTTTATTATACAATCTCAAGGCCAACAAACAGGACAACTGCACCATATTTCTCTTCTTTATCCAGCCTAGTAACTCACCCTGGGACTGCTGGAATGTCTCCACCACCTAAAGATGGGAACTTCATGTGGGTTTAAGACATTGTATAATACTTAAGGTGCATTTTGTGAAGTTTAAATCTCTCAAATGCCTTAAAAGACATCTGTTGGCACCTCTGCCACCTACCTCCCCACCCCCCACCCCCCAGAGAAGTGTTCTGAATCACAGAACCAAAGGAGGATAAATTAAAGAGAAAAGTTCAAGACATTACCCATATCTAACCTAAGTCGCTCATTTTCTAGTAGAAGAAATCATGCCGGTCATCAGTGACAAAACCAAAAAACGAGAGCTCCACTCCTCAACCTCCATCCAAGCCAGTGCCCACCCCACTACTCCTCTGCCATTCAGAAAATCCCAACTCCTCAAAAATCAGACCTGCCCAACATGCTAAGAAAGCCAGCTTCTCACCAGGAAGCACAAGCCTGCCTCGATATGAACAATACTAGCACGCAGCATAACGAACCAGAAACTAAAGACTAGCACGTAGCAGGGGACGTCAGGCTACATTTGTTTAACAGCTGTCAGCTCTCCTCCAAAGCACTTAAATCTTCATTAACTGGAAACTTCCCTTTTTTTGTTAAAGACTCCGCTTACTAGAGAAATCAGATCAGGAGCAAAGAACTGACATCTGTTTTTTTCTATTAAAAATTATAATTACATGGAATAAAAACTTCTATAGAACACTGGGTGACTTACATTAATCCATCACCAAAAAAAAAGTCAAGATGGCAGCTCTACGAAGGAGGGTTTTTATTAGTTTCAGGTACACAAAAAAACATAATGATTAGACACTTAACACATTCATAAAGTGATAACCCCAACAAGTCTATTACTCATGTGACATTGTACATAGCTATTACAATACCACTGACTACATTCCCTTTGCTGTACCTTACATCTTGTGACTATGTATTATTTTAATTAAAGTGAACATTCAATATTATTTTATATTAGTTTCAGGTGTACAGCCCAGTGTTTAGATATTTATAGAATTTATGAAATGATCCCCCAATAAGACTAGTACCCATCTGACATCACACATAGTTTTTATATTATTATCGACTATATTCCCCATACTGTATTTCACATTCCCATGACTATTGGGTGACTACCAGTTTGTACTTCCTAATCCCTTCACCTTCCTCACCCAGACCCCCAACACCCCTCTTATCTAGCAACCATAGTATTTTCTCTGTAACTGAGTCTATTTGTTTTGCTTGTTTATTCTGTTCTATAGATTCCACATAAAAGTAAAACCATATGGTATTTGTCTTTCTCAATCTGATTTATTTCACTTAGCCTAAGACCCTCAAGATCCCTCCATGTTGTTGCAAATGGTAAGAGGTCATTCTTTTTTGTGGCAGAGTAGTACTCCATTGTATATATGAGGGCTGTCTGAAAAAATCCAACCATAAATGCCTCTATTTTTCGTATTACATGGCTGGATGCTTTCTGGACAGCCCTCGTATGTACCACACTACTTTATTATTAAATTTATTGGGGTGACATTGGATAATAAAAATTACATAGGTTCCAGGTGTACAATTCTACAGTACATCATCTATGTGTTGTGTTAGGTGTTCATCACCCAGAGTCAGTTCTCTTTCTATCACCATGTATTTGAGACCCTGTCCCTTCTCTCCCACCGCCTCCCCTCATACCCTCAGATAACCACTAACAACCAAACTATTGATTGTGTCCATGAGTTTTGGCTTGTGTGTTGCTTTCAGCTTTGTGTTCCACAAGTGAGTAAAATCATATGGTTCATTGTTTTTTTCTGTCTGGCGTATTTCACTTTGCATGATGGTCTCAAGATCCATCCATGTTGTCATAAATGGCAGTATTTCATCTTTTCTTACAGCTGAGTAATATTCCATTGTGTATATGTACCACAGCTTCTTTATCCAGTCCAGTGCCCTTTATCTGTCGCAGGGCACTTTGGTTGTTTCCACGTTTTGGCCACTGTGAACAGCGCTGCAATGAACATTGGGGTAATATATCTTTGCAGACTAAGGTTTTCAAATTTTGGGAATAGATACCCAGAAGTGGGATTGCTGGGTATATATATTTTTTTCAATTTGAAAGCAGTCACAGTGTTTATTAATGGACCAGATTACAAAAATAAGCATGGTAGATACCTTAGTTCATCCTTCCAATAAGCCTGCTGATCTAGTCTTTCTCGTTGCCAGCAGCTCCACCTTCTACAAAATGGGTGGTCCTTTCCTTCATCCCACACCGTGGAGAGGATAATTCGAAAGGCCACAGTAAATTGTCTGCTTCTTTGAAGCTTTTTCCAACAGTGTAGATCTCATGAATCAGATCCTCTATGCAGATGATACCTTATTTACCAAAAGATCAAGCAAGCGATTTGTTATCCGTCAAGGCAATTCACTTCTTGTTGATTTTGCCATACCTACGCTTACAGATCAATTCATTTCACTGATTTTAGGTTTGGGAGTTGCCAGGCAATATATGGTTCCACGATCTTCAGCATGATAACTGAAGTTTCGTTGAGCTTTACAGAGGTGCCACTGAAGATCTGGCAAAGGCAAAGAAACTGCCGTATCTTTTGGACCCTTGGGCTCACACAATTGATAACTCCGATCTAGATGCCAATTTGGGTCCCACAGGTACAAAGAAGTTGCCAGCTTTTGTTGCCATCCTAGCTGTCTGAATTGTAGTTCTGTACACCTGCTTAGGTTTTTCATAGATAAGTTTCCTTCTTGCCTTTTGGAGCATCTTCTGGGCAACCTTCTTTCTCAGGTGCTTGATCTTCAGCTCTGTGAAATTCCCTAACTTTTTCTTAAGGGTTTCTGGCACAGCAGGAATCTTCTTGTTCTCTTCTGCACCCTCTATGATTCTGGCTGGGAAAAGAGCTGTACCACCATTTCTTTATCCAATCGCCTTACTGATGGGCATTTTGGTTGTTTCCTATCTCGGCTACTTCAAATAGTGCTACAGTAAATATAAGAGTACATATACCTTTTTAAATCAGTATTTTGGATTTCTTCAGATAAATACCCAAAAGTGGAATTGCTGGGTCATACAGTAGTTCTATTTTTAATTTTTTGAGCAATCCCCATATTGTTTTCCATAGTGGCTGTACCAATTTGCATCTAGAGTGCACAAGGGTTCCCTTTTCTCTATATCCTTGTCAACATTTGTTTATTTGTTGATTTGTTGATGATGGCCATTCTGACAGGAGTGAGGTAGTATCACTGTGGCTTTTATTTGCTTTCTCTGATAATTAGTGATATTGAGTATCTTTTCGTATGTCTGTCTATTGGCCATCTGTATGTACTTTCTGGAGAAATGTCTATTGAGGTCCTCTACCTATTCTTAAATTTGATTTTTTGTTTGTTTGTTCTGGGGTGCAGGGTTGTATGAGTTTTTTATAAATTTTGGATATTAACCCCTTATCAGATGTATCTTTGGCAAATATCTTCTTCCATTCAGTAGGATGTTTTTTATTTTGTTGATGGTTTCCTTTGCTGTTAAAAAACTTTTTAGTTTGATGTAGTCCCATTTGTTTATTTTTGTTTGTTTCCCTTGCCTGAGGAGATATATTAGTAAAAATATTACTAATGGTAATTTCTGAGAGTTTACTTCCTATATTTTCTTCTAGGAGTTTAAAGGTTTCGGGTCTTAAAATTAAGTCTTTAATCCATTTTGAGTTTATTCTTGTATATGGTGTTAAGGTGGTGGTCTAGTTTTTTTGTTTTGTTTTGTTTTTGGCATGTATCTGTCTAGCTTTCCCAGCACCATTTATTGAATAAATTTGTATTCTCACTTCCTCTGTCATAGATTAAATGATTACATAGGCATAGCTATATTTCCGCCCTCTCTACTCTGTTCCATTGATCTGTGTCTGTTTTTATACTAATACCATGCTATTTAGATACTATGCCCTTGTAATATAATTGATTACTATGGTCTTATAATGTAATTTTATATCAGATAGCGTGATGCCACCAACTTTGTTCTTTTTTTCTCAGGATTGCCATGGCTACTCAGGGTCTTTTATAGTTCCATATAAATTTTAGGATTATTTGTTTCAGTTCTGTGAAAAATGCATTTGGTATTTTGATAGCAATTGCATTGAATCTATAGATTGCTTTGGGTAGTATGGACATTTTAACTATATTAATTCTTCTCATCCATGAGCATGATATGTGTTTCCATTTATTTGTGTCTTTTTTAATTTCTCTCTTCAAAGTCTTATAATTTTCTGAGTACAAATGTTTTATTTCCTCAATTAAGTTCCTAAGTTGGGTTTTTTTTTTTATGTAACTGTAAATAGGATTGTTTTCTTACTTTTTCTGATAGTTTATTATTGGTATATAAAAATGCAACTGATTTCTGAATATAAATTTTTGTGTCCTGCCACTTTACTAAATTCATTTATCAGTTCTAACAGTTTTTTGGTGGAATATTTGGAGTTCTCTCTATATAGTATCATGTCATCTGCACAAAATGACACTTCTTCTTCTTCCTTTCTGATTTCAATGTCTTCTTTTTTCTTGTCAGATTGCCATAGCTAGGACTTCCAGTACTATGTTAAATAAAAGTGGTAAAAGTGGACATCCTTGTCTTGTTTTTGATCTTAAGAAAAATGCTTTTAGCTTTTCCTTACTGAGTGTGACAATAGCTACGGGTTTTTCATATATGGCCTTTCTTATGTTGAGAGATGTTCCCTCTTTTCCTATTTGACTGAGAGTTTTTATCATAAGTGGATGTTCAATTCTGTCAACATTTTTCTGCATCTATTGATATAACCATATAATTTTTATTTTTCATTTTGTTTATATGGTGTAGCACATTAATTGATTTGCAGATATTGAACCAACCTTGTATACCAGGAATGAATCAGAGTGGAGTTCTGTTAAGTGACAAAGGAAATATTCCCTACAACATTAAGCTCTTTCTGCAGCAGCCTACAGAAGACACACTGGGTCACAGGCAGGTCACAGAGTTAAAAACTAAAAGGTTAAACCCCTGCACACCCCTTGACAAAATCCTACATCAGGGTTGGGCCAAAAATATAAAAGGATCATTCATAGTGTTGATAACTGGTAACAAAGAGGCTAATTAATCTCATTCTTCCAATATTAATATTTGGCTTTCTGTCAAATAGGATATAACATTAGTGCAAAATTGCAATAATAATTCAAAGCTTTCAGGATAACAGTTTGGTGAATCCAATATTATCTTCAAATGTATAAAACTGAAAATGCTTAAAATGAATTGTTAATTGCCTAGCTTTAGGTAAAGAGATAGGACTTCTACAATATTCATCTTTTCACACTTCCTCAGGTTTCTTATTTGAATCTTTTGCCATCTTCTCTCATTTTTGCCAAAATGGTCACAATCTATGTTTATCCAGTGTATGGACTGGATTCTGTCACATCAAAATTCATATTTTGAAGCCCCAATGCCCAATATATAATAACCACATCTAGAGACTGATCTTTAGGAGGTAATGAAAGTTAAATGAAGTCATAACAACAGGACCTTAATCCAACAGTATTTACAAGCCTTATAAGAAGAGAGAACTTCCTTCTCTCCAACCCAGCCCCAAGCCAAGAAGAGGGCCCTCATCAGGAACCAAAATGGTCCACGCTTTGATCTTGGATTTCCTAGCCTCCAGAACAGTGGGAAAATTAGTTTCCGTTGTTTAAGCCACCCAACCTTTGGTATTTTGTTATTGTAGCCTGAACTTACTAAGATATCGAGCTCTCTTCATTTGTTTTGACTTAATGGAGCAAGGAGAATGCTACTTCAAACCATTTGAGAAAAGAGAATGGACGCCATCATCTTTACCACCATCAAGACAGCGTGGCATTGAGCAGTCACATGTGTGAGCACCCTTCTACCTAATATCTCATTTAAAACTCGTTTGGTATTACTATCCTCACATTGCAGAAAAAGAAATGGTGGGTTGCAGTGCTTAAATAATAAAATAGAAGAGATTTAAACCTACATAGTCTGGTTCCAGAGCCCAAGTTTTTAAATACTAGACTATAGCTTATCTTTCATGTCAGGCTGACACTTTTTTTAATCTTCAGTGTTTTCATTCCTTGGGTATCTTTCCTTATTTTCCAGGTACTATTCTATATAACTTAATTATGATTGCTATTATTTTTGCATACATGCTATTGCAGAACTAATTCAATTCTAAGAGAAAAGCAGGCACTGACTGCGCCTGAGGTATAGCAACATTTTTACATACAAATTCTTTCTGCATGAATCCCCAGTTATCTAATTAAAGGTAGATAACCTCAAAAAGAACTAAAGTTGATCATGATTAGCAAAAGATAACCACAACAGTACATCTTCAATCCTAGTATTTTTCCTCTTCTAAAAGCTGATTTACATTGAATTTACTATTGGATTAAGCTACCTGGCATGCTGCGAGCTCTGCCATACCGTTCAGGCATTCAGAAACACTGAAAAGGCACTAGCACACCTGCCAGAAGCTTCAGTTGCCAGAACCTGTCAGAGCGAGAATGATTTAGCACTAATTACAGTGCCCATGACAGTCCCGAAGTACAAGGTTTACCCATCTCAGTAAGATGGAGTGGGTGAGGCAGCTTGCGAGGGCAGATACAGGAAGCAGCACCATCCTCTCTGACAGTTAAACAACAAGACGATCAGTAACAGTGCTCATCTTCCTACCATGTCAGGAAAGCCACCTACTTACCAAGGTTTCATCGAATGTTCTGCTGGCTGCCCAGATGACAGCCCCTCCCCTTCCCACAAGTTATTTTCAAAACTACATGAGTGTCTGAGCCCCCTCTGTCCTCCTTCACTGTACGTTGCTTAACTGCACCAGACTTCCATCTCTTTCATGGATCGTATCATCCTTAAATACAGACTTTCAACAGTCTTCAGATGAAATGAGACTTCTAGTTTCCTTGATTCTAGTCCCTCTGCAACAAGGTACATTTTTCTTATCTGTGTCATTAATCAATAAAGGTGCTGACGAGAGAGTCACTCAATATTATGAGCCATTCAGTGGAGCTGTAACATCACACAGGTAAAATTCATCATAAGAAGTCATCAGGCTTCATAAAATGGATCTTACTCCAATAAAACTTGGCTAAGGAGTCCTTCGTTTTACATAGGGAAAAATCCAAGAGCAAGGAAAACACAGCTTAGGAGCATTCTTATAAAATTAATAACATTACTTTTGAAGTAAATCCAACCCATGGTGGATTTCAGAAGCTATACCTAGAAGTCATCTGAAAGTTCAATTTAAAGGCATTTTTAAAAAGTCAAGTCAGGCTGACAGCCATAAGCTAGCCCTGTAAGAAGGCTGAAATTAGAAAAATCTTAAAAGATATTGTTTAAAATGACCCAGGTTTAAAATCCAGTAGATATCATATTTAACCTACTGAAGAGGACGGAACTTAACAAGCATTATAGAATATTCTCCTGATGTCTTTCAGAAGTATTAAAACATCTGTGAAACTGCTGATAACCTTCAACTGTCAAAGGAGAAGTTCCCTGAGACTCAGGTAAATTTTTGGGAAAGCTCTACAGAAGCCTACCAAAAACTATCACATCAACAAATTCAATATGTTCCTAACTTTTCTATTGGTAACACCTGGCCAGCAGCAAAAAAAATTTTCTAGACCCATCCTCCCTCTGATATTTAACAAGCTACTTTCAGCTCTAGTTGTGAGCAAACTTTTCCTTCTCTTTAAATGTAACTTTGAGAAACAGAGCTCCCTAACAATGTGGAGATCACAATAAAAATGGTTCACACTGGTTTATATGTTACTGCTCCCACCGCATGGCATCAAATGTACTAGAAACACATGGAGAACAAGGCTGCAACAATGAGGCTTCAATACGAATGGGTTGAGGGAGGGGTGTCTCTGGGATTCTGCACTCCTCATATCCTCTTCTGCTTCAGAAAATCCCTTTGCACTTACATGATGGTTAATTTGATGTGTCAACTGGGCTGGGCTATGGTGTCCAGTTATTTGGTTAAGCACTAAATCTTAGGTATTGCCATGAAGGCATTTTGTACAGGAATTAACATCTGCAAACAGCAAACTTTAAAATAAAGGAGATTATCCTTGGAAATCTCCTTTATTTGAATGAGGGTGGGCCTCATTCAATCACATGGAGGCCCAAAGAGCTAAAACAGGTTTTGTGAAGAAGAAAGAATTCTGCCTCAAGATTGTAATATAGAACTCCTACATGAGTTTCCAGCATAGTGGCCTGCCCTACAAATTACAGACTCCAAACTGCAACTTCAATTCTTTCCTCAGTTTCCAGGACCACCCTACAGATGTCAGATTCCACCCAGTCTCCCCAATCACATGAGCCAATTCTTTCATCTCTACCTCCCTACTTTCTCTTCCCCCCCCCCAACTCTACTCTTATATCTCTCTCATCTGTCTCTACCCATCTTGTCTTTCCTCTCATCTATTTGTTCTTTCCTTCTCTCTGTCCCCCACACCACCCCTCCCTCCCTTTCTCTCCCCCATGTGTGTGTGTGTGTATGTGTGTGTGTGTATTTCTCTCTCTCTCTCTCTCTCTCTGTTCCCCCCCTTCTTCTCTTCCCTCCCCTTTTTCCCTCAATAATATCTTCTGTTGGTTCTGTTTCTCTGGGGAGGCCCAGACTGATACAGCCTGCTTTAAGTATTGGGCTCAGGAAATATGCATAGAGCCCCCAACACCAACAACAATCTGCTCCATAAAGGTTCCTACTGCACTGGAACTGAGAACAGTTATCCTAACAGTCTGCCAGTGACCTGTGATTTGTCCTTGCTCAAGAAGAAGAAACACCTGTGAAGAGATCATGCACCTAATGAACTTGTACCTGTAGAGGGAAAGATACAACAGAATGCTAATCGTGTGCATACTAGCTGCTGTTAAAACGAGATTGTTTCCAGTTCACGAGTAGGAACGAAAGAAAGGACATACAGAGCCTACACCTTTAGAGACTGATAGGATAGAAAGAGACAAACTAATTCCTACTCCCGACATGAGGATAAACTAAGAAACAAAAACCAATAGCCCAAGGATCAAACCAAAAGTATGGTTTCATGCCCTGGTGGTTCTAAACTACGTCTAAAAACTCCTTGATATTCTGTCAAAAGGTTGAGTGTGGCCATTTAATGGACAGAATATGGTAGAAGTCATGTGACTTCTAAGACTAGGTCATGATTGCAACTGTGGCATCCATTTTGTCCTTGCTCTTGGATTGCTCTTGTTGAGAGATGTCCTCTGCCATGTGTGAGGACACTCAGCAGCCCAACAGAAGGGCAGAAGTGAGGAAGGACAGAGGCACAGAGGCCACTAGTCAATGGGAGTGAATGTTCTGGCAGATCTCCAGCTTCCCCAAGTTCAGGCAAATCTTCAGGTGGCTGCAGTCCTTGCTGCCAACTGACCGCCCCTTAACGAGAGCGCCTGTGTCAGAACTCCCCAGCAAAGGCCCGGCTCAGAAACTGGGTGAGATAACCAATCTTAGAGTATTTATTACACAACAATGAATAATTGATGCGTAAGTGAAACTTCTGCATACACGGATTAAAGTACCTTTTCAGTGACACCCAATAATAATAGATCCTTTCAATATACAGTGTGTCCTTTCAGTTAGACAAAATGACTAAAGAGAGAGAGAAAGAGAAGTGACATCTATAGTTCATGTTTCATTTGCTCTCGGTTAAAAATGAAATTTTTAGTAAAACACTGAAAGGAGTACACAGATGAAAAAGCTTAGCCTTTGTTGAAAAAAAAATGTGTTCTGCTTTCTTATTTAAAAGGCTTTTATTGTGAATGTTTCTTTTTGCTTGATTTTTCCACCCCAGTGATTTTCCAAACACTAAATTTGTTGGTAGTAACAAACCCAAAATCTGAGTAATCTACCACATTATTTATTTTTTGTTCATATGAAATTAAAGTTAATGACTGAGTCAATTTCTGCTTCTGTTGCAGGTCTACTCTACATGTCTTCTCATATTAGCATTCTAGCATAAGGAGCAATCCCTATCTGGTCAGAATTGATGCCAAATCATACAAACCACATTTACAGCTTCTGCTTAGAGTTGGTCAACATCACATTTATACATGTTCCAGTAACCAAAGCTAAGCCACATGGCAAGCCTTACTATAGTGGGACAGAGTCACTCTGCCTATTAGAAGTCACCAGAAATCACAAGGCTAAAGATATGGATATGTATTTCCTGTAAGATTTTTTAAATGTCTCCTAGGAAAAGAAAACGTTTATTCCATGTAAGAAGTAAAGTGAATAGCTGATAGCTAAAGGAGCCAAATGCAAGTCATTAATGTTGCCCACCAAATAACTGCAGCTCTCTTCCAGGGCACAATGGAAGGACTGTCTTCCTCACCTCATTAATGTCATGGGTGGCCAGGTAACTAGCTTTGGCCAAGGAAATATGTCACTTCTAGGTGAAAGATGTATAAGCTGGTGCATGATTGGGTGCTTTTCTGACAATGCGTCAGATGATGCCTGCAGCTTGGGTCCTGGAACGAGAACAGGAGGAGACAGAGCCCCCCACCAATCTATGATGAACATACAGCATGAATATAAATTATGTGGATCATTTCTGTTACCTCAACATAAAATAGCTTATTTTGACTGACATATAAGTCAATTAGATTATTAATATTTCCCTCAGGCATGTAAACTAAGAAAGAGAAAGTATTGGGTGATAACCAAGAAATGACAAATGCTAAGGTTGAATCTAAGATACTTTATGACAAGCCAACACTAAATTATGAGTAAACAGAAACTATGAGACATAAAAAAGCGGGGAGAAAAAGTAAAAGATTGCAAAGGTAGTATGCAGTCAGCATATCAAAAATGGAGCAGACACAAAGAAAGAAATAAGCAGACTCAACAGGAGAGGTCAGGTGGCCCTTTAAGGATACTGATGAGTTTCCAAACCCTACAGCTGCCTTTATCACTACAGCTTTTTGGCCCTGTTCAGCATGAATGAACCATTACAATCCCCTATTTTTCTTAGAGAGCTCAGTGAGTCTTGAATGAAAAAAAAAAAGTGGGACAAAATGAGAATTGTTAGATGTTCTAAGGCAATTATTGAGAAATAATTTCTAGGGTGAATTCCATTACCAATAGATTCACTTCCTAATATATGCATTAATTTTTTTCTTATATCTAATTTAGTTAAGGTAATGTTCACATATAATTAAAAATATTAAATATATACACTTACATAAACTCATTACATATCTGCTACTATCATCTAGGTAAATTTAAGAAAAATGGAGAAGGCAAAAACAGAAAGAGACTGTTCCAGAATCAAAATGCTAAAACAAAAATCTCACCTTTCTAAAAAGTATTATTTGTAAAGCTGAGGAGAGAAGCTGGTTCTTTTACAAATACATGCTAATCATGTACAACCTCCCAAGGAGAAGTCTTAAGCACATGAAAGTACCTACTGTAATATTGGGCTCAGAACCAGAATTCAATAAAGATAATACTTGGCTGACTGATTGATCATATAAATCATTAGGGAAAGCATTTGCTTTATAAATCACTTAGTACGCGCATTCCTAGTTCAGATCTCAGACAAAAAGCTATTGGTGATGATTACATTGGTTGACTATTAGGCCAGATGCTGTAATTCTAGCTCTAAGATCTGAAGAGAAATTAATGTATATGATTGGGGAAACTGATTAGCTCAAGACTATATTGAGCCTAATGTTTGTTTAAACACATGCCAAGTCTTACTGACTGAAAAGCTAACTTGCGGTTATAGTACAAAGCTAAGACTTTTTATAGGGAAGAAACAAAAAGCATTAAAAAAAAATTTTATAAACTATGGTACAGTACTGAAGTAGTGAATTTTTAAATAAATTCAAATTGTAAATAGGCCAAGTGGATAACAAACTATACAAAATGAGTTTCCAACAGGTTTGGATATTAGAGACTTAAAAGCACTAATACCCAGGCTCCTGAGCCATTTCCCTGCTCGAGCCAGCTACTGAGCCAGCTCCTGAGTCCTTTCCCTGCTCGCGCCCCTCCTGCCTCTCAGGAGTGGACTTACCCTTGGCCACTCGAGGCCCTCAGACAGTCTCCTTGCTCTGGCCAGCTTCTATCTCTTTGGAGGGTACTTTCTTTCAATAAACTATTTCTTTGTTTCATCTCAAAAAGAAAAAAAAAAAGCACTAATAACCACAAAGTTGTAGTGATTGTTTCAATTGCATTTTTATGAATCAATAAATTTAAAAGTTGCTAATTTTTTTACGGTTATAGTATAATCTTGTATGCTTCCCTATTTCTTAAATCTTGTTTTTGTGTTTAATCCAGCTAAGATGATGGACATATAGGAAAGTAATAAAATTTATGCTTATTTGATTTTTTAAAAGATTGGATACATTTTTACCTTTAAGAGGCTCTCTAGAATGACATGTGACAGGTAAAAGTAAATGAAATAAAACTGAACTACTCTTGTCATCAATCTTGTTTCTTTGTGTAGTAAATCTGGTTTGGGAGTGACATATTCTGAATTTTACTATTCAAGCACTAAATGAAATCTGTCTCTTCCACAATGATAGTTCCAGCACAGCAGTGATCCATTTCCTCATTTTAATTAACCTAATGGTCTATTCACCGATCATACTTGGAGGTCTATTTCATTACCCTAAATTAACATTTTCTTTCCATTAAAGTTACAGATAATAAAAAAAAGACATTGCTTTTATGTGTGGTTTACAACACATTTAATCTATAGTATCCTTTTGCTTAGTGACTGCAAGCACTTAAATGCTCTTTGAAAAGCACTTAGAACTACTAGCAGCCTGATAATTTATTTACTGATATACAGGGAGGACCATTAATAAGGACAATATAAATGCAATATTTCAAGAATAAAAATATCTATTCATTAGCTCACTGAAACCAATTCTAAGGTGTTGACTGATCTCATTTTAAAAGGTGTGATGGCTCTCCTTAAAGTAAATGGATTTGTATTTATGTAAAATAACTGAATAATCCTAAATGATGCATTTTATTTTCTTTGCAATTAGAATATTAGATTCTCAAGCTTAGAGCCAAATATAAAAATAACAATAAAGTAATTGTAATGGTTCAAGACAACTATTTAATGTAAATGTTAGCCCATTTAATGAGAAATTATTTTATCATAATTCTTTGATATAAATTCAGCACCTAAGGCCAAACTGTCAATCCCTTTTGATAGAAATTTACATTTTATATATATATATATATAAAATCAGCCTATTAACTTTTACTTTCCAAATTAATCCCTATTGATCAAAATGAAACTATCAACCTTGATTTAAAAGAGCACCTCAAAAGTGTTACGTGTTAAACAAAAGTGCACTTCTTTGAACTCCATCCCTCTTCCCATCTTAGCCCTACTCTATTTCAGAATTTACCCTCAAAAACTGTGTGCCTCAAAGAAAACATACATTTTAGGTGAACATTCTATTTTCAATACATGCTACTGTGAAAGTCTTGTTGATTTGAAAATCTAAAAACCTTATAAAAGTGGTTAGATTTAAAATTAATCTGTTTTGATTAAGATTTCTTGTCAGGAACCCATCTTAAGTGTTAGATTTTCCTAAGCAATTTCTATATAGCATTATCTTAATGAACAGTCTCAGAGGTTTGCACTTTAAAAAGTGCTTACTATACCTTTGAAGACAGAGTTTTTTTGATACTTTGAAATTCACTTTAGAAAACTGAATGCTGATTTGGTTATTTCACTTTCTAAAATTGAATGAAGCAAATACTCAAACACTTCAAGATGAACTATCCCCAAAGATAACCTTGAAAGCCAGGGAATAGTTTTGCTATTAGGATAACACAAAAAAGCAAAAGGTTATTTTTTCTGTTTTTCTTCAGTGATTAATACATATTTTGTCAAAACACACAGTTGACCCTTGAACAATGCAGCAGTTAGAGGGACCGACACCCTGAGCGCGCACGCACACACACACACACACACACACACACACACCAGAAAGAAGTCCACGTATAACTTTTGATTCATCAAAAACTTTACTGTACAGTCATCCCTTGATGTCTGTGAGGACTGGCTCCAGGAGCCCACGCAGATACCAAAATCCAAGTATGCTCAACAATCTCACGTAAAATGGTATAGAACAATTCAGTCAGCCCTGCACATCTGCAGATTCCCACCCGCAGATTGGAAATACTTTTTTCAGTGATTTAAAAAACAAAAACAATTCTTAAGGTTATTTTTAAGGAATAAACATTTTGCCCTAAATGCTATGAAAACTGAAGTTATAATCACTATTTCATGAGAATTACTTTACTTTGGATCACCTCTGCTCAAGATAAAATGAACTCCACCCTCACCTCGGAGGGTAGGTAGGAAGAGGCCCCAACCAATCAGCATAACCTCATTCCCCTGCGACATGTTCATGCCTTTTTAATTCAGGCATGAACATATGACCTGTGTTGGTCCCATCATCATAAAACCAAAATGTTAATTCTCTTTCTCTCTGGATCACGTGGCATGTAGCTGTGAAGCTTGGAACTACTGCAGTGATTTTGCTACAAGGGAAGCTACCCAGAGCCTAGAGGATCAGAAAGAAGTGGAGCCAGAGCCTATCAGGCCTGAAGCCCACCTACGCTGGGTTGTACCATTATATGAACAGATGCATTCCCCTTCTTGGTTAAGCTATTTGAGGCAAGTTTTCTGTTACTTGCAGCTAAAAAGAAATGCCACTCAACATTCTGAGGCATAAAAACAGAATAAGGCCGTAAGTTTAAGAACAGAAGACTCCCCTATCCTCCAGGGTCAACATGCTGAAGTTTCACAAGAGCAATTTTCAGACACAACGCTGGCTCGGGCTGCAACTCCTCCTGACCCTAGCCCTGGCTCAGACAGTGAATAGAGAGTGAATACCAAGAAATGTGTGTGTCTGTGAATGCTGAAGAAGCTGGAACAAAAGAGTTGGAAAGACTGGCTGAGCCTCCCTCCTCCATTAGAAATAAATGCTAGACCAGCAGTGACAGCACCTATCTCCATTACTGTTAAGTATTGGGCTGCAGGGAGAACCACATTCTTCTCCCTGGTGGACAAAAACTGCACTGCGCTGCAGGAACACACAGATTCTTCGGTAAAATAATGAGGCCTTCAGGATGCCCTTCTGTGAAAATAGTAACCAGGACCAATGACAGGAATAAGTAAGCGCCTGGGGATTCTCCGGCTACTACGCAGAGAGGAAACATTGAAAATAAAGGGAATTCTCAAGAAAGTGCGGCAGGGCTGCAGGTAATATCCGTGCAGTAACTGCCCCTTTCCTTTTCCTTTTGCCTGCCTTCCTGTTTCCAGCATGGAGGAGTCGGCTCAGTGGCTAAGGGCACAGCAGTGAGTGGGGGAGGGGGGGTCTAGCCAGAGGTGGGGGTGGCAGGGGATGACCTAGAGGTGGTGAACAGCAAAGACAGCAGTGCAATAGAGAGAGAGATCTACATCCAGCAAGTCATCTTTGACTGAGCAAATAAGGAAACAGACGGAGAGTAATAGTTGCTGTGCTTCTCACTGCCATAGAAAGTATTTACAAAGAACTCGAAGAACCTAGGCTAAAACTGAGGTATCATTATGAACCCATGATTCTATTTGTATTATACACACAGATATAAAAATATTTATTGATGTGTGTATGTGCATGTGTGTGTGTGGATGGATAGACAGACAGGCAGACATATTGACCCTAATTCTGTCCCCAGATAGAGTTTCATTTTCTTTAGTTACAAAAAAATAAAAGGATGCATTAGCGTCATCCTGAATCCCTTCCAGCATTAAAATGTGGGCTAACACGAAGATACCCACCTTTCTGCAATCTGTTCAAACCTACTAAAAATAATACTTCAGAAAGACATATATCATGACAGTTAAATATTAAATATTCAACAAGAGAAAGCAGAATTATCAATTATATCTACCACACAACATGAAGTCGCACATTATTAATGTTCGCTCTCTAGTCTAGATGTTGTTAGCACTTAGAGAAATTGTCACTTCAGCAAATAATTTCTGTTAATGCTAGAAAGACACAATATGCACATTACTCTGCTTTAAAAGGCAGGCAGGGAGGGCTATCACTGACAAAAAGCTACCACTCTAAGTTATTTCACTTCTACTTTACACTAGAGATAAAATTTTAAATATTTAAAAACCTGAATGCATAACATGCAGAGAGGAGCCAAGGAAAAGCAATTAGAATTGTGAAATATTAATTTTAGCTTTTGCTTCTTACAACCTTGATAAATACATCAATCAAAATATTAACTTTTCTGCTGACACTAAAGCACAAAATGCCCTTATAAAATGAGCATGTATCTGTGAACTCTTCAATTCTTTCTTATAACTTTGCCACACTCATAAACAGAAACAAATTTAACATTAGACACCATAATACAAGAATTCTTACTATAATCAATGATTCTTTTAGAAAATATTTATTTTTTATCTAACTCTGAAGCTTTTCTTTGTTAAATTGCCTATATACACCTAATTTCTCAAAAGCTCTTTGAACCAGCGTAACATCTTACTGGTTTCCTCATTAATTTCATGAGTTAAATAAAATCTTTTGTACAAATTCATTTTATATTAACCTGAGAGTGATGATTTTCCCTTTTGAAAATTATCCTCTAACACAGGCACATCCAACCTGCACTGCAGCCCAGGAGTGCTTTGAATGCAGCCCAACACAAATTCTTAATACATTATGAGATTTTTTTTTTTTTTTGCAACATATTTTATTTTAGCTCATCAGTCATTGTTAGTGTACTTTATGTGTGGCCCAAGACAATTCTTCTTCCAGCGTAGCCCACCCAGGGATCAAAAGGTTGGACACTACTGCTTTAACACATAAAAACAGAAGCCATGTCTGAACAGAATTATGATGGGTCTATTTATGTAACCACTGTTTGTTATTAACTGTTGACATCAAACAAAATACTGATGTAAATCAAAACGATTTACATATTAGAACATGTTATTGCCTCTCCATTACTTTCAGTGTGGGAAAAAAACCCAAAAACTTTTCATGTATTGCTTCATTTTCTCCTCTTTACTACAATTTCTCTGGTAAGCTCAGAAAAGCTAGAAAGAAAAAGGTGTTGACCATTGAGTCTGGCAGAATGAACAACTCACAGACAAGAGAGGTAGGGCTTTGGAAACAGGCAGGGGGATCTCTTCGTGATGGGCTTCTCTTTAAATTATGCTTGAAAATGAAAGAGTAGACATGTGGAAAACCCAAACAAATGCACGGTGGATGAGCACTGGGACCTGTGCAGCTACAATCAGCACGATATCACTGACTCTTATTACACAGCAAACAATGCATTTGACTTTAGCAAACAATAAACTGCAACTATAATTCCAATCACTTTGACCAGGATGCCAAGGGATGCACACATTTCTTGATATCGGGCTTAATGAGAGGCTCTGATGCTGTTTGTGCCAAACCTACATGATTTATGTTCTGCTATATTTATTTCGCACAAGGGTATTATTTGAATTTTGCTGTTAAATGGCAAGTAGAAAGGTCTTACTTTCAGATTTTTCTGTAGGAATTTGTACAGGGAAAAGATTTAAATAGAGTGAGTTTCATAGAGAAAGAACAAATAAGGCTACTGGGAAGCAATTTAATATGGTCAACAAATACAGTTACTACTATAAAACCTTGTCAGTTGATGGACTCATTCAAAATGTTTCCAGTCAAAAGTCAGAAGTATTTCCTAAATAACAAGAGATTCCATGGAGAGTGGATTAGTCAGAGTACTGGATATTCTGCAACCTAGGAAAAACTCTGAAGTCAAGGGCATGGAAGAATGTATGCTTATGCTTCCAAGTAAATCAGCTATCTACAAACAAAGAAAATTAGTTTTCAAAAGAGAGAATTAAAGGGGAATATGATTCCTGAACAAATACTGATTTCTAATTCTTTTACTTAGATTTCTGTCTTGCTGTCAACAAGTAATCCAGACTATTTACAGAATCCTAAATTGAAAGTGCTGGCTTAGAAGGTTCTCCTGAAGATAAAATGCAATTTGAGCTAGAAAAAGTAATGAAAAGCTATTTGCCAGAATGTAAACTGTGGTTATTTTTATGTGATGGGATTCTAAATTATTTTAGTTTTCTTACTGGCACTTTCTGTATTTTCTAAAATTTCTAAAGGAAATATATTATTATTCTAATCAGAAAAAGCAAATACACACACACACGCATATATGTAATTTTTAGTATTTTTAGTTGAGCAGTGATTATTCAAGCCTTCCACTTTAAAATAATTTAGGAAATAAATCTAAATTTTAAATTGATGATCTTGCTATTAGCGTTTTTAAAATGCTTTGAAAAATTCACGGTCTCAACTACAGTATTTGATGATTGTAAACTAAAATTTTGGCATCTGATTTAAACATATTTTACATAATCTTAAATAAAGCACATGAAGTGAGAGAATTTACTTAAGTTTTCATAAGGGAAAAAAGTACCTGTTCTCCAAGTTCATGGCAGTCTAATCCTCTCAACATAAAACAAAGACAATAAAATAATTCTGACCACTAGCCAGGATAAGAACTCTCTCAGAAAGAGAAAAGTGTGCCTAGTTTAAACTGAAGTAAATAAAAAAGCTAAAATAAATGTGTAATTTTTCCATACAATACTGCCAATTCCACTGAAAAGACAAAATACCTAAAAGCCTTTAACACAAATCCAAAGTGGCCACAATTTAAAAAAATTTTTTAAATAAAAAGTCTGACATAAACAATGTAATAAACCCAAGTTACAGCTGCTAAACTCCCTTTAAAAATCAAAAGTGACTAAGCGATCTCTATCCTAGGATGCCATATTTCCTTAAACATCTCAAAAGCAAAATGCAGAGTTCATTAACTTGGGGAATAAACCTACAGAGCCAGGGACCACCTGCCCCTGGAGAGAGGACAGCTCTCTGCTTATTAAGCGAACACTGCCTTTAAATAGACTCCATAAAATTCTCCAAGTTTCAGAAACTGAGCATTTTAAACTAACTCTTTCAAGGAGCATTTAAATGTATTCCATTTTCCTTCATGCTTGAGGGAATGTAACTTCTGTGCACTGATGCCCAGCATTAGGGTGATTTCTGCAATATCTTAATTTTACAATGGGCTCACATTCATCAAGCTCTAAGAGAGCTACAACTGCAGGCTAGACTCGGAAGGAAGTTTCAGAGGCCATCACCTCTTTTATTGATGTTGTAAGAGCCAGTAAAGCACTTCCCGTATTATTTTCAGCAACAATTTTCCTTCTCTTCATTTCCCTTCACAGTTCCTAAGGTTCAAGAGTATGTGAACCCAGCCCCAAACAATGACCCTTCCTTGAAGGACTTTGTGTTTCAAAGTAGTAAAGGCTGTAAAGCTGAACATTTCAACAAGAAGAACCTCTGTCACTGATGTGCTACTAAAAAGAAAATCTTACATTCTTGGGGTTTTAGAGAAAAATCTGAAAGAGCAAATCATATACCTGAGAAAAATAACTAAAAGACTACACTTATATTCCAAAATTGAAAATAGGCTTTTTAAGGCCAATTTTTAAAATGCTGTCAGGAAAACATTTAACTTCTTATAGTGACCAATACTATTTAAATAAGGAGTGGAGTTGGGGTTGGAATGTATTTAAAAATCCTTTCCAAAGATCTTTGTTAGTTATTAAAGTATATACAGATCAGTAACAATAGAATCTTTAAGTAGTTGCACTTTCTGCCAATTTCAAATTTTCTTCCATTCAGTGCACAAATTATTTTTTGTTAGGTACACATACATCCACAAGACTCACAGGACTTGCACAATTTAATTAAATTTAAAAAAAAAAAAAAAAAAAAAAAACCCCTACGGAGAAAACATCATGTTTTTATTCTTTCACTCAACTTCTTCGCCAATCATAAAAAAAAAATCTATCACAACAACAAAAAAGGGTAAACCTTTACAAGAAATGTACCATGCAGAAATACATTTCATTACAAGCTCTTTGCACATCGAAATTTCAAGCCTAATGCACAACTCAAACACCCTAAGTAAGGGCTGGGGACAGAGCATCTAATCCAAGCCAAGTCAGTCTGTATTTCACTCATGAACACTCCTCAGCAGTCAGTGCTGCCAATGGGAACCCAACTCATGAATGCTTCTAAGCTTTGTGACTCTAAAAAAGTTGAAAATCAGGTTTTCTGAAGACATCATCAAACATTTAAGTAGGAATTTGTCTCTTTCCTGATTAACGATATCCACAGCTCACAAAGGGTGAAACTCACAAATCACGTTATGTTCTAGAAGAGACTTAGGGAACTTGTAAGAATTGGTAATAATGAGGCAGTTTTTTCACAACTTTACTCATTCAAATCCTCTTCATTCAGAAATAAAGTGGTCCCATGGTTCCTAAAAATCACAACCCAGTCAGTGCCACTGTTGGCAAATTCATCAAAAGCCCTGGGAGTCACTGAGCAACTCTCAATATTCCACAATAATAAGGACCAGAAGTTGCATGTCAAAAAAACGCTGTTCTTCCTCTATTGTATCTAATTTTGAAGACAATCATAGAACAAATTAACATACAGATAAAATACTGTTAATAGCAGGCTAACAATATAACAGCAAAAGGAAAACTCACTCTGGGGTAGTTATACTAATGGAATACTCCAGGAAAGTAAAGCAGTGGCTAATCCAGTATCTATTAAGGTTCTGTAAGTACTAATCACCCCAACATACAAAGAAATACTGCATGTGGGGATACACTTGAAACTAAACTGGAAAGATCTATGGAGTCTGGAGATTTTAGAAGGATACTGGGTGTAGGCGCTGCCTTGAAGTGAAGCAAAAGGAGCAGATGAGAAAGAAGATACCCATGAGATAAAGACTGGAGGCAAAGTTTAGCCAGGCAAGTTACACCAGCTCAACAAGTGCTAGAAGCTAAGGATCTAAGGCTCAATCAAGTACTCCTGTACTTTCAACAGGACTCTCAGGAACAGACGCACGTATTTCAGAAATGTATTTTTACAATGTTTGTCTCTTCCTTCAATGAAGTATTTGTTTTCTCCTTAGTTTCCAAAGATCTTCTGACATTATCAGGCCTTTTAACAGTCAGCTCAGTGTAAGCAACAGTTCAAGCTGAAAGTTAAAAGGGGAAGGAGTGATCTAGGTGAGCAGAGAAGAGTCCGCCAAGGACGACAACAGCGAGCCAAGGACAGTTTCTCCAGTTCGGACATCATGTTGTCCTGCATGCTGTTCCTCCAGACCCCATTCAAACCTCAGCGAATTCTGTGACGCTGACACAGATCCATTCTGTCTATAGTTTTCATCTCCTCCACAGTCTAGCCTCTTAACAAAAATATTGAAAAAGTCAGAGAACTCAATAGTTTGAACTTCAAATCATTTTGTTCCCATATTTGGTTCTCAGATTTCCATGTGCATAAGAACCACCTAGGGTCCACCCCTAGAGATTTTGATTCAGAAAGGTCAGAGCAGAGACCCAGGAATCTGATAGATTAAAAAGTACACCACGCTTTTAGAAACTCAAGCTGATGAAAAAAAAGAATTAAATGGCAAAAGGCAAGCAACAGAAAGAAGGAAATTAAGTCAAGGGATTAAGAGAAACATTTGCCTCAATTAATTTATTACTCAATAATTAAAATTGACTGTACTATATGGATAAGCTTCGTGTTACTTCAGAAATGTAGCTCCTTGGTTTGTTTTCAACTCAGATGTCTCATATAGATGGCATCACTTGACAGTCATTGCCAGTACAGAAAGAGCTGAGGTGTGAGGACAAATTCTTGTGATTTTTTTTTACTTGCATCCAAGCACACTGCTTTCAGTAATAGAGGCTGCTACCTTGCAACTGGAGGAGCTCCAATAAAGTATTGTAAAGCAAACCATTCTAATAACATACATTAAGCATTTATAATATGCAAGGCACTGTACTAAGTGCTTCACATGTATTAACCCAACAACCCTATGAGGTAGGTCTTATTGTTGTCCCCATTTTACAGGTAAGAAAACTAGGGCACAACTTATCAAGGGGATCACTTTGTAAGTTATATAAATGTGCAATCACTATGTTGTACACCTGAAACTAATACAGTATTGACTGTCAACTATAACTGAAAAATAAATTTAAAAGAGGGGGACACAGGGAAGTTACTTGTCTACACAAGCATTAGGTAGGTGGAGAAAGCTGGATTTAAACCCAAGTTTCTCCACCTCTGCCAGAGTCTCAAACTCACTCAGGCTTTTGGGGGGGAAAAATAAAAATTGATTTTCATATCATAAAACATAAGTGAGATAACTTGCTATATACTGTGGGGAAAACAAAATATGAAAAGAAATAGTTCTAAACATCTGCTTGAAGTGTCTTGTATAATTTAACGGTTAACTTCTTTAAAAATACTGGTTTGTCACCTTGATTGAATCCCTGAACTTTGGTTGCTGTTTAAGGTTATTTGGAACTGCTAGTTAAGGTAAAGCTCATTTAATACTTTCTGCTTCACACTAAGAGAATGAATTGCCTCTCAAAGAATCTCACATGCTGCCAACATATATACCCTGCTCCCTTCAATAGCTTGATTTTTAACCAGGAATGAGTTCTAGTCTTTCAATACAATTTTTAAAAAACATACACACAAAGACCAATATAAATTTTTGTGCCATCATTTAGCACTGAAACCAGCAGTCTAACAGTAAATATTATAGTATTTGAAAGCCATAGAGTCTCTGTCACAACTATTCAACTCTGCCACCAAAGCCACAGACACTACAAATGAGCATGCCTGTGATCCAATAGACCTTTATTTACACAAATACGCAGCTGGCTATTTGGTCTGCAGAGCCTTAGTGAGCCAACTCCTGATTTAGCAGGCACTGCTAATGGTAGAAGAATTCAGAAAAAGCTATACTGCTTATTTTGCTAATTCAAACTCCTAACTACTTCTAGTAAATGTCCTCCTTTAAGTTATGGTGTGGGGTGGACTATCCTTTGGGCATTATGCTAACACTGCTGAGCCACAGCAAAACTTTGCTCTTCAAATCAGATAAACAAGTATCCAATTGCCTGCTATGTCAATGACAAAGGACTACTCAGTTCCTCCAAGTTCTACATCAATTTCAAGAGCTTAACATCCTGTGAGGCATATAACAACATAAGGCTCTTAAAAAGACTGAAAACACTGTCATCTGTATCTGTGAATTACACAAATTCTTTCCAAAATTATTTTTAATTGTCACAGCCTTAAAAGTAAAATGAAAAAACATGAAATTTTTATTTTAATGCCACTATAACTATTTGGACGTCATGCAAATATTCCGCATGCTAATTGGCTACATAATCGCAGCAAACAGGTTTCTTTTGTTGGTTCGCTAGGACGCTATTAGAGCCCACTCTCTGTAGCTCTAACAGTTCCCCCCACAGAACACACAGAGCAGAAGTCTGGCCTCCCAGATTCCTCATGCAATACCTTCTCTTCTTCCTGTTTCACAAAAATATATGAATACAATTCTTGGTATTTTAAAATACAATTCTAAGTTTCAAATTTTTTCTACTTTACCAGTTTCACAAGAATCTAAGTAAATTACTTTCATGAAAGTAATTGTATAATCTACCCCACACACATAAAGTGTGAGTTTTTCTTATCTCTCATACTGCCTAGTTCATTTACTCCAAGAGGTGGCAAATTTAATCATTTTATTTCTTTGCCTTTTCACAAAAAAGAAATCTTAAATGTCAGTATTTCATTCATCTTACTCTTAAAAAGGCTAAATTGGTGATAACATATTACCTGGAATAGACTGCATCTATATTAAGAAAGAAAATACAATATTTTAATATCTAACAATTCCTGTGGTAAAACCAAATGTTATGGTAAACCCAAATCTGAAAAGATTACTTCACTTGCTGTGTTTCACCCACAACTACTCATACAATTCTTTTAGGTTCAAAACATATATAGAAATAAAACCTGCACACACACTTTAGAAAAGCTTAACTTATAAAATTGAGACAATGTTATGTTTGGAAGTAGAAGAAGAGAGATAAGCACAATGAAGTTATCCAAGGCAGGTATGGGCCACAATGCCAGCATGAAGTTAGCAGATTTGATATGTAAATGTCATTAGGTTCATGATAACTAAATACCTAGGTTTATCTCTCAAAAATGAACAACTCAAATTTTCTTAAAAAGCATGTCAAGACAGTCTCGTCTGTTTCAGTCTTTAGGAAGCACACTCGTACTTAACAGAACCAAGGTGGTTCACAGGTGTTAGTACATAAAGCGGGAAAGACGGTTTGGTTATGTGACCACCTGAGAAAAGTCAATGCTTCTACAATAGTGCCCTCCATTGTGCTAAAGATTACAAAGCCCAAAAAAACAGTAATTTACCAGTTCTATGTGGACACATTTTTTAAAGGAGCTGGAATAGATGAGAAGTAATGTCCAATCCAAGGAAAAGGGATTGGAGGAGGAAGAGGAGGGGGCGTAGAGGGGGGAGAGGGAGGGAGGGAGAAAGAGAGAGAATTCACTCTTAAAACTGTCCCTAACACTGCCATCTACCAAATTTCCAACAGTAAGAAATACACTCTGAGAAAGTGGTATGATTCAAAATGATGTATCTTTAAAACATACAAAAAAAACTTTTCTGTTTTGCTTTTTTCCAATCAGTCCCAATAAAACCAGGATAATCTTATTTGAAAAAAATGCCTGAAGTCAACAGAGAATACATTTAAAAATTATCCATTATCCAAATAATCTTCAAAGCCTACATTAAGAAATTCTATTACATATATTACTTATTATTCCTCTGGTCTAGCTTCCTTCTCTCAACAACAGCTTTTCAAAATTTGAGAAATTCATGTTAATAGCTAACATTTCGTATGAAATTGCTTTCTGTCTTCCATTACTTATTTATAGACTCAGTCTTAAATCCAAAGTCTTCAGGATTCTGTTCTTTACTAGCTATTATATTTATCAACTAACCCATATACCACTATGAGCAAATGTGTAAAGAGGTAGAAGTCAGTCTGCCTGTTACTCTTCATGAGTAATGTTGATACATTTTACCAGCCTAACAAAATGAAATTCCCACTTAAGCACTGATAACACAACAAAAGTCCAATACCAAGGACAAAGCCCAGTTGCAGAATTCAATTCACAGGACTACAAACAAGCTGAGGGACATCCACCAACAAAATGCTACTCGGTTATTAAAGGAACAAACTGCTCATGCACGATTGGATGGAGAATTACATTGAGGTTTTAAAAGATTGTTCTAAAGGTTACAGACTGTGTATGTATCAGTTGCTAGGGCTGCCATAACAAAATACAGATGAAGTGGCTTAAACAACAGAAATTCATTTTCTCAGTTCTGGCGTCTAAAAGTTCAAGATCAAGGTCTGTCAGGGTTGGTTTCTTCTGAGGCTTCTCCTTGGCTTGCAGATGACCACCTTTTCCCTATGTCTGCACATGGTCTTTTCTCTGTATACATGCATCCCTGGTATCTCTTTGTGTTCCCAAATTTTTTCTTCTTATAAGGATACTAGTCACATTGGGTTAGAGCCTGTTCGAATAGCCTCATTTTAACTCAATCACCTCTCCAAATGTGGTCACTTGCAAAGTAGTGAATGCTAGGGTTTCTACATACAAATTTTGCGAAGACACAATAAAGCCCATTACAGTATGGTTCCATTTCTATAATATCCTCAATGGGACAAAATTATAGTTAGGGAGAACAAATCAGTGGTTGCCAAGCTTGTAGGAAAGGTGTTACTATAAAGGGATAGGCAGCATGAGAACAACTTTGACTTCATAGGAAAGTTCTGTACCTTGATTGTGAGGTGGTTATAAGTATCAACACAGGTGGCAAAATTATACAGAACAGGTACACACATGAGTACATATAAAAACTGGTGAAATCTGAAAAAGGTCTGTAGTTTAGTTGATAATAGTACTATGGTTATATGAAATGTTTTCTTTGGAGAAAACTGAGTGAGGAGTACAATAGAAATTTTCTGTATTACTGGTGCAACTTCTTCTATGTGAGACCAAAATCATTTCCAAATACAACATTTAAAAAATACATTCATAGCTCACAGAATCTCTGGTGAAGGCTGTAGAACTGTGCTTACTGGCTATGCTGCCAGGAACAGTGTTCTCCCTCCACACATTGCCAAAAGAAACAATTACGCTAACAGGCTGCCCTGGCCCCAAATACTGAAGTCCTCCCACAATATTACGGGTATACATACAGTCAAGGGGCTGAGAAAACACGAATAGAGAGTCCTACTGGAAACTAGGTATCTGAGAACCAATGTTTTAGGCAAAGATTAGCAATGGTTTTATTATGTCTTTCTTCAAAGTATTTTTACATGAAGATTTGAATTTACCTTGAAATACATAGTCTGAAATTTCAAGAGCAATTTCACACCAATTTCTGTTTGTTAATTTTATTCTCCCTAGATTTAATTTGGAATCAAAGAAGTAAGATGGGGAGTAAAAGTAAACCACTTTATATCTGGGTATTGCTGATTCAATTACTAAACAGTTGCCTCAAAAATGATTGTGTTTTGGCAACAAGACAATGTGACAGGTTCAACATATGTCCTCTGTGTGTGTGTGTATATATATATATATATATATATATTTTTTTTTTTTTTTTTTTTTTTTTTTTAAGAAAACCACTTTCCAGGGTATAAATAAGGCTTGGCTTAAAACAATACATACCAATTCTAACTATCTAAATTAAGCCACATACCTAACACAATCTTTTTTTTTTTTTTTTTAAGTTAGTTTTTAATCTAGCTTCTCTCCTGTCTGGATGTAGCCACAGGATTCCTAGAGTCCCCTTAGTAAATAATCACTATCTGAGTTTTCCATGCAAATTTAAATTAATTTGCAACAGCTTGAAATTAGCAGTTAATCTGCAGACTTTCACTCATAAAAAATAGGTTCAAATTTATAGTATTCTTATTTCAAGAAAAAGCATTACAAAATACACAAACCATACGTACATGATTCAGGAATTCCAACTTCTGATCTTATCAGAAATTCTGACTTCTGATCAATGGTCCTACCATTGCGGTATGCATAAGTACCCTTGATGTGGCTAATTCCATCATCCTTAATGAAATACAGCTTAATTTCATTTATAAATACATCAAAAACCCCAAAATAGATTATGACTACACAGACAACACTGATATAAATTCACTATTCAGTGAGGCTGAGAAGTGAATGATATTATCAAAATACAATTCCAAAAATGGTTTTGGTTTAAAAGACAATGTGACTAACAAACAGTTGTTGACACACCCATTTCCAAAATTTTATTAAATACCTAGGAATTGTGGTAAATAAGAAAACTTGTAACACAAAAAAACTAAGACTGAAAGAATAAGAGAGGAATCAAAACAAACTACTTTATTGTTTTAAGTCAATTTGTGCCAGGGTGATATACAGAAGTACTTCTCATTTTCTAGATGATTCAGTTCTAACCGAGAAGAAGGAATTTTCAATGGCAGCTATTTTCAGACAGGCAGAACATGACTGGGCCACATTTTCAATCATGTTCTGCTAGCTTATTTAGGTCACACACACAATGTAGAAATCCACTGCTTTTTAACATGTTAGGAATAAAATGAATTAGGATTCAGTTGTGGTTTTTGGCTTAACAAAAATGTGGTTATTTTTTAAAGACTCTTCCTGTATTAAGATTTCTGAAAATTTTATATGTTTCTAAGTTAGCCAGGGAAAACCTCAGGTACAAGAACAAAATCAAATCTATATCAGAATGTATTTATCTATTCATCTGTTGGTGGACATTTGGTTTGTTTCTAATTTGGAGCTATTGTGTATAAAACTGTTAGGAATATTCATGAACAAGTCTATATATAGATATGTTTTCTTTTGGGTAAATATCTAGGAGTGAGTTTGTGGCATCACATGGTAAGTGTATGTTTAACTTTATAAGAAAATGCCAAGTAATTTTCAAACTGGTCGCAACTTTCTACCAATCCCAATGGCAATGCAAGGGAATACAATCTGGTCACCAATACTTGGTTTGACCAGTTTTTAATTTTAGCCATTCTAGAAGGTGTGTAGTTTTAGCTCACTTTGCCTTGAATTTGCATTTTCTTGGATAACAACGTTGAGCATCTTTTTCACATACTTATCAACCACTAATATATAAGCCTTTGTAAAATGTTCAAATATTTTCCCAATTTTGGGATACGCACACAATGGAATATTATTCAGAAATAAAAAAAACAACAACAACAACAAATGATGAATCATATAGGCATCTTTCTGAGCAAAAGAAACCACACACACAAAAATACATACTATATGATCCCATTTACGTAAAATTCTAAAATACACAAAGCTAATCTATAATAGTTAAAATAATTCTGGTTGCTTGGGGTAGAGAGAGAAGACTCCAAAAGAGCACAAGGGTGCTTTCTGGGAAGATGGTAATGTTCTATAGTGTGTTTGGAATAGTGGTTACATGATGTATACTTCTACCAAAAGTTAGAGACCCATGTATTTAAAATGTATGAAGCTCATTATATGTAAATTATATATGAATAAATACTACATGAGATACTTTACATATCCGCAAGCATCAAATCTGAGTTATGTTGCCTATGTGAGAAGTAGTGCTGAGTCATTAGTGATCCACAAGTACTTCAGTTTTAAAACTCCTTCCTAACAGGAAATTGATACCTGACTCTGAAGTCCAGGTTCAGGGTCCCTTTCTGGGCACATATATAACTAAAATTGTCATTCTGGATCTCCATCTATTTTACAGTATTTCAACTGATCATTAGGGAGAAAATGAATTAATAAAAAGGTACATTATTTCTGAGACGTGTGATTTACTGCTGTCTCTGCCACTCTCTGCCCCTCATCCGTGGCTTCTGAAAGTACCTTGGAATTGTATTCCTAAATGCCCTCATCATTACTCACACTATTAATGACTTCTAGCTTCTGAGAATTATTTTGCTGGTCTTCAAAGAGACCATTAAACTTACGCTGACCAAATGTTTCATATGATCAAAGATTTTTTATCTTTGAGTAACATTTCAAACATTTAATGTTATTATAAATTAAACCACACTATGAATAATTTAAAATAATTTCATGAAAAAATAGGCTTAGAACCCAAATCAAATGAAATATTATTTGCTCAAAAAAGAAAAATAAAATTTAAATACATAATTAGATAATAAAAACTAGGCAGATGCCACATATTCTACGTGAGAAAGGGGTAAAAAGTAAAAGCTATTCCTAAGTATGATTCTATAGTTATCTACACTTAAAGAAAAAAATGGGGAGTTCCCTTTTTTTGGTGGTGTAGTGGCTTAAGGCTTCGTCACTGGCGCTGTCAGTGCTGCAGCCTAGGTTCAATTCCCAGCCAGGGAGCTACCCACATAAAAAAAAAAAAAAAAAAAAAGTTTTATGTGTATGTATGATCATTCATTCATTCATCCATTCATTCATTCATTATTCCTCCACCTTATACTAAAGAAAACTGTCAAGGTTTTTTTGTTTGTTTGTTTGTTTTTTAGTTATTTTACTTGAACAGCATTTATTTGCATATGTACAGAAGATCTAAAGTGATTCTTATTAGTTCATTTAATAAAAATATATTTTAGTTATCGCTCAAATTATGCTGACTACATCAAAATTAGTAACTTTTTTATAAAGACTGATGATCAAAATAGGTATTTTTAGCATCGTGTGCATAAGAAGATCCTCTTAAATTACAGACCAATGTTATTATTTAAACATTTCTTTGATTTAATGGTAATTTAATCTCCTTAATATGAGTTTCCAAAATTTCATACTCTTTTAATGAAGCCATTGCAATGAAGCTATCTCTATCCTTGATATGCTGAGTAATATTCCAGGTTTAAATACCTTTATTTTAGCACTTATTCATGTTATCTTTTGGAGTCAGGCACTTGCCCATATCTTTTGCATCTGTTCTCACATAATTAACTAAATATTTAAAATCTGGTGGGGTTTTTTTACCAGACTCTCAATTTTATTTAATCTCTCCCTTGATGCAATTTAAATAACTTTTTCCTGTATTCTCTACTTTGGCTAGAATTTTACTACCTTTATGTTAACAAAAGACATTACTTCAAGCACTGTAAGAATTGAATGCAACAAACAAAAACTTAATTCATCTTGGTCTTTTAGTTAAATCCCAGAGAGCCAGCCAAGAGTGATTAAACAAAAAAAGAATCTCTACTTTCCAGGAATATCTGATGTTTAAATTAAACCCATGTTCTATTTGTTTTGTTTTTCTCATAATTTACTGAAATAAATGCACTTTTTCACAGTTCATCCTGGCTAAAATGCACCCACTTCTTCCTCTGCACCCATCCTCCCCTCACTGGCATCATAGACAAAGATTTCTGGTCAGCCTGAAATCAAGCAGCAAGAATGCCACTCTGAAGATACAGGATGTTAAAAAGAAAATTTTCAGAATATAGCTTGACCTAATATCGGCTGGGCTTCAATCAAACTTATGGTATACACACGCACTCCCTTGGTGTACACACAGACATGGATACACCATGCAGGCATGCATAAGAAAGGGCTCCAAATAGAGCCCAAATGTGTAATTCCATCTTCAGACATGAACTTTTAAGTTCCTGCACTAACTGGATGATTCACTGGCTCATGGGGGTTAGTTATGGAACTAACACATACTCTTAATCATAGTAAACACTACTATAAGGGCTGTACCGCCCAGACAGCCCTGGGTCCTTCAGCATTAAATTGGTCAGAAATGTTTATTAAGGCAACATGAGGCTTCCCTCAGTTTTGCACATACCAAGCTTACTTTGCTACTTCACCATAATTATCTCATGAGGACTTTACATGACCGCATCTTAGGCCATGAACCTTTAACTTAAATCCTGCAGCCTAATAAGCGCTGCTATCTTACTAGACCCTAATTCTGTTGCCCGCAAGCTTTTTGACTGCCACAGCCTCACCCATTGCACTCAACATCATTCCCATTGCCAAGGTTTGCATCTCTCAAACCGCTTCAGGGCCACAGGGTCAAATGTAAAGTGTGTGTGTTGTCTTATACTTTGCACTGGTGCTTTCTAGATTTCTTTCGTGTTAACCATCAACTGATTGCTCCTGATTAACTTCATATATGGTCAACTGCAGCATTTCTCAACTCACTGGCCTAAAATAAAGTTTATAGACATGCTCATTTGAATAATGATAGAAAACTGAACTATATGAAAGCACATAAAAGCCTATTAAATTGTTTCTAAACTTAGAACTTCTCACACAGGGAAAAAAAAAAAAGACTATAAATTGTCACAAAATACAACCATATAATAAGAATGAAGAAATGAAAATAAGCCTTCTAATAGGCTAACAAGTCAACTTCAAAATGAAAAAAAAGGCAAAGGACACCAGGCTTTTGTTATGTTTTTTAAATTATTACCTTACCATACTAACTTTGTGTGCTCATATTATAAAAATCATCCATTTGTGCTACAAGGAATTACTTAGAGCCAACACTGGAAACATAGTACCTGAAGTAAATTCCAAGTGACAAGCTCCTCATTAATCATCATTTTGAAACATTCATGCTTTAACATGATCTTTTAGTTCACTGTTTAACATTTTGAGTAAATGCAGCATCCCAAAGATTCACCTGCAAAAAATGTTTTCCAACCCTTCTTAGCATCTGACATGCCTGCCCATTTATTCTGAAAGGTCACAGTATAAACAGAGATCTGCTGTATCTAGGGGGAATAAGACCTTTTTAGCATAAGACACTGTCATCTATGTACCAGCAATACATTACAGAGAAGGGGAAAAAAATGCCATCAAGAAAAAACTGTAAATGCTATGACTGCATTGAAATTCTGACATGTTAGTTCAAATAAATTTATTTTAAAGGTTTATTTTTTGTAAAGCACCTTGGTCTCCAAATAAAATTCTAAATTTCAGTAGTCAGCATAGTCACAACAACTATTGCAAAAAAAATAAAAAAATGAACAAAATACTTACTTTATCGACCATATAAATGATCTTATAAACAACTCTGTCAAAACAGTCCATTAAAACAAACATCAGGCTAGAAATTCAAAATCCCTAGTATATGTCACTCTTCGCCAGACATCAACCAGGTGCACACCGAGCTCACAGATCCTCATTTTCTCACCTTGGGGAAAAGGAGACGGAGTAAATAATGCTCTACCACTAGGATGAAATGAGATTACACTTACTGCGTATGTTGTCTGGATTTAGGTCATACATAAAACCAATAACCAAAAGATACTTTGAACTTTCATTTACATAAAGAAATAATTTATAGAGGGGTTTAGATTTTAAACTAGATGACCACTGAGGTATCTTTAAAGTTCTGTAATATGCAATAATATTCAGATCATCTTCCATAAACTGAAAGTGAATTGCAATTAACTTTAAAGCACTACACAAAAATAACAGAACATATAAATAAATCTTTAAGAAACACTTTATGAATTTAATGTATTCTATTTGACTACATATAGTAAGGCCAAAATTTAGGATTCTATAAATTTAAACTGTACGTTTGGTAAAATACCATAGCTCAAATCACAATACAAGATAAGATTGGTGCAAGTCAAATCCAGTCTTGTTGGTATTAACCCTTTGTAAATTAAGACTGGACTCTTTGCATCTTTCATCTGGCTCTAATATCTTATATCTATTCTAGAAGATTAGTTTGAAGTCACGGTTCAAGGAGCAGATGTTCATTTTGAGCAGGTAAAGTCTATCAGAATATCAAACATAAAGAGACAGCTCTTTAAAAGAGAGAAAATGAAAATGTAAAAAGACAACAGCACTTAAAAATCCAGAAAAACAAAATTTAAATTGTGAGTGGCAGAGACTCTAACCAATGACAGGAGTCAAACTTCTCATTTAGTAATAATGAAGTCACTGTATATGAGGATGAGGGGGGAACAAGTGAAAATAAAAGGAAGGAAAGACAGAATGCAAATAGCTATCTTTGAATAGTCTGGCAAAATGTAAAGCAAGGTCAAACCATTAACAATCATCATTGTAATACTTACAAAAGAAAACTTCTTACATTCACAATAAAAACACAGATGTCACCAACATTTAAATTCTCTAACATTTGTTTACAGCTTACATAATAATGCTTAATGAGCACTATAATTGTGAGGCAAAATATTTTCCCAAATTTTTCACACTAGAGAGCTGCCGCCTCATTAAAACAAAAGAATCTGATACGTAAGTGCTGTTACTCAAACAGACAAACTAACAACCAGCCTAATAAAAATCTGTTAAGGAAAAAGATATGGGTTGCTCTCTGGTTTCAAAATTTATTTTATGATTTAGGTTCCAAATCTGTCTAACAAAATTTGACAAGAATCTCCACTTAACCCCTCTTGTTCAATTATTACCTCAGTCCTTGGCTCTGCTACTATAAGGGTTTGTTATATTTCCCTTGACTTTCCCCAAAGTCACAAAAATACAAATGGCCTCTTCTGAGTTTTTATTCTCCTCTGTAAGATCTGAAACTTCTATCTGCTCCTTTGAGCTGCCACCAACCACCTAACTCCACCAGCAAAAATGGAAGTTCCGTGGTTCCATGGTTTCCTTGGTTCCAGTCAGTCTTGTGGGGGCTGAGTCTCACTGGTGAAGTCTGCATCATATGCCTATCATCTGACCTCGAAAGAGGATGAAAATGTGAGTACTGCAGTACTGTAGCCTTACTCCTACATTAGTAAGGCTGAAGTTATATCGGGAAAATTTTACCAAATATAAATATTCAAAAGGGAAGGTTAAATACGGATGTAACTTCTACTACATACCACTCTTGCCTCCTGCCCTTGCCTCCTAGCCTATAGCGGATCAGTCAAAGTCCTGTCAGAATTTGGTGAGCACACCTCAAGGCAGTTGTTGGAACTAGACCCATCCTGTGACTCAGATCACCTGGCTGGAGCCCAAATTTTCTGCCTAAGTATTGCCCATACCAGGCCCTGGGAGATCACACCTTGCTCCTGAGACCAATACCCCCTCCTCCAGCCATTGCTAGTTCTTCCCCCATACAAGGCAGACCATCAAAAACATCAACATCACCACAGACTTTAAGCATTGCCAGAGACAAAACATTCTTGTTACTGTACTCCATGTACCAAAGTGAACGCTCTTGGGAAGAAAACCAATACAGAGTAGGTTTGAATTCTACATACTCTTCGAAGAGTAGGAGTTGATTAGCAACTTCCTACATGCACCTCACCCCATCCTCCTGGGCTAGCCCTTCCACATCCATCATCTGGCCACCAAGATCCTAGGACACATCTCTCACACTCATCCCTCTGCATCTAAAGCCACTGTCAACACTCCAGTCCAAGTTCTCAGAATCTCTTATCTGAATATTGCAGCAATGACCTAACAAATTCTCCTCTGCCGAAGTCTCCCTTGTACCACCTCCACAATCACAAGCATATAAAATTCCTGTCAAATATCTAATTCTTTGGAAGGCTGAACATCAGAGAAAGTAAAATGTATATAAATATGAAAGCATCATGGGAAATGTGCTCTAAAATAATTAAATCTCACGTGTCCTAGAAGCAACCCTACACTGGTTCTTCATCATCCTCATTACTTTTACATATGAGTATGAGATATAAAAGAAAATCAGGTTTGGCAAGCAAATAACTAATCTCTTTTCTGGCTGAGCTGGCAGAACTAAAATACGAAATTTACTTCCTAAGTTCCTCTCTACAGACTGTGGACTGAGAAGACCATCATGAAATAATTAATGAATGAATAAGAATACAAAAGCATAGGAAACGTGAATCTATCCCATCAATATTTCTAAACTTAGTCCTTATCCACACTCTAAATTTACCCATTAACTTTTTAAATTTAGCCCTAGACTTCTTTTCTAAAAACTCCTTTTCACTAATAGATACTTTTCCTACTTGACTTTCCTCCCTTAAATTCCCCCTACATTAGTCTAATATAAATGTAGTCTTCTGTCTAGTTATTTTCTCCATTCAATCTTATTATTATGGCATTTGTATATGGCCATTTTAAGCCTTTTTATAAATACCTCCTACTCTCCTTTGGTGAAGCATTTTTTAGCATTTATTTTACACTACAATTTTCCTCAGAGCTGACTTGTAGCAACCTTCTGACTATAAATAGTCACATACTTGCAGTGAGGTTTGATTCCTGTTAAAATAATTATTTAAAACCTTTGTGTTGTAAAAGATTAGCAAGGATCTAGAGGGCTGCATACATACTTATCAAAAGAAGGAACATGCATGCTTCTTTTTTACCTTTAACTAGTTAAAAGTGGTAGAATAAATTCAAGAACTTCTATGTTTGCTTTAAAGATTAATCAATGTTGCTTTTACAGTCTTTAACAAATTAGAGATCTCTTCCTTCTCAAGACTGGCATAGCTGTTGAGTAATGTTTTTATTATGCCATATTTATTGTTATTTATCTATATATTCATGTTAACTACAAGAGTATATAAGCCACTCATATCAAGAATCCTGTCTTAAACTGCTTCTATTCCACATCACATATGTAGAAAGCAATGAAGAAACAGCCTTGGTTGCTGTTTACATGGAGGGCACACACAACCTAATAAGGGACACATCTGAAGCACCTGGCTCAGGTAACCAGGGAGACTGTGCCACTGGGCCCCACAGGACACCTACTGCATAAGGCTAGGAGACACAGTAGCTCTAATAGAAACAAACAAAGAGAGGCAGTCGAAAAGGGGAGAAAAAAATGTCCCAAATGAGAGAGAAAAAAGCTCCAGAAAAAGAACTAAACAAAATGGAGACAAGGAATCTACCAGACATAGTTCAAAACACTGGTTATAAGGATCCTCAATGAACTAAGGGAAAGAGTAGATGAACTCAGTGCGAACTTTAACAAAGACATAGGACACATAAAAATGGAGATGGGGAAAAAAAGAAAAAAAAAAAAAAACCAGAAATGAAGAGTACAATAACTGAAATGAAGAATACTTCAGAAGGAATCAATAGCAGATTAGACAAAGCAGAGGACTGATTCAGACGTTAAGGTAGCAGAAAACACCCAAACAAAACAGCAAAAAGAAAAAAGTATCCAAAAAAACGAGGGTAATTTAAAAGGCCTCTGGGACAACCTGAAGTGTACCAACATTCACATCATAGGGGTACCAGTAGAAGAAAAAACAGAGCAAGGAATTGAAAACCTATTTCTAGAAATAATGATTGAAAACTTCCCTAACCTGGCAAAGGAAACAGACATACAAGCCCAGGAAGTGCAGAGTCCCAAACAAAATGAACCCAAAGAAGTACACACCAAGACACATAATTAAAATGCCAAAGGTTAAAGACAAAGAGACTCTGAAAAGCAGAAAGAGAAAAGCAGTTAGTTACCTACAAGAGAGTTCCCATAAGACCGTCAGCTGATTTCCAACAGAAACTTAACAGGCTAAAAGGGACTGGCACAAAATACTCAGTGATGAAAAGCAAGGGCCTACAACCATTACTCTACCCAGCAAGCTATCACTTAAAATCAGAGGACAGATAAAGAGCTTCCCAGACAAGAAAAAGCTAAAAGAGTGATCGAACCAGCATTACAAGTAATATTAGAAAGACTTCTTTAAGATGAAAAAAAAGAGATGAAAAATATGAATAACAAAATGGCAGTAACTATGTATCTACCAACAATTACTTTCAATGTAGGTGGAATGGCTAAGAAAACAAGACCCTTACATATGCCATCTACAAGATGATTCATTTCAGATCGAAAGGCACACATAGACTGAGAGTAAAGAGATGGAAAAGAAATTTTATGAAAATGGAAACAACAAAAATCTGAGGTAGTAATACTTATGAATATAACAGACAAAACAGACTTCAAAACAATGGCTATAAGAGACAAAGAAGGACCCAGTAATCCCACTTCTACATATTTAACTGAAGAAACCCAAAACACTACTTCACAGGGACACGTGCACCCATATGTTCACTGCAGCATCATTTACAATAGTCAAGATATGGAGGCAACCTGGGTGTGTCCATCAATGGAAGAATGAATAAAGAAGATGTGGTACACATAATCAATGTACTACTACTCAGCCATAAAAAAAGAATGAAATCTTGCCATTTTCAACAACATGAATGGACCTAAAGTATACTATACTGAGTGCATGCAGTCAGTCAGATGGAAAAAAACAAATACTGTAAGATTTCAGTAATATGTGGAATCTAGAGAACAAGATAAATGAATAAACAAAAGAGAAACAGACTCATAGATACAGAAACCATTTGAGAGTTGCTAGATGGGAGGAGAGTTGTGGAACAGGGTGAAAAGGAGGAAAGGATTAAGAAGTACAAATTGGTAGTTAAAAAACAGTCAAGGGGATGTAAAGTACAACATAAGAATAGAGTCAGTAATATTGTAATAACTACATATGGTGTCAGATGGGCACTAGATTTATTAGGGAGATCAGTTCATAAATTATATAAACATCTAATCCCTTGTACACCTGAAACTAATATAACATTGTCAAGTGTAACTGAAATTTTTTAAAAATTATTTTAAGAGGAACATTAGTTCATAAATTCCATAGATAATGTGTTGGATACTATATGCTAGGTGCCAGAAATATTTAACAGTCCAGCAAGCTGACTGGTAGTAAATAAGGTGATTCAAGAACTCTTGATAATTAAGAAGCAACGCTTCACCACTGCTATTTAATTCAACTAATCAAAATCTGTGGTTTCTTTACCAGTAGTGACAAATGACTCCATAGATGAGATTATTTTGTGAGTACATATGAATTCTTATAAATTAGTACTGTTTCACTTAAATACCAAAGATAAACTAGATTCTAACAAAACCAATCCTGACAAGTTGTCACCATAACTATACTGGAAAAATAAACAGCTCTTACACCCAATTCTTTCTTTAAATCTTTCTTTAAAAGGTTTCCCTTTCTATTTGATTAATATTTTATTTCTTACAAATTGTTATAGAACACCTCTCTCCCATTTTTCTCTTTTAAGTCACTCATTCAATAACCATTTTTTAATCCTTTATACTATGCGAAGCAGCATGGTAAGCACTGAGAATTCAAATGTGAAAAAGAACGGTCTATTATTTTCAACCTATGTTTCTCAACCATCATAAAAACATTTGTGTTCTTCAAATAAATATCAATTGTGACCTATGATTTGTAATCGCCCTTTGCAGAGAATCTGAAAACTGGCCTCTTAGTCTCCTCTCCGATGTTATCTGGGCTCTGAACCGGAAAAGAGCCCCACTCACCTCACCTCTGCTGTAGCACGTCTCTCACAGAGTATCTTCCCAGCCCACAACTGACTTTCCACTTAACCAAATGCTTCTAGACCCAGATCAAGTATTTGCATAGCTCACACAGCAATGTATTTACAAGTACCTTTGAGCTACCAGAAAAACAAAGGCTTTCAATAAAAATAAAAAATTAAAATTCCATAAAAATTAAAAATAGGGTAAAATTCCATTATCAATTGGGTAAGTAAATTACTACAAATACAGAAGATAGAGTGCAAATCCTTAGAAATGCTATTATAATAATAAAAATTATATTTTGAGAAAATGCTTATGAAATAATGGTAAGAGAAGACAACAGACTACAAATGTTAAAATACCATTTTATGAACAATATAAAACTACATCCATTTTTTGTCTTCACACATTCCTATACTTTCCAAATTTTTCTAAATTTTCTATGAAAAGGCCTACTGTCTTAAAATTACTAGCATACCTATGTATTTTTTAAATCACAGAGCTTTTGTCCTATGCTCTTAAAAAACCTTACTATTAGGTATATGAACTAGTCCCCCTAAAAAGAATTTGATTACATGATCTCTTCTGTTTGAGACTGATGACTCATTGGCAGAAATTATTGGCCAAAATTGTCACAAATTCTCAATAAATCCCAAGGAAAATAAAAGAAAAAAAAAATATATATATATATAGAGAGAGAGAGAGATGGAGAAATACATAAAACACTTGCATCTTAAAAAAAAGAGAAAATCTTCAAAACATGAGGAAAAGGTGAAATATGTATTTTTTATGGGATTGTGAAAAAGAATATGGCTTCTAGTCTGTTGACAAAGTAATGAAAAATACTTTTTTGATGTTAGTTGTACTGTAACTATGAAGTATTTCAAATATGAGAAAAAGTTTTTGTATATTAAAAAAATGAAGAGGCTATTTCTGGAATGGTATATAGTTCTGCATTTTTTCCTAATTAAGATATTCACTTTATTTTAAAATCTGTAATTTGGTTTCTTTATACCAAATCCTGATTTCCAGTATGTTAATAACAACCTGATGCTACTCACCATGATTCAGCTCTCACCACTACAATGAAAAGTATTTCTGCAAATTTTCTTTTTTGTTGTTGTTTTTTATTTGTTTGTTTGGTTGGTTTTTTTATGTGGGTAGCTCCCTGGCTGGGAATCGAACCCAGGCCGCAGCGTTGACAGCGCCGAAGCCTTAAGCCACTACACCACCAGGGAACTCCTGCATATTTTCTATAACTGAACATTTATCTTAGTTAGTTTTTCAATAGTCATTAAAACTATCTTGAAAGTTGAAAGAGCTTAGTTATTCTAATCTAACATGACATTTTTTAAACTTAGCATCATATTAAATAAACAATTTAAATAATTTCACTTGAGCCCTGTACCAGAACTGTAGACTCTACAAAGGTGTAATGACAGGATTATTGATCCAAACACAACTAAATCTACCTTTCCCTTAAATTGGTTTTAAATGACTTGTAACTAATCTGTCAATAACTCAAATGAATTATAAATTTTGTAAACATAAGTCAACAAATTGTTAAGGAAATTACCATTTACCATAGAATAATGTATAATAAAGTTTGAACTAGGGAAAGTACTCAACTTGTGTCAGCTTAAGGTTCTTTGCTCCAAATTCATTAATAATTGCAAACCTCAGAGGTAAAACCAAGAAATTAAAGGTTTTAACTTAATTGGGTAATTTGTCCTGAAATTTTTCTATTATTTGTGCATGTGTTTTTCTGTTGCTAACAGTTTGGATCTACAAATGAAGACTGTGATCAAGCCAATTTAATTGATTTATATAACATATTCTGAAGATACCTAGATATTTTAATGACTTCACTAACTATGTGTGTGCATGTGTTTAGAATAAATTATAATGCTAGTAATTTTGGTAAAATAATTACAAGGATTAAAACAAAACAAACAAAAAATCCTTAATATTAAAAATATTCATTTCTAATTATAAAATATTGAACCAGATTGTAACACAAACTTAGTTAAGACCTATTTTAAGTGAAACGAGAACAAAAGTTGAGGATAATATGCAAGGGCTGTCCAGAAAAAATACAGCCATAGTGCCTCTATTTTTCATATGACATAGCTGGATACTTTCTGGACAGCCCTCATATAGAACTGCATATAATTAAACTGTTTATTTTACACTATATTGCATAAACTGCATATAAAAGAGGAGAAAACATTTCCCAACTCATTTGATAAGACAAGTATTAACCTGATACCAAAATCAGGCAGACATTGTAGTTTAAAAACTCTAGACCAGTATTTCTCATGAGAAATGAAGCAAAAATTCAGCAAAATATAAAAAAAGGTGGTATACCTTGTAGCAGGTTTATTACAGGAATGTAAGATTGATTTAATATTTTTTAAACATCACATTAAAAGACTTCATTTAAATATTTTTAAACCAATCATCTCAATAAATGAACACATGTTCAAACCATTAAATAAACTTCAACACCCATTCATAACCACCACCACATTCCAAACTAGAAAACAGAGCACAAAAGGAAGCTTCCTTAACCTGATAAAAGGACATCTATGAAACGACAAATAATATCATACTTAACAGTACAAGACTAAATGTGTCCCCCAAAGTCAGGAATAAGGAAAGGGTGCCCACTCTCACACTTCAATTTAACTTGTACTAGAAGTCCCAGCCAGTGTAATAGGCAGGAAAAATAAACAAAAGGCATACAGATTACAAGGAAAAAATAAAACTCTCTATTCACTGACTACATCAGCATCTATGTAGAAAATACTAGAGAATCTACTAAGAGGTTACTAAAATTAATAGCTAAATTTAGCAAAATTGCAAGATACAAAGTATTAAAAAATTAATTCTATATCTATGAACTAACAACAAAAAATCGGTAATAAAAACAATTTTAATGCTACTTATTAAATCATCAAAAATATAAAATACTTAAAAATAAATGAAACAAAGTATGTGAAAAACCTGAAAAGTATAAAACACAGCTGAAAGGAATTTTAAAAGACCTCAAATTAGATATCAGTAACATGTTATGGATTAAAAGACTCAATAATTGTTAAGATATTGATCGTCTCCAAATTGACCTACAAATTCAATGCAATCCCAAATTAAATTCTGGCAGACTTCTTTGTAGAAAATGACAAGCTGATTCTAAAATACATATATGTGGAAATACAATGACCTAAATGAGCCAAAACAATTTTGAAAAAAAGATCCAAGTTGAAACACACTGCCTACTTTCAAAACTTATTTCAAATGTACAGTACTCAAGAGAGGGTGGTATTGTTGTAAGGACAGACATATGCATCAATGGAACAAAATAAAGTATAGAAATATACTCATGCTCATATGATCAAATGATTTGCAACAAGGTGCCAAGGTAATTCAATGGGGAAAGGATAATGTTTTCTACTAGTGGTGCTATAGAAACAACTGCAAATCAATACAAAAATAAATAAATAAATATTGACCTTTACCTTATATCACATTGAAATGAACTCAAAATGGATCACTAAGCTAAGAAAGAACTACAAGGCTAATTATAGAAGAAATTCTTTATGCTCTGGGTTAGGCGAATATTCCTTAAATAGCAAATGAAGCAGAGGTAGGGGGAGCCAAATATATGGTAATGGAAAGAGAATTCACACTGGGAGGTGAACATGTAATGCAACAAATGCACTGTAGAATTGTACACCTGAAACTTACGTAATTCTTACTTACCAATATCACCCCAATAAATCTAACAATAGAAATATATATATTTTTTAAAAAGAAAATGAACCATAGGAGAAAAACCGAAACCATAGGAGAAAAAATGAACTTAATCAAAACCTAAAATTTTTTTGCTCTTCAAAAGGTATCAGTGCAACAGTAAAAGAAAAGCCCAGACTGAGAGAAGGTATTTGCAAAACGCGCATGCTGGTGTGCATCACACATGTGTGTACACAAAGATGGGTGTATATATACACACAAACATATATAACAACTTATCTGAAGAATATATATACAACTCATAAAACCCAATAACAAGAATACAAACCAATTTTTTCTCATTGAAAAAGGATGTGAACAGACACTTTATCAATGAAGACACATGAATCACAAGTAAGGACTGAAAAGATGCTCAATATCATTAGTCCTTAGGAAAATGGAAATTAAAAGCACAATGAGATGTCATCATACACCCACTAGAATGGTTAAAATTTGTTTAAGAGTTGATCTTAAAAGTTCTCATGACAAGAAAAAAATTATAACTATTCATGGTGATGGATGTTAAACTAGACTTACTGTGGTGATCATTTCAAAATATATACAAATAATGAATCATTTTGTTGTACATATGAAGGTAATATAATGTTATATGTCAATTTTATCTCAATTCAATAAAGATAAAAATAAATAAAACTCTGAAAATACCAACTTTTTGCAAGGGTGTAGAGTAACTAACTCACAAAGTACTGGTACGAATCCAAAAGGGTCTAGCCACTTTGGAAATAGTTTGGAAGTTTCTCATAAAATTAAGCATACTTTAAACATACTTACCATAGAAACTAGCGATCCCATTCATAAGTATTTATCCAAATGTTCACAGCAGTTTTACTTAGAAAAGTCAAAAACTGGAAACAATCTAAACATCCATAAAGCGAGGATTGGATAAACTGTGGTATATATATATACTATACACAACAACAAAAATATTCACTAACAATATATGAATACTGAAACCTAATGCAGATTTTTTTAAAAGCCTAATACAGAAGAATAAACACTGTATTATTCAATTTATATGAAATTCTACAAAAGACAAAATTATCATGACAGAAAGCAGATGAGTGTCCAAGAGCAGAGGTGGGAGGAGGAGATTAACAGCCAAGGGAATCTGGGGGGATGATGCAAAAGTTACACCTCTCGTGGTGATGGGTACACCACTAGCTAGCTCGCTCGTATGTGTGCATTCTTTCTCTTTCTCTCTCTCTCTCTCTCTCTCTCTCTCTCTCTCTCTCTCTCTCTCTCTGTGTGTGTGTGTGTGTGTGTGTGAGAGAGAGAGAGAGAGAGAGATATCTCACAAAACTCATCCAACTACACATTTAAAATTGGTGGATTTTATCTTTGTCCTTTATACCTCAATAAAGCCAGTTTAAAAATTCAAACCTAATACTAATAAAAAGCACAGTCCCAATCATATCATAAAAAGAAAACACAAAATTATTAAAAAGAAAAAATAAAGCTTACAAACATTAAAAAACAATCTGCATATATAATTACTAATCTAAGGTATAATGTGGTCATAGAGAATTCTAATCATCAGTATAATTATTCTCCAAGAATATGCCATAAATCTTTAACAAGTGAAAATATTCCAAATAGTTTCTATTCTGCTTGATGGCTTCTGTTTGATAGTCATGGAAAAAGTATACCTGATCCTTAAGACTGTGAAACGAGGAGGGAGGGATTCTTAAGTGAACTGGAGCTGCTAAAAACAGAGGTTTCATTGTGAGGCATTTCTTAAAATGTCAGTATCAATGCCTCAGATGCCACACATGGCCTTCAAGACAAATACTAAGCACAGTTAAAACAAACAGGCTAATAAGAGCAAAGAAGGTAACTGACGTCGTTCCCATACAGAAAGACCCCCTCACCCACTCATCCACAACCCCTGAGAATAGAAGTTTTAACAATGTCCAGAAGATTACCGAGAAAGAGAGAATAGCATGCAATGCTTGTAAAGGACAGAACAGTTTTCTACAACAAAGTTTACAGAACCTTGAAGGTATTATGCTAAGTGAATTAAGTCAGATGAAGATAAATACCCTATGACTTTATATATGTAGAATCTAAAAAAAAAACAAAACAAAACAAACGATCCAACCAAACCAAAACTCATGGATATTGACAATAGACTAGTGGTTGCCAGAGGAAGGATGGATTGGGGGAGGATAAGATGAGTGAAAGGGGTCAAGAGGTACAAACTTCCAATTATAAAATAAGTAAGTCATGAAATGTACAGCATGGTGATTGCATATTTGTAAGTTGGTAAGATAGTAAATCTTAAAAGTTCCCATCACAAGAAAAAAATTTTCGTAATTTTGTATGGTGACAAAACTTACTGTGGTGATCACTTCACAGTGTATACAAATATTGAATCATACTATGGTGTACACCTGAAAATGATACAATGTTATATGTCGATTACACCTCAATTTTTTAAAAAGTCTCTTAAAATTAAAAAACAACAAATTTTAGAGTAGAAGCAAGAAAGGTATAACAATTTCTAACGTGTTTTCTACCAAAAGTAAAATATAATCAATATTTGGATATTTCTTTAGTAAAGAACTACATATTTATATAAAAACAGACATTATCTAAACTGAAGACAAAGCTTGTTCATTAGGTCTAATCTACTTTAAATTAAAATACCTATTATTTCCTAGTTGCATCTTCCCAGAAGTTGTTAATCTTTCTTATCATAATACTGTGACAAACTAACAGAGTCATGAGGAAAAAGTTTAAAAATAAAATTGGAAAATGTATGTAAATGTGTGCATGTATTTACACAATGTACCATGGATCCATGTCCAAAACATACTGAATTATGAATTAAATATAAAATGGGTTCAAGCATTTTAGAAACATAATAAACAATGAACCACGACTATAGCTGAACAGTCTGACACTATAATATGAAACCTAAAAGTTCCATAACCATATATTTTTTTAAAGATACAATATTCTATTTAACACTGGATTTTGTTTCTAAATCAAACAGGTTCAAATATATGGTATTCTCAGAAGATAAGGATTTATTAAAGGCAAAATACATGTCAAATTGTTGCCCAGTCCACTAACAAGCAGCACTCGTAAATTTTTTTTTTTTAAATCATTCATACATTATGTAATTTTAGCACCAGTACATGCAGGAATTACAACTTAAACTAGAGGCAACATAAAAATTTGGCCACAAAAACACAGTAAACGAGAACACCTCCGATCAAACAATAAAAACTACAACTGTAGTTCATCACTAGAAACAGAAAAGGACTCCCATGGGTTTCCACAGCTGTAAAATCAGTGCATAGGAGCTTTTCTCAGAGAACATTCACCTTCCAAAATCAGGACCAAGTACAATTACCCCATGTATGAAATGGCATTGTTTTCAAAGGTCAATTACATCTGCAATAACTTTAAAAACACTGTAGTTTACAATTTCTTCTCCCTTTATACTATTACAAAGATGCAATAAAGTCTTCTGATTTGTCTATTTACTCCATGTCCTTAATTGACTTTCTTAAGAGAGTGTTTATTATGCAATTCAATATCACAACTTGTTTAACCACCTTAATAAACAACACACTTTATTGGGTCAAATTTAAAACTGTAAAGAAATACTGGTCATGCTTCCCCCCGCAAGGCAGTCTTACTATATTGATATTTCTTCCAAAAATATTAAAAAGATATTAAAATACTGTTATGTGATTGATATGTTTATTGATGTGTAATATACTACTATATTGTATTATAATATGTTGCATATATTAATATTTCTTTCAAGAAAAATTCATGAAATTGTCTAGGAAAATTGAGGAGGTAAATGTTCAGGTCAACAAACACACATTTTCCAAGCACCTGCAACACACCAAATATGTACTAGGAAGCAATGAAGACATAAATTATGAGAAGGTAAGGTATAGGCATGTAAACAAATTTAATGCAATGAAGAGTCCCAAAATAAAATGTAGCAGGATACAAAGCCCAATAGCAATTCCTTGAACTTATACACTGAACATTTTCTGTATGCCTCATTATTTTCATTAAGCTGTATTAGCATAAACATCTCATTTTACTCAACTCAAAGCTAAGTGTTATTTACTAATAAATTCCTCTCCATCTCAATTTCCCACCTGTTCATGCCTCCCCTTGCTTTACCACACACAGAAAGTTAAAAAAGATAGATGAAAAAGAGAAGCAATAGCCAACTAAAACTATGGCTGAAGAGGTAAGAGGGATCAAGAGAGAAAAATGCATTTCCAAAGAATATATTAGAGTCATGTAAGATTTATTATGATTTTTTGTTTCAGGTCAAATAGCCTCCTCAGTATTTCCTGAAATGCCGTCCTCTTGCTGGAGAATTTCCTCAGCTTCCGTATATCTGAAAAGGTCTTTATTCCTCCTTCATATCTAAAGGATAATTTTGCTGGATAATTTATTCTTGGCTGGAAGTTTCTCTCTTTTAATACCTTGACTATTTTATACACACACACACACACACACACACACACACACACACACACACCGGCTGTAGAGTTTCTGCTGAAAAGTTACAGTATTTTTTCCACTGGCTGCGTTAACAATTCTCCTCTTGTCTCTGATTTCTGACATGTTCAGTACAATGTGCCTTGGAAAAGATCTGCTGAGGTCCAAGTAGCTAGGGGATCTATTTTCTTCTTGAATTTGAGATTACAGATCTTTCCATAGGTTTGGAAAGTTCTCTTCTACTATTTGTTTGAGTAAGTTCTCTTTGGAGTTCTGTTCTGCACCTTCTGCTATTCCTATTATTCAAATGTTGTTCTTTCTAATGGATTCAGACAGTTCTTACAGAATTCTTTCAGTTCTTTTGACTCTGAAGTCTCTATTTTCTTCTCTCTGTGTTGTTTTCATGTTCCAATCTTTGTTACCACTAATTCTTTTCTCCATCTGGTTGGCCCCATTTCCTATGGTAGTTAGTTCATTTCTGAGTTCTCTTATTACATTTTATATCTCTCAAATTTCTATTTGATCCTTTTTTAGATTTTCAATTTTGTCATTATAATGTTCATTTTGTTCACTGGTTTCCCTTTCTGAGATCATTTGTCTGGGTCTGGGTACTCTGCCAACATTCTTTCAGCTCTCCGAGTGTCTGAAGAACTGCAGCCTTGAATTCTGTGTCACTTAGATCACATATTTCCAGATCTATAAGTTCCTTTTCTGGAGATTTTTCATTTTCTTTCTGAGAAGCTTTGAATTCTAAGGTACTCATTGTATTTGATGTGTTTCTTTTTCTGGGCATGAGGGCTTTTCCCGTGGCAGATATAGAGAGGTTCTTCTCTCCTCTCCTCTTCCTTTCTCTTCCCAGTTGGTATTGCTGTAGCATTTTCCAATATTTTTTTTCTTAGTTATTCAAACTCCTATCTTGGGAAGCTTTCCTGCAAAGTGGGATTCCCGTCTTTTGATCCAGTCGCCTGGTCTCAATGTGCCTCCTTTCTGGAAAATGTGATGGGCAGTGGTGTGCTTTGCCTCTGAGATCAGTGCAGGGAAAAGCTGCTATGCCTGTGTTTTGGAGTTTTCCTGAGCTCTACTGCTGGTTTTCACAGATGTGGGATTGGTTGTAAAGGATGCATGTTGGTTTGCCTTTTTTTTTTTTTCTTCAGCTGGCTGTAGAGCAGACACTAGATGGAGTTGGAGCAGGGGATGGAGTGGAGGGAGCTTTGGGAGAGAGTAAGGGAAGCAACCAGGCTCAGAATCTCTGGTTTCTACCTAAGTTTTGGGGCAGTATGTTCTCTGGCTGCTTTGTTTTCTGTGATAGCTCCCCTGTTTGCTGACTCCACTGCAATACTAGTCTGTTCATCAGGGATGCCTGGACGAGCCAAGCCAGAGGAGGCTGTGATCACATCAGTCATGGGCCAAGTGCCTGCTGCCAGCTCTGCCTTTCTCCTGAGCCATGTTTCGTCCAGGATTATGTTTTATTCTGGTCAGTGTTTCTACGGCAGCCAGCTCTCAGTTTCAAACTTGCCCAGAGCCAATCTGTGGTGGCAGCACCAGGATGCAGTGGGAGCCCTATTCTCACTCAGGGCATTTCAGATGCTTTGTTCAGCCTCTAACTTGCCCCGGGGCATGGTGCTCCAGTTGGGGCCCTAGCACACTGCCACTCGTCGTTTCAATTCACCCATGGTCTCACAGGGTTTCAGCCACTCTCACCCCTGCTCTTGTCACCACTCGGCCTCCAATCTGTCCAGGGATTGTGTTGCTCCTCAGTTAGTGTCACCTGGCTCCCTCCTCATTCCTTCTATCAGCCTCAGTCAGGTCACGTTCCACAGCCACATCTCTGCTCTGCTCCCACCCTCCTCTCCCGTTCGCCCCACTTTCCCTGCCCTTCAGGTGTTTTCTGCGATGCGTGGATCTCTCAGCTCAAACTGTGCCACTCAGAGTTTCCCAAATTTTCCAGGAGGGATTTCAAGAATTTCGTCTCTTGCCAACATCTAGGCTCCTCTCCGAGAGTTATTTTTTAATAGTATAGAGTTTCAGTTCTCCAAGATGGTAATGGCAGCATGATAATATGAATGTACATAATACCATTACACTGCACATTTAAGAATGGTTAAGACAATAAATTTTATGCTCTATTTTACCACAATAAAAAATTGGAAAAATATGAATGAAATAAGGCACAAGACACAGAATTCAAAGCTCCTAGAGTTATGTAAGTGATAAGAAGGTGAGTATTTGAAATATAAGACATGGGGTAGGTAGGTTGTAGGATGAGTAGGAAAAGTGGGAATGAGTTTAACTGAGATAGTAGGTTTGAATAGTAAGAAAAGCTACTAAAGTCTTTGCATCCAAGATTAAGTTGGTATAAAATACCAACTTAAAAAAAAGATACTACAAAAACCCTGTTCTAAAACAATAAATAATGAATTAAGGAACCTCAGTCAATGAAGCAACCTAATATGACAGAATCATAATGAAAGAAACTTACTTTTTAAAGTGAGGATACAACTTACATATGTTGATAAAGGCTACCTTTTCACATGGCACGCACCAGGCCCAAGAGAGTGGATGACAGTAACAACCTTGCATTTGCTGCAACACCCTCCAGTCTATAGACTTTCCCTTTGTACTGGTGTACAAACTCAGAGGGCTCTAAGTCATAAAACAGAGGGTGTTTTTCCACCATCACTTGCCACCTTCTACAGCCATACTTGGTAACATGAGACATGAGAGCAGGAAGGATCAGAGACAATCTATTACTAAGAGTATCTGGACAGTGCGACTATCCTTACTCCATCATTCAAGACAGTGATCTACCTGGATTTAGTAATCCAAGTGATAAGGATAAGGTCAAGATGTCATTTCAAAATCACCTGCTAAAAACAGATAAAAAGATTGTCTAATAACTTATTACTGGGCCCCTGATACATATAAGTCTCACATGGATTCAACACATTCTTGATTTTAGTTTCTCGCTCTCAATCCAGTTTCTCTCTGGTAATAAATTGCAAGCTCCTTTTCCCCCAAAGCTTTACCTTTCTTCACAAGTTGCAAAAGATCAAGAGTCCATTTAGCTGAAGATAAAGGTACATTCCATTAACTCATGAGCAATAGCGTCACCTCCTAGCATTCCCATCCACTACGGAATACAGCTCATGCCCACCAGGTACACATTAAGAAAGTCCTCTTCCAATCCATCTGTGTGGAAGTGCATTTCATCTCACCTAAATTCAGAATAGTTGATCAATCTTGTGAGAAACGTGCAGGTTTGCTCCTCAATCACCACCCCTGCCTGCCTCCACCAAGAGTGGCTGAAGAAATAAAATTTTTGCTCTCCTAAACAAAGGAAGAGAGGGGCACAGATCCAGCCCAAAGAGAAATAAACAGCATTTTCCCAGGAAAGACAGTAAGGGATAACGATTCTGAGAAAGCACTCACTCCCCTGATGATGAGGAGCAGAGGCAACCCATCTTCCTAAAGACGACATGATAATTGAAGCTAAGCAGCCAGGTTCCCTGCAGCCCAGAGGCCATCATCAGGAGGGACAGCACGAGAGGATGTGAGAGACACGCCTGCCATCACTGGGCCACAGCAATGTGGTGAGTCAACATCCACCTCAGGCTGGGACAGAAAAATAGCCCCCACTGTCGTTAAATATGTTAAACTACTTGTTTAAGATATAAAATCCCCAATTCCACATGGCTGTGGAGTAGGGAGTTGATTAACACACATTTATGCTCATCAACAATGATCTGAAAAAACAAAAAAGAGGAAAAAGGAATCACATTTGTGCCACTTTCCACAAAAAAGTAGACATCATTAAAGATCCCAAGCAGAGAAACTATGGGTTCAAGTGCAGTGGCCTAGAATTTTGGCTTAGCAACTAGTATTATGTAATCTTAGATAGGTTACTTAACCTTTCAAAGACTGTTTCCTCATCTGCAAAAATCACATTAATAGCTACTTTATAATGTTCCTGACAGGTGTGAGTCAGCAATGCACATATACATTGAATAGTGCCTGGAATACAGTAAGTGCTTAAAAACTTTTTTAAACTTGCCTCCGTCACCACTACCACAACCCCCATCACCCAGAAGGCCAAATACTTCATCTAAAATTGGTCAAGTTCAGAGACTCCTGACGTAAGAATGATTTGGTGCCACGTGAAACTGAAGAGAGAAATACATAGTTTCAAATTTATTTTCTGTTTGTGTGTCTGTGTGTGTATGTCCTGTCTCAGGGCCTAATCCACTGTATGCAACTGATCGATATTTGCTAAAGAAAAAATTCCTGAGCCAAAGTAAGAGAGTAGAAGCAATCATCTTGATTGCAGCCATTAGGTTAAAACAAAAAAAAAACAAAAACAAAAACAAAAACAAAAAACTAATTACTATGACTTTCAATAAGTAATTTTTTTCAGCCATCCTCAAGAAGTAGAGATGATTTCCTTCTTAATATTTTAAACAAGGAGTTCCCTGGTGGTGTAGTGGCTAAGGCTTCAGCACTGTCAACGCTGCAGCCTAGGTTCAGTTCCCAGCCAGGGAACTACCCACATTAAAAAAAAAGAAAAATTTTTTAAACAAAACTCAAAAGTAGGCCAAATAATTAATGAGAATGTACTTAAAAAGATTTAAGCTACTTGGAAATAAAAGAACTGTAAATGCAAATCGTTATTTTCTTTCTTTGGGATTACAGCTGCCCTGCCAAAATCCAAAGCTATATCACTTTTTTTTCTTTTTTCACAAAGATTAAACATTATTTCATCCTCTCTCCATTATTTTAGCATCTAACAGTCAATATGGTTAAGTGGAATTTTTAATGGAACAGTTACAGAAGATAACGTAATACCAATCTTGTTTGCAATTCTTCTGTTTTCAAATTTATGAGAAAGAAATCTGTCTTCTATACCTTCTTCCAGTTTCAGTTCTATATTTTGTAGATCATTATCCCATCCACACCTCAATTTAGAAGCTCACTGGCATTGCTCACCTGTTTGACAACTCGACAAACATCATTTGTATATGAACAAAATCATGGTTTCACAGAAGACAACCTAATTTTTTTAAACCACTGCTTAAGTTCTTTCCATAGTACAATAGTCTAATAATTCTATGATAGACTTCTTAATTTAAAATGTAGGCATAAAACCACAAATTCACGTAATGTCATGTTTTAAAATATACCCTAAAAGAATAAAATTGTTAAAAGTAAAAAGGATTTTATACAAACAGCAAGAGCTTCATAGGACATTTATTTCTAATCTTGGTGTCTTTTTAATAATTTAGGAAAAATAAAATCTGTTCATTTAGTTATTCTCAATTCTATCATTCCTTGATTATTTCTAGTATTAATTATTATTTCTATCAACTCTGGGGCAATTTTCATTTGTTATTTTTATTTTTGTTTTCAACTTACACAGTACTCTCCTAGAACATTTCTGATACCTTTTTCTGCCCCACTCCAGTTTTAGTACATATGCTGCCTATCTGAGTTCACAGGGTTCTGTCACTTGAATAAAGACATAAAGCTTTAATATGAGTTTTATTTCTGAGACAGAAGATTCACAATGCATGTAAATCAAAAGATGGGTTCTGCACTCCCTGACAAGTTCCTCAAATACGTATGTTCAATTAAATAGATAAGCAGTGAAATCTGAAGATACAGAATTAGAAACTGGTATATGGACAGTACTCACCTGCCTGAATGGAGCAGGCAGGCAGAGAAATGTCAGGGCTTATTATCAGCTTAAGGTGTGAACAAGGAAGAAACAAAGAGGGAACTTAAATAAAGACAAGTAAACAGTGGTCTCATTCCCCATCCTTTACTTCCACCCCGCAAGGAAGACAAAAGTCAAGGGGATTATTCACATCACATACAGAGCCCTGCAAAACGCAGTTCAGAGCTGACACGGTTGAAGCTCTCACCCCAGAGTGCTCACCGCTCTCTTTACGTGCTACCTCCATCCCCAGTGCATGTCCTCTTTTACTGACTGCACTGCGTGACCATTTACATCTCTTCCCCATTGCTGCCCGCCTCACACATTCTGAGCACCCTGAAAGTTTAATCATATACTCGTGTCCTCAAGTTTTTTACCTGAAAATAGTAAATACTCAAAAAAATTTACTGAATTCAACTTGAATAAAGCTTTTTCTAAATGACAATTAGTTATAAAGGAAAGCCAAACATAACCAAGCACTTTTTAAAAAATGTTTATTCTTTCCCTGGCACATGATTATTAAATTATTGCAGGCAAAAGAGCAGATATGGGTGACTTAATGTTAGATGTGGTCAATCCTATTTCTATGAAACAGTTGGTTTAATTAATACAATTATTTTACTTTGGTTTAAATTCCTCTGTGTCGTGTCTCTTTCGTTCTCACTCTTTTTCTCATTAATGATGAATCAGAGAACTTTAAGGAAATTGAAAGTCAAAGACATATACATAATCATTACTTTTCAATGTCCCATCATTGTTAAAAATTACACTCTCAACACTTACTCAATCCTGTAACATTTTCCGTATTCCTAGATCCCCCTGTGCAAAATTTTTAAACTGGAAAACTAACAGGTGATGAATCTTTCTTTGTAGTGACTAAAAAAAATTTGCTCTATAAGAGTAAAACTGTCAAAGAATTAAATTTACAAGTACCAAAAAAAAAAAAACCCTTTTCAGTATTCAGGTGTTTTCTGAATCTGCTATTTTCTAGTCATAGTTAAGTAATAAGAATAAAAAATCTGTGTTTTGGTGAAGTTCAGTGTCAATGAAAGCAATACAGCTTGGTGGAAGAAAAATAAACTATAAATAATGTGCAAAAACATAAAGTATTTTCTCAGCCAATTTAAGCTGAGGTTTTAAAAAGGTAATTATAATTCTTAAATATGATAAATGATATGAGGAATGGATGTGTTTATAAAGGAGTGTGGGTGAATCTTTATCTTTTCTATGGGGGGGCAGGCAGGGGCTTGTACGAGGGACAAAAAGGTGACCACAAAAATAGTAACCGAAGAGGTACTCTGCAGAGTTAGTTCAACCATGAAGAAAGAAGCTGTTACTCTCCAAGTAAAGCAGCTAGAGTTTAAACCTGGTTCACGCGGCATCGTAAGTTTCTAATCAAAACATAAAACGGTCGTCTTACATACTCCAGAGAAAACTGCCAAGAGTGACAATTTTAACTACTGCAGCCAATTGCAGCATTTCTTCAGAAATATTCTGAGATCACAAACATTTGCAAATGAGATTTCAGAAATATTCTCCTTGCACAGCGTTTCATACACCTTAGCAGGTATTTCACTCTTTTATGATATAAACAGTGCACTCAAGTGCAGTCCTGTTTAACTTTAGTTTTCTCAACAAATATGGAGAATACAAACATGCAGTTCTTACAAGGTAATTCATCAAATCCTGAGCACCTACTCTTCACAAGGCACTGTACTAGGCATCAGAGATAATGAACTTGAATATGGCATAGTCCCTACCGTATAGAACCCTACATTTAAAATATAGAATGGAAACACCCCTATAGGGAGAGTGAATCAGATTAAGCAGTAGAGGGACAGAAGTATTTGACTGGGCCTGGGGAGAGGCAACAAACTACTGTAGGAAAAAAAGGCATTGAACTTAAGGCGTTGACAAGTTACAAGACCTACGGTGAAGGACTCAGGTCCTTCACTAATTAACTGTGTGAGTTTTGGTACGCCTTTCAACCATTCTGGAGCTAAGCTTTTAAGGGCAAATGAAGAGGCCTGACTGGCAAGTTTTATTGAGAGCCTCTTATAAAAGAAAACTAATAAGCACTATCCCACATAACAGACAAGCAAGCATGCCCACTGATATAAACCTAGAGTTAGCATTCTAGTTGCCAAAAAAGAGAGCAAGGTAACACACACATGATTAACACAACTCTAAAATTCTTTATTGCTCTAAAAAGTATGTATCTATGTGCTAATATTTGCTAGCAACAAGAAAGCAACGTTAAAGTAAATGAATCATTAAATTCTTGTCACAAATAATTTCCATAAACATAAAATGTGGAATTGTACTAAGCACTACATAAAGAGATAAAAGCAAAAATCAAAATCTCTCAATATATTATTCTTAACATGAACTACCCCTTCAAATGAACACCTAAAAAATACATAGGGCTATGGAATTTTAAAGCACTTTCATATATGTTACTTTTTTTTTTTTTTTTGCTTTTTGGTATGTGGGTAGCTCCCTGACTGGGAATCGAACCCAGGCCGCAGCACCGACAGCGCCAATGCTGAAGCCTTAAGCCACTGCACCATCAGGGAACTCCCTACTTTTTTTCAATGATACCTCTTGTATCAAAAACCTAGAATATTTCACTAAAACAAGAAAATTACTTATATTCAATCCTATTCTGTGAATGGTGCTAAAAGTTTCATGTTCTACAATAAAATACATATGAAGAAAAATATCAGGACTCACTTATAATGACATGTTCGTTTGTGGTATCCAACTCATCGTGTCTGCCTGATCTCCACACCAAACCTTGAAATGTTCAGTTTGGTATTCGGTCCTCCTTTCTATCTAGTCTTTACTGTTGCCTTCTAGCTGCAGACCTGTCTGTCCCCAGACACATTCCCCACAACATCCTAAGGCAGGAGCTAAGTGTGGAGGCCACGGGGGCACAGAATATCTAGGAGACAGAACTGACCTTCTCTCGGGGGTTCTGTTCCTCCTTCACTCACACACCTCACATCACCCTGTGTGGCCCCGGAGGATGGCTGGTTAGTCAATGACGGGTAAGATTCCTCGAGGGAGGAACAACCTAAGACACAGTCACATAGGAGCCATGAGGAGAGAGCTTGGGCTCTACAGAGGTGAGGCACAGCCCCTCACCCTCTCTGAGGTTAATCTTTTACCCCCTGGCTGTCTTGTGTCCCAGGCTGCTCCAATGGTGACCTGAAAGAACAGTATTGGTCATACTCCAACAGGAATGACTTAGGTACTAAGTCAACCCCCTGGGATGGTTTTGGTACAATGAGTCCATGGGGCTGTATGTTCTCATAGAGACACAATGCATGTTGAAACACAATGAGGACTTTCACAAAAAAGCAGGATACTAGGCAACGTAACTCACAGACCATGGAAAAATCAGTTTCACTTCCCTGTGTGTCCATCAATAAAAGCTATGTGTTGGCTCAATTCGGAGCTCTTTCAGTCCATGAGGCTGGAGCCCCTTGGCCCCGCTTATAATATATTTTTGGCTACTGTCTTTCATCACTTCGCATCACCCTTCTTGTTCTCCCACAACTCGTGTCATGCTGCACATGACACTTTACTCCTTAAAAATTCCATCTACTAGTTTAGCTTCAAATTTCGCAACCATGTGGGTGATTCCCAAATCTATGTCTGACTCTCTAAGCAATCTTCTGAGTTTCAACCCAAATTTACAGAATGTTCTATTAATCTAATAAACTTAACAGGCCCAACACCAAGATCATTTTCTCTCTCAAAGAGCACTGTCTCACATCCCTACTGCTAAAACACATCCCCAATAGTCCATGCTTTCCAGCACCTAACCACTCATCTCTACTGCTGTCTGAAAACTGTTCATCTCCCTATACCCAAATCATTTAAAGCCAATGTCAACTCTCAACTTTTCTCTAAATTCCCTTAGCTCAGGTGATACAATTCTCAGGACACTCCCCATTTCCTACCCAGTTACTGAGTCCTTTATATACAGCGTCCCGCACAAATAACGCCCCTTTTTTATGAAAACATGTTCATAAAACCTGGAATACAAAGGTTACCAAGGTTACTACGACAACACGTCCATTTATACTATACTACTTTAAAAAGGATGTTACTTCTACCAGATCCTGTACATCTTAGCTCCCCCCACTAGACAAAACTTGCCATTCCCCCATACCACCTAGGCACTATGCAGTAAACTTGACATATGTTAAAGAAATGTTACGTAAACAACAAATTATAAACTAGATATTATAAAGGGCTTAACAAAGCAATACCTCAGAAATCAAGCAATGATCAAGTTTAGCTTAGCATCCTCAGTCAACAAACATGTCTCAAAGAAAGAACATGTTTATTTTCCCCAAAAAAAATGAGTGATTAGTTTCTGTTAGTCTCATGGCTTTCAACTGCAATGTTTTGTTTCCTGCAGATCAGTACCATGGGAGAATAAATGGGCTGGAGCCTGATAATAAAGGGTGAAGGGGTGCTATCCAAGACTTGCATAATGATGGATTAGTTGCAGCACTGACTGGTTCACTGCGACCACTTTAAAATAGCATTAAATAATCAGAAAGCAGTATTAGAAAAGACATATTAACCAATCCAAAACCTAAGGAAATCAACTAGTTAGACACAAACAAGACAAAGAAAATTCCCACATGATTCCAAAGTAAGTAACCATTCAAGAAAATTAATTATATGTGACCACAGCTTAAGGAACAACACTGAAGACTGCTTTTTAAAAGAGAATAAAAGAGTTAAGAGGATTCCAAGCTCTTGTAAATAAAAATTACTTGATCAAGTGCCTACAAAGACTATTTTTCCAAAGCAACAAATACTTGGTAAGCCATAGACTCAACCAGTATTCTAAAAATGTGAAAAATGAAATCCTTTTCAAAAAAACCAGAAAATCCTTACTTTGTGACTAAGAAATCTTGATCTGCTTAATTGCTTGTCAATTATTTCCCTTGGAGCCTCTCAAAGTCCTTCTTTCTACATCTAAATTAAGGTGTATAAATATATTTTCTGAAAGCCTAGTTTTTAAAGTTTTACCAGCACATTCTGATGATGAGTTTCCCAAACAGAAAGTGAAATTGGTCACCCTATGTGAGGAAAAAGAGAATTTACCTTAAAGAAACTCAGCTACAATTTAAGACGCTCTCCCATTGGTCAACAACAAACAAAGCATGAGAAAGCTCCAGCTCAGTTGTGGGCACTCCTCTCTTCCCCATGACACGTCATAGTCGTCCCGTGTGATCTCAGTCTCGCGGCTTCATACTCTCCTCCCCAGAAACCCGGACTTCTAAACCTAACTCCGTACTTGCTAGCTCCTTTTGGATGACTAGTAAGTCCCTCCTACTTAACACAGAACAGAACTCAAGATTTTGTTTTATGTACTTCTCTTTCAGTCTTCAGCATCTTGGGAAAAGGCATCATGCCCTCTATAATCAGTTATTCAGGCCAAAATCCAAGCATTGTAACAGAGTGGTCTGGAATATAGACTCTGAAGCCAGACTGTATGGATTCAAATCCTACCCCTGCTCCTCATCACCTGTACAAAAATACTATATGCATTGCAAGGTAATAATGGTACCCATTGGATAGGGTTACCATGAAGATTAAATGTGTTAATTCATGTAAATGTAAACCATTTAGAAGAGAACCTGGCAAATATGAAATTTTCCTTGAATTTAAGCTATCATCATTACTATTATTATCCTAATTCCTCTTTTTCTATCACACCCAGTTTGTCATATCAATAGGAAAAGTTACCATCAAAAGATCCTAAAACTTCAAAACTTCACAAACATAACTGAAATCCATTGACTTCTCTCACTGGCTACCTTCACAACCACCCTACTTCAAGCCACCATCTAGATTCTAGAATAATGTGATAAACTTCCAAACTAATCTTCCTACTTTCATTCTTTCTATACCCTCCTAAGTGGTTTTCAAGCAGCAGCCATGGCAATCCATTTAAAATATAAATCTGATCTTATTCTTATCACTCCCTCATTCAAAACCATCTATGGTTTTAGACTACATTAGGCAAAAAATCAAATTCTTCACCCTGGCTTATTTAAAGTCCTACATCTAGCCACTGCAGTCTCATCTTGTACCACTCTCTGCTGACTACCCATCAGCTACACTGGCCTTTTTAATACTGCAAAAATGCCAAGATTCTCTCCCTGGGGCCTTTGCATTAGTGGCTTTCCCTGCCTGGAATGCACTTTCCTCTAGATTGGTTCAGCTGGCTCCTTCATATCATATACAATATTGTTATTGTTTACTTCTTTAGTAATTGTCTATCTCCCACTAGAATATAAGCTTTACAAAAAAAATTTCATCTATCTTGTTTAATACTATGTCCCTAGTACCCAAAACAATATGTGGGTAGACAAATAAAAAGTTATTAAAAAAAACCATTAACTGAAAGAACTAGCCAAAGCTTCTAAAATTGTTATGTGAAGCAAAGAAATAAATCTATCCCTCATTCTTTTCTGTAACTGGTTATCAATTTATTGCATCTCAGCTCCAAATTCACCCTTTTTGCCTTCTCTGTTACCGGACCCTAATATAATTACCTTCCAATATTTTCTCAGAGTTTAAAGATCTTAATCCCCTGATAATACAACTCCTTACAAAAGAACAGTTATCATCAGAAGATCCTAAGAATTACAATTGGAAAACCTGAGATCCAGTTATGGCTCCAGTAATTACTAACCAACATAATCTTGAACAAGTTACTTAGCCTCTCAAAGCTGTATTTTCCTTATCTGTATAATGCAGATTGTGATCCCTGTCTATTTCAGAAGCTAGTGATAAAGATCAAATGAGATAATGCATAAATAATTATGGACAAGTAAAAGTTATTATTATTCAGTATCTATCAGTTCAACAAAATTTTATTGAGCACTGGCCCTATGTGCTAGATGCTACACTAGATACAAAATTTTAATTAAGACAGAACTCTTATTCTCAAAGAGCTTACATTTTAGTTGAGGAGAAAAACACATAATCAGAATAATTTCATCACAGTTTGATAATGTACAGAGTGCTGTGGGAGCACAAAAGAGATATGATTACCACAGTTTTAAGGCTTATGGGAGGCTTCCAGGAGGAAGTAGTGCCACGGCTGAACATCAAAGGAGCAGTAGGGCAATAAAAGAGTTCTTATCAAATGAGAAGGTAATGTCCACCTTTCACTAGTGCTAGAACATGTCCAAAAGCCAGACTGGTTACATTATCATAAAAATCATATGACCACAGATTAAGAACAAGCTTTCAGATATCACCTGGGATAAAACTCTTCTAACAAAGTTTTTGCACAGCAAATGAAATCATCAATAAAATGAAAAGGCAATCCACAGAATGGGAGAAAATATCTGCTACATATGCAAAAAGATGTTACTATCCAAAAATATACAAGAAACTCATGCAACTCAGTAGCAAAAAAGAAAAACAAGCAAACAAAATAACCCATTTTTTAAATGGACAAAGGGCCCAATCACACTTTTTTGCAAAGGAGAAATACAAATGGCCCACAGGTACATGAAAAGATTATCAACATCATTAGTCATTTGAGAAATGCAAGTTAAAACCACAATGAAATATCACCTCACACTTGTCAGAATGGCCATCATCAATAAAGCAACAAGTGCTGGCAAGAATGTGGAGAAAAGGGAATGCTCATTCACTGTTGGTGAACTGCAAATTGGTGTAGCCACTGTGGATAACACTAAGAAGGTTCCCAAAGAATTAAAAACAGAACTACTGTGTGACCCATTAAATACACTTCTGAGTATTTATCTGAGGAAATCCAAAACACTAATTCAAAAAGATATATGTACTCCGATGTTCACTGCAGCAATATTTACAATATGGAAGATATGGAAGCAATTTAATTGCCCATCAATAAACAACTGGATAAAGTAGATGTGGTACATATATGCAGTGGAATAGTACTCAACCATAAAAAAGAATGAAAACTTACCATTTTGACAACATGGATGGACCTAGAGGGTATTATGCTAAATGAAGTCAGAGAAAGAAACATACCATATGATCTCATTTATATGTGGAATCTAGAAAACAAAATAAATGAACAAACAAAACAGAAATAGACTCATGGATAAAGAGAACAAACTGGTGGTTGCCAGATGGAAGAGGGGTTGGGGACTGGGTAAAAATGGTGAAGGGATTAAGAATTACAAATTGGTAGTTACAAAATAGTCACAGGGATGTAAAATACAGCATAGGTAATATAGTCACTGGACTTAACAAGGGTACTAGACTTATCAGGGGATCACTTCATAAATGACATAAATGTCTAACCACTATGCTGTATCCTGAAACTAAGATATAATAATATTGAATGCCAATTGTAATTGAAAAATAAACACAAAGAAAAACTAAACAACAAAAAAAAAAAAACCTTCTGCTATCAACTTAGACTTTCCCTAGCACCATTTATTTCATTTTCTACCACTAATTAAAACTTTCTCTTTTTCATCTTCAGGGCAATTTTCTTATTCTACAAGTCTATTTCCATTAATAAGACAGAAATTTTTCAATTACATACTCCAAGGTCAAAGTCTTCCTCACTACAAAGGACAGTGATAAAGAAAACATAGCATTATGTTTAGATTTTCCTTCATCATAGCCCTAAAAAATGTCCTTCCTTCCTACCAGCTCTCTCCCACAGCTGTCAGAACAGGTTCCCAGGCAAAAGACTCCACTCACCCTCCAGCATGACAAGGCAAAGGATTCTTTGGACAGTTTTTCAACCAGACTTGGCACTGACCCACCCAGGACAAAGCCAAGCACTGCCTGAAGCAACAAGTCGCTATTCCTCTTCCGTCACATCCAAAGACATTGATGCCAGAGCTCTCCACAATGCACTGGCAATCAGAACAAATTCAGTGGTCTGAACCCACTATAATACAACACAGACTACCCTATACCCTACAATTCCAATCCTGGGCACAGAACCAACAGAAATGTGGTTGGCAAAGATGTCCTGTAATGTTTACAGCAGTAGTAGTAGTAGTAACCACAAGAAAGAAAAGACCCAAATGCACACCAACAGTAGAATGGGTAAATAAACTGTGAAGGTCAATCAGAATTGGGATGAATCAAAATCATGTGTCACCTGATAGAATTCAATGAAAAGAATATACCCTAAATGGGGTTCCCTGGTGGTGTAGTGGCTAGGCTTCGGCGCTCTCAACACCGTGGCCTAGGTTCAAGTCCCAGCCAGGGAACTACTAAAAAAAAAAAAAAGAGAGAGAGAGACAGAGACTATACCTAATTTCTATGGTATTCCTGCTCAAGATGTTTAACTTGCATCTAAACATGCAGAAACAGTACACAAGCCAAAATAGAGGGCTATTCTACAAAATAACTACTCTAAATTAATCTTCAAAAGTAGCAAAGTTATGAAAGTCAAGGAGGAACTAAGAAGCTATTCCAGACTGAAGGAAACTACGAGATACATATATAACATATGTGATTTAGGACAAAACAAAGAACATGACTGAGGCAACTGGTGAAACTTGAACAGGATCTGAGGATTAGATGGTAATCATGTATTGATTCTTCTTTCCTTACTTTGACAGTTGAATTCTGGTTATGGGGGAGGACATCTTTATTTGCAGCTATTACACACTGGAGTGATGAGACATCAGGTTGGCAACATATTCTCAAGTAGTTTAGGGAAAAAGTTGTTCCCTACTTTCAACTTTTTTGTAAGTTTGTGATTATTTCAAAATTCTAAAAATCATTTAAAATTTTCCTAAAATATGTTGGAAAGAGGAAGAATGAGCAGGAGGAAGAGAAGGAAAAAGAATTAGAGTTCATACTCATATGCTAATATTTCTTACCAACCAGATACAAAGCTTAAGTGGAATTTGCTGAAAAAATGAACTTACTAGTAACTTAGGAATTCAGTTTTGTCTTTACTTTCAGTATATTTAGATCCCCCATCTTCTGCTCCAAAAGTAGAATAAATTAAAATTTGCAGAAATTTAGCACATAGCCTTCTTGGTACATTAGATTATTTAGAACGATAAACTGAATAGCAAATACACATATGCCTATTTTTCTTAGCAAGAAAGGCTTTTATTCAGAAGCCCCCCAATAAAAAAGAAGCCCCCTAATAACTTCTCATATTTTCACCCAGAATTACATTGTATCACATACATACACCAACAATTTAGAAAGGAGGAGGAAAGCACTATGATCAGCCTAAGGATGGTTCCAACACTCCAGAAGCTTTTTAAATTTTATAGTGATATTTTTGGTTGTCATGAGGTGCTATGGGCCACTGTGGGCATTTAGTGGATGATTGCTAGGAAGGCACAATGTCCTGAAAACACATGGCTGTTTAAGTGCTGTCCATATGTCAACAGGAAGAAAAGAGGTGGAAAACAAAAAAACAATAAAAAAATAAACAAGGGGAATGGCCAACCAATAGGCAAGCATCAGTGGCTGCTACAGAGATTCACAGTAGTGAAAGATACTGTCTTTACCTATAAATAGATTATGGTCCAGGGTAAGTAACAGATAAGTAATGAAGCTATTAAAAACATCAACTTTACTGAAGGTTAATAAAAGAAAAACATAATAGATTAGGAAGGGAGGAAGATTAACAGTTATTAAACACCTATTATCCTAGAAATTTTTATAAACTGCCTTATTTATAAAACCAGAATTAACATTTTAGTCTTCCCAAATGCTGCTATAGCTAAATTATACATATTTAGGTAACCTAGAATAGTCAGTAATAAAAATTATTTATGCCAGAAAATACAATTTTTTTTTCTTTTGGTGGTTCCCTGGTTGGGAATGGAACCCAGGCCAGGGCGTTGAGAGCGCCGAAGCCTAGCCACTACACCATCAGGAAACCCCCCAGAAAATACAGTTTTTAACTCAAAAGGAAAAGTTGGTCCATGCTTATATTGAATCAGCATAGCTTAAAGAGAACCACAACACATAACTTTGAAGTTCTTTTCTGCATTAAATGCCAAAAAGTATAAAAGTAACTAGAATCAGATTAAAAGGCACTACTGCAAAATGTGTATATTTTTAAGATGTTACATTTAAGTATAACACTTTCATCAAATCTCTTAAAAAGCACCGATCATGTTATTTATTCAACACAGCTACCATCAATCTCACGCAGCAGTAGGCTGTTTACTGCAGTACTATCATATCCTTGTTTTTCATATTTAATACAAGACTTTCTTCTACATTACCCTCTACTGACACAATACCAATTTAGAACAGAAATCTAAGGTTACATCCACCACAAGCCACTCTAACTGTGAAGGGCCTTATGTGAAATCCATCTCCAAACAAAAAGACACGACCTTGAAGAATTCCACAGAGGCCACTCACGAAATTAATCACCAGGCCATTAGTAGTACTAAGAGAAAGAAAAAATAAGAAAACTAACTATGGGTAATAACAAATAAAAATCTAGCAGTTCTAGAATTACCAGGACAACATCATAAGCAATTTGAAAATCCTTTGAAAAATTTTATCAAATTATTTTTAAGAACAAAATTAAACAAGGATATGTAAGTGAAAATGTGTATACGTGGAAATAAAGTGGCTATGGAAATATGGTAATGAAGTGAAATACTTACTGCCAAAGCCTTAGACAGTTTGGTTCTGAATTCATTAAGGATGATTGCCACAATGTCCTTAAGTGGCACATAAGCAAAGCCATCTTCCAAATACACCTTCCTCCCTCGGAACAAATCCAGAGCATCAGCAAAAGGAATCTGAATTCAGATTGAAACAAAAAAAACAAACAAACAAAAAAATAAGCAGTGTCTGTCATTTGAAAATCCTTCTAAGTCTTCATATTTACAAAGTCTAAATAAAATTCTTACCATGAGAAATACATTCATCCCAGCAGATCTAGATAGATAGATAGATAGAAAGAAAGATAAATTTATACTCTTTAAAACTAAATAATTAGCATTATGAAGAAGTGGTGGTCCAAAATTGTCTTCATTTCAGAGTAGATACTTGGAAAAATAATAACCCAAGTTAGAATGCTTTATTTCTACTTAACTCATGAATTTATAAATTATAAGCCCCCGGATTTCAAACTCCCAACCCAAGTCCTCTAAGCATACTGCATTCCTCTCACATAATATAGTCCACATTTTATTCTGCATCAAGTAGAATCCTAATGTGTATACAATATGTTCAGTGCTGGAAATTACCAGCAAGTAAAGTAATACAAATTTCTTCGTGTGTTTCCATTCTTTCTCTAGAGAAATATATTGCAAAAGCTAATCTCAACACTAATAAATGGAAATAATAAAAAGCATTCAGTTTTGCTATTAAAATAAGTTCTTGCCAATAAATATTTTAAAAAACTACTATTACTACTACTCAATATACATTTTTAAAGTCCTATGAACTATACCAAAATCTTAAGATATCAGCAGAATATATCAGTAAACTGAAAATCATCCTTACTCTCCAACAGATTTTGTCCTTTTAAAAAATTAGGTGTTAAGCCAGACAGAACAAAGAACTGTATGACTTCACTCATATGCAGAATATAAAACTGAAAGCAACGAAGAAAAAAGAAATGAACAAACAAATAACCCATGGACACAATCAATAATTTAATGTTTATTTGGGGACGAGTGGGTTAGGGAGAGGAGAAAGGGGAGGGGGCGGGAGAGGGGCGGGGAAGCTAAATATAAGGTAATGGAAAGAGAACTCACACTGGGTGGTGAACTTATTATACAACAAGTTGACAATGCACTGTAGAATTGTATGCCTGAAACCTATGTAATCCTTGCTAACAGATGTCACCCCAGTAAGTCTAACAATAAAAAATGAATTAAAAAAAAAAAAAGAGGTGAAAAATTAGGTTAAAAAATGACCCCCAAAATGCCTATTTGCCCAAGTTTTAGGGAAGAGTTAAATTTATGTGCCTATAATTCTTCAATATATCCAATGACATCATAAAATAAATAGATCATGTGATTTTTAACAGGTAGTGTGTTTATTAATTTACAGATTTCTACAACACAGTCTTTGTCCTTGTTAAGAAAACAAGACAGATACACATAGAAAATCAAACAGCTCTACAGTACGTGTGTGAACCTGCACCAACCAGTTAATTCACACACAACATAGTAAAGGAGGAGGTAAGAGAGTTTATTTCAATAATCCAGGCAAGAAAAGGAGATAAATGTGTGGAAACGCGAGTTCTAGTCCAAGTTCTGTTACTTACTAGACTTAAACAATTTCAGTACTTTTAATGAATGCTTCTAAATTTCAGCAGCCAGATTTATAAAACCAGGAAAGAGGAGGAAGAGAGGTCTAAATGATCTTTAGGAGTTCTTTAGCTCTAACAGTCTATGATCCTAACTTATTGGGTGCTCAAAGTAAAAATAAAAATGCCAAACAGAAGCAAAAGATTATGTGAGGACAGAGTAATGGGAAATGGGAGCAAGAGGGGTAGGGAATAAATATTGATTCCTATACTTTTAAGTTTGGAAGGCTGACGGAATGATGGCCTAACCAATAGAAACAGGGAAGGTGAGATGGGGAGCTAATGTGAAGGCATGATTTTAAACTACTGGCCCTCACCAATAATAATGAGTACATTCTTTTTGAAGTAAATTGTGGTGCTACAGCTATCAAATTCTAGAATGAATTTTAGCTCTCTCCCTTTCCCTTTCTGGAACTATTTAGTCCAAAAGCTATTCAGTGGAACGCAAAGCAGGTATCTGTGCTAAGGGGTACAGGGCAGCAGATGTGGCCCAGTGCAAGATGCTAGAACCTGGGTAGGTTAAAGGTCCTGCCGTGAGAGAGCAAGGAAACAGAAAGGGTCAGGACCCACGTGGAAAGAGACAATGTCCACATGGGGAGACAGTTCAAGCCTAGTGCCAGAGCCCAAGAATGGCAAAGAAGGCTTCCACGTAGGGCCGTGACCCAAGACCAGGTGTTGGGGCCAAGTGAGTGATGGGAGTGTCCTGCAGGAGGCAGCCTGTCATACGTGATAATGGCCTCAGCACTGTGAGGAGAGAATTCCTTTCAGGGAAGAGCCTACAGCAGCGGGTCAGAGCCCAGGCAGGGTCGGAAGGGTGTCTGTGGAGTAGGACAGTGCAACACAGAATGCTGGCACACGCTTAGTGGGGTGAAGAAGAAATATGCACAGGAGAGAACAGGCTGTTGCAACAAGTGTCTATACAAATGGTTAATTAAATATGTACATAAAGCTCAATGTGATATAGCTAACATTTTAAACCCAGGAAGTATTTTAGAAGTTTACATACCTTATAAACTGACTCCAACTCAGACCCAACTAAACTGGGTGATGAAGCAATAATGTCCTTTTTTCGGAGAGTCTTCTCTTCATCATTTATCTAGAAGAAAACATATTTTATACCATTTAAAAATTAAGTCTTAACTCAATTTCAATAAAATACCTTCCTGTTCTATGAAGATTCTATATTTTCATAAAATTTTTTAAACCTTGATATCTCAAATCATTCCTAATGTGATTACTAAATGATTATTATCATTAATGAAGCCAAAATATGGAAGAAAATTTAAATTAAATATACTTTCAAATTTCTACTCTGCCAATGTCTGAGGACATGTACCAAAAGAACAGTAGCAGAGAAACAGAAAGTATTATAATATAAAAGGAAAGGAATCATAATAAAAACTCAGGTTAATATAGACTAAAAGTGAGCACTATCCGAATTCAAGAGTTACATTAATTTATTAAAATACCTATTTGAAGTTAAGAGTGATTTAACTATTTCTCAATATTCTAGACACATAAAATGACTCCAAAGTTAAAATACTAGTTTTGCTAGAAACTATAAATGTATTATTTCAGACTAATTGTGGCTTAAAAAGATGGATAGACCTAACTAGATAAAAATTTTCAACTTCCACACAGGAAAATAAAAGATCTGTAAATGAAGATGAAATATAAATGACGAACTTAGGGAAATATTTACATCATTGACATCTGAGTTACTCTCAGTCAATCCCTTGGTAGTAAGATGTAAGTACTAGTAATCCGAAAGTAAAATACAGCCAATATTCATATAAGTGAAAATAATAAAAGTAAATTAAAATAACAATGTGACATTGTTTTCTTCCCACTAAAAATGGCGAAAGTTAAAATTTAGCATACACAGTATTGGGGCAATCCTTCTGAAGAGTACTTTGACAAAACACATCAAAAAGCCTTAAAACATGCACACCCTAATAGTTTTACTTACAGCATTAATCTTATGTAAACAGGACAAATACACAAATAGGAACAATTTTTCTTCATCACAATGTTATTTACAGAAAGAAAAACTAAATATATATCCAACAATAGGTATTTGGCTAAATAAATTGCAGCAGAGTTTGATGTTTCAGATCAACCTCTTGCAGAAATCAAAGAAAACACACTGATAAAAATTTTAAAAGCTTCTTCTTTAAAGCACAGAAGATTAATATACAGAGTCAGCCCACATGAAGTGAGGTATCCAACTTGACTTCCTTTGAGACCCTCCTGCTCAAATGCTATGGGTCATTAGAAAAATCCCAACCCTGGAACTTGTTTGAAGGTGGTCCCTGAGTCAAAGGCCCCAGACAGCGCATGGCAGAAGCAAACTTAAACCCACTGTGGAGGAAGGTACAGTCACAGCAGGTCTCAAAAGATTCCTGCAAATACATTTTCAAGTACAATATTAACACCCTGCATTGTATAGAACAGGCACACAGTAAGACATCACTTCATGAGCAAAAACAAAAGAGAAAGACTCAAAGCTTACAGGTGTGTAAAAAAAAGACACGTGTGATGACAGCTGTATAAATAGGAAGCAATAAGAAGTTATTTGAGGAAGGGAGGGAAGAAGGAAGGAAGGATGCATCAGGAGGGAGGGGAAAGGGAATGGAAGAAATTCTAGCAACACAAAAGACTCAGGAACAGAGATTCAGAACTCAATGGAATCCTAAGGAAACACCTTCGATCTCAGTGAATGTGGACTAGGTAACTTAGACAAACCCCTCTGCATGGACGCTCTCCTAGGTGACTCAGGGACTGCCAGGCCACAGTCACAGCCTGCCATTTAAAGCCCACTTTTACATTTGCTAATTCTGGGAAAGCAGCTTCACGGAGAATCTGCCAAACGTGGACGCCCTGTCCCTAACTCGCTAGGACCCTGAAGAACGTAAGTAGGAGTAAACCGGAAGTTTAGCAGGTGTCATATGGATCCACAATTCAGTTTCCAATTAACTAGGCAGCCAGGAACCTCAGATTCTGGATTTAATTAAAATTATCCTGAACTAGCACTGCCCCAGACCCATGAAAGAAACAAACGAAAACCTTACGGAGAAACCTGTAATCCTCCTAGGTCTCAATACAGCCCTCCAAATAACTTCCCAAATACAATTTCCAGTGCACAAAGATACAAAGCACGCAAGGGAACAAGAGTCCATGGATGACATTATTAGAGTCAGGTGGCCAATTTCTGTTAAAAACTGGCTGAGATTTTGTGCCTCTTTTTTTTTTTTTACATCTTTAACTTTTCTCTCATCAATGTTTCATAGTATTCAGTGTATAGGTATTACACATACTTGTCAAATGTACCCCTCAATATTTCAATTTTTTTCATGCTATGGTAAATGTTACAGTTTTTTAATTTCTGATGGCTTATTACTAGTTTGTAAAACTACAATTCAATTTTGTATACTCATTTTATAAACAACACTAAACTCCTCTTGTTTGTTCTAGTAGGTATTTTGCAGATTCCTTTCTACACAGATGATCATGTCACCTGTGAATAAACATAATTATTGTTTATAATTAAAAAAGATTCCATAAATGAGAACTAATAGGTAAGCAAAAAAAAAAAAAAAAGTATAAGGATTAGAAAAAACAAAACTGTCATCATTCACAGACTATATGGTCAGCATTCTTAGAAAATCCAGAAGAATCCACAGATAAATTATTAGACCTACTGACCTAATTAAGGAAAGTTTCTAGATATAAGTTCAAATATAAAAAATCAATTTTATTTCCATATACCAGCAGCTAAGTTCAATAATGGAATTTTTTTAAAGGTACCATTTACAACAGAATTAAAACTACCAAGTACCTAGGAATAAATGCAACAAAATGGACACAAGGACTCCACAAAGAAACTATAACTTCCTCAGGGAAGGTGGAGAAAATCTAAATAACAGATATCCCATAAGCATGCACCAGAACTTAATACTGTAAATGTGTCAATTCTCCTCAAATTGAGCAAAAGATTAAATACATTCTCAAATAAAATCACAATAGTTTTATATGTCTGTGTCTCTGTAATATGAACATTTACAAGTTGGTTCTAAAATGTCTATGGACATGCAAAGGGCCAAGAACAGGCAAAACAGAAATAAGAATAAGACAGTCAACCCTATTTTAAAAAATGAGCAAAAGACATGAACAGGGACTTTACAAAATGATGAAATTCAAAGGGTCAATAAATATATAAAAAGATGCTCAACCTCCTTAATCATCAAGTAAGTACAAATTAAAACCATGGTGAAGACCTCTGTGATATAACACCACACAGACTTTACAATGGTTAACATTAAAAATAGAAAAGTATGTTGGTGAGGGTGTGGAAGAATTGGAATTCTCATATACTGATGTTGGAAATAAAATGGTACACCAAATTGGAAAAAAGATCTGGCAGTTTTGTGTAAGACTAAAATATCTGCCCCTATGGCCAAGCAATCCCATTCTTAGGTGTTTACTCAAGAAAAATGAACACATGACCACAAAAAGACTTATATGATCCCATTTCCATGAAGGTTTAGAATGAGCAAAACTAACATGGTAGAAAAATACTTGAGTAGTGGTTGCAGGACAGTCACTTGGAGGGAGCAGTAGAGATTTATTGAGATAGAGCATGAGGAAACTTTTAGAAGTGATAGTAATGTTCTGTACCTTTTAATAAATTTGAGTTGCATAAGTTCATGCATTTAGCAGAACTCATAAATGGTACCGTTAAGATTTGTGCACTTCATTGTATGTAAATTTTACTTTAAATAAAAGGAAACAGTTAACAAACATTGAACTCCATAGTTAAGTATATACAGGCCATAGTGTCTGGTGGGAAATGTTCTGATTTCTGCAACTTATTTTTAAATGGATGGTGGGTAGATAGAGGAATAGATAATATGTGATAAAGCAAGTATAATAAAATACAAATTGCATAATATATATGGTGAGTACATGTGGATATTCACTATAAGATTCTTGCAACTTTTCAGTATGTTTGAAGTTTTTACATCCCTATTTTGGAGGCAAAATAACATAATGAAAATACTACTATTCAGTACAAATAAAATTAAGTTGGATAATTTAATCACTCTATAGATGAGAATGTAGAGCAACTGTAATTCTCACAATCTACTGACAGGAGTAGATTGTAATTTGGCATAATTTACATTAGAAAATTTGGTATTATCTCATGAGTTGAAGGTAAATATACCATAAAACCTGGCAATTTTACTTCTAAATATACACATTGTAGCAGAGATGAGCAACCTTTTCTGCACAAGACCAAACAGTTAATATGTTAGGCTGTGAAAGCTATGAAGTCTCTCACCACAAGTACAGTTTTGTGTTGCAGCAAGTAAACAGCCCTATGTGAACAAATGGACACAATTGTGTTACAAGAAAATCTTATTTATGGACTCTGAAATGTATACTTCATATAATTTTCCTGTGCCAAGAAATTATTCTTCTTTTAACTTTTTCAACTATTGAAAAATGTAAGGGGGGAATAAAAAATAAAATAAATGAAATTAAATAAAATTAAATATAAAGAACAGTCTTATATTTAACCATGCAAAACCAGCCAGCAGCCAGGATTTGGACTATGGCCCATATTTTGCTGACCCGACCCTCTAGCAATGCACTTCAAAATGTACCACTCTCAAGAACCACCGGGAAAGCTTGTTAATTTGTTAAATTACTGGGCACCACCCCTAGAGTTTCTGATTCACAAGTCTGGGTGGATCCCAAGAACTTGCATTTGTAACAAATTTCTAAGTGACAGTAACGTTCCAGTTCTCAGACCAATGCCCTAGAAAAACATACACACAAGGAAATACGAACAAGCATTATTCACATAACCACAGAGCAACATTATTCATAAAAGCCAAAAAATGGAAACTCAAATGTGCATCAAAGTATAATGAGTGTCATATATTAACAGTGTAGAATATGGCATAGCAATAAAAATAAACTATGACCTCACACAATGTGCATAATCTTAATTATACATAAGTAAAATAATCCAGGAATAAGACAAACATATCCAAATTATTCCACCTATATAAAAGTTTGTTTTAATATGGAAAATTATATGGTTTAGGGATGAATACTAAGATGGTCAATTAAAGGAGAAAAAAAGGTAAGGAAGTTGTTACCATCAAGTCAGACTAATGGTTTCCTCTGAGAGAGAGAAAGGATCTGTTGAAAGAGGGCATACGGTGGCATAACAGCAATGCTTTATCCCTCACCTGAATGACAGACTAGTGTTCACTTAATAATAATCTACTAAACTGTATGTTTTTGTTTTATATACTTTTCTGGGTATGTTTATACTTCTTAGTTTTTAAAAAATTAAAAAAATAAAAGTAAATAAATTATGTTATAATGAACTATTATGCCATCAGTAAAATTCTTTTTTAAATTATGGAACTCTATGATTATTGTTATAGAAAGATATTCATGAAATACTGTTAGGTGAAGGTAAATTAATAGTTAGGAAGGGCAACGTAAAATAAATCTTTAACATACACTATGTGTGTATATAAGATTATTCATAAGAAAAAGTGTACATCAAAATATAACTGTCTAACTCTAGACAAAGGGATTACAGATAATAACTATTTTCTTCTTCATACCTGTACATATTTTATTAAATTTATCTCTTATTTCATCTCCTGGATGTTATTATAAATGGTATTTTCTTATCAATTTCTAATCATTCATTGCTGTCATGCATATCTTTTTAATTTTGTTATTTAACTTCAAAATTAAAGATAACTGTTACCGACTAACTTATGTACAAGTGTTAGCGAAACCGCAAAATCACCACTTTGGACATGCCTAATGATTTCCACATTTATCCAAATCTATTCAGTCAAAGACTTACATTATCTTACTAACTAGCAGTAGTTTAGCATTTCTTTGTTTTTCTCCAGAAGGGAGAAATTCAATGAAAAACTGATTTTCAAATGTATTTTAAGGAATGAAAATAATTATTCAAAGGAAGTTCTTACCTAGAGGGATATTATGTTGCAGAAATTAGAAAAAAAAAATTACTCTGGTTGAACTAAGACTTGGCCTAAAGCACTATCCATTCAACCCACCATCTCTCTATCCCTGCCCTTCTGTGGCCCACAGCTAAAGGGCACAGTGAGAAAAAAACCCTACAAGACGCTTCAGTAATCAACAAAAAAAACCATAAAAACAATGATAACAATAAACTGAAACAGAATCACTGGCTGGCTGACAACTATCTCACCACTGTGGAATGGCTCGAAACATTTGCTCACTGGTTGTTACGTAAAAGTTGAAATATAGCACAGAGGAGGTAGTGTGTCTTTTTAAAAGTCCATTAAAGTTGAAGGCTTTGCATACCATCAGCTAGTTAACACGCTAACCATTTTACTTATACTATCTCATTTAATTCTACCAACAATCCTATAAGGTAGATATTATCTAATTAAATAGGAACAGAAATCAAACTGGATTTCCAACTAAAACCCACAAGGCCACACATTCACTAAATAAACAAAATAATCTGCTTTGCAACAGAGTTGAACAAACAGGTAACGTCAATGCAAGAAAATGTCATCAACTGACAATTTTCATCTTAATCTCTTTGGGTAATGAACAGGATTAAAATACAGAAACCAAAGGTGTAATATAACTACATGTCATGAAAAATCTTATAAGTAAAAATCTGAAAGGATGTCACAGCATATATAATCAACACTCATTCTAAAGTGTTTAATTTGAAGTTTAGCAATAGCAAATATCTCTATAAGAGTTAACACCAGACTGTTCTACTTTAGTATTTGCTTTGTTTATATATATATATATATATATATATATATATATATATATATATATATATTGACAGTAACTTCTCTTAACTATTTACCTTTTATTTTACAATCTGTGGGGAACTCCTTCAAAATTCAAATATATAAGACACTGTAGATAATACTTGAGAGAAGGCAGTTATGTTTTAGACCTGTTTTAAAGCCAAGTTGTGATTCTCAAACAGCACTGATAAAAAAAACTGATCAGGGAGATAGGATAAACAGAGAAAAAGAAATCCCTACATTTTCATGATGGTCTTTAAGTGAATTTCCAATTTAAACATAAAAATATATTTCAAATGGTGTCAATAAACACATTTATTTGAAATTAAATAAAATTTTTATATGGACACCTGCTCTCCCCACCATTAATGAGGGTAATCGTAATTGACTGCATGTACTGTTTTTTGCCCGAATGACTAAATCTACTGAAGCTGAGACCAAATGTGTTAACCCACATGGCCCTTTAATAATCACTTATTACAGCAATAAAGCAATAGGTATCTTTGAACATACAGATGTTGGTACTAATATTTTTAATTCTAACTAAATGACTCTCACAGCAATACACAAGTACTGCTATTATTTCTAAGGTTATACAGTATCTCTCCTTTCCCTAAACTCAATTTAAATATTTGTAGTAATAATACCAGTCATTTATGAACAATTAACTGCTTAACAAAGTAAATGTCAGAGAAGCAGAAGCACATAGCAGTTCAACAGTCATACAACAGAATATATTAGTTACAAGAGACTTCACTTGTTCAAATACTCTTCTGTCTTAGAAATAGTCAACTCAATTTTTTAAAAATCTGAAGATCTCAAACAAAAACTAGAGCAAATTATTAAAGAATGTAACAAGATTTCTTTCATTGAAATATACCCAAAAAAATTACCTAGTTTTGCTTAAATCAGAAATGACAAAATACCAACAAATTTAATGTGTTTTCTGAACTGCTCACATGAAGTAACCAAGTGCATCCCAAATCAAAAGCACGCTATCTAAAATTCATGTCATTTCCTGCGTTCTAGCCGTTCAATCCATATTGCTTTTCATTGGTGAATTTAAAAGTTCATCCACTTGTCACATACATTCTAAATCTTCACTTATCTATTTAGTCATAACAAAAATTTAAATTTCTAGTATGAAAATTCCCACTGAAAAATGTAGGATGATTGTCTGAAACTTTACTATGAGTGTAAACTGCTATTGACTTCATTATTTCAAAGTTTTAAAATAATCTTGAGTATTCTCTACTGCTTTCTCGCTAAAATTTACTGGGATAAAAACACAAGCACATTTCATTTCCTCAGCCTCCCTTAATGAGGTTACCTACTGCATGCCTCAAAAATACTCATCCTCTAAAGGAGCAAGACAAAATTAAATGGCTTCCTGCTTCTACTAACAAAGAATCTCATGTAAGAGTAAAAACAGTTACAGTGGAGCAATTATAAAAGCAGAGCAACAGAGTGGAAACTATATAGTTTTTGTGATTGCAGACACCTAAGTTCAAATCTTAAACAAGTTAATTAACCTCTTCACACCTCACTTTCTTCAGCAGTAAAATGAAAAATATACCTACTTCATGAAGCTTGTACATAAAATGAAGCATGGAAAGTGTCTAGAAATGGAATAACAATAGCATGCCCTTAATAAATGGTAAATATTTATTAATATTATTACTACCAGTACTGTATATTTAATTAACTTGTTTTCCAGGTTTTTTCTGCAGGGATAATGTTTCCTGCAAACTAAATTGGTTTCAGTAAACTTTTATTAGTAAAACTACTAATTTTATTAGTCACTTTATTAGTTAAACTAACATAGGACTGGTCTTGAGGGGGTATTCAAAATAATTAATAAAGCAAGTTAGGTTATTACGGCATTTTACAATCAAGATAGAGTTAAGTCCTCACTTAACCTCTTGGATAGGTTCTTTGACTTGAGCAAAATGATGTATAATGAAACCCACTTTACCATAAGCTAATTAACATAAACAAGAGTCAAATTCCTAAGGCACTCCATCAATATTATAAAGAAATGACATTATGAAATGATGTTGAATGAAACACTGAGGACCCGCTGCACATCATGGTTCATAAAATCGACACCTTCCCAAATAGAAGTATATAAACAAATTGCTCTAAATGGAATCACATTTCCTGAGCGACTTACATTACTATTTCAGAGATGCTCAACCTTCACTCTGGTTAGTTTTCAATCAGCAAAAACCCTTGAACATTTGAGCTTTGAAGTTCACTTTCCACCACTACTGACAATTCTCCACACCTCAATACCTATGATCTATACCTACCCATTCAACAGTCAGCATATGAATGTTTCAAATGGCATATAGTACAATGGCATAATCTTTTTTGTCAAGTACAAATCACACTAAGCTTTAATAGGTTGGGTAAAGTTTTAATCTATATTTTATCATTATATTATTTTACATGCTACCCTACTAACAGAATTCAGGATTGGGCTATATTTGCGTCTTTTTGATATTCTACACCAAACCATGAACTGGGAGTACAGTGTCATTCTGCCAGCAATCGTGAAAGAAGACTCTGAGCGAGCTCTGAACAGGTAAACATTGCATGCAGAAAACAGGTAGAGACTGTGTAGATGGCACTGCTATACACCCTACAGAGAGTCCCCCATTGACAGGAGCTTACGCTCCCCCTACCTGGTGGACTCACACGTGGCCATATAACTCTCTTTGGCCAGTGAAATCTAAGCAGAAGTGGCATGTGTCCCTCTTAAGCAAAAGCTTTACAAGCATGTGGTTACCCTTTTCTCTCCTCCCACTGTCCCAGCAACTGGCAAAGTTCCAGATACAGGCTGTTCATCAGCCTGAGTTGCAGCATCAACATGACACAGAGCAGGGCTGTAGATGGCCCACAGGAGACACAGAGCATGAACAAGAAACAAACCTTTTGAGAGGTCACTGAGATTTGGGGGTTTTGTTACCACTACATCACCTCTCCTGACTGGCAGGGTCATATTCATCCTTTGGATCACATTTATCAATAAAAAATTTGAGCACATATTTCCAATACTATACATATTCTCATAAATTACATGTATTACTGTACGTTATGTACATAAAACATGCCTTCCCCCAAAAGTTTTTAATGAGATTAAAAATATAGTATGTTGTATTTATTTCCTTCCCATACTCCCAATGCTCATTTTGGGTATACCACTTTGGAACCACTACTCTATTACACTGGCCTCTAAAATAAAAGATATAAATAAGGCTTCCCAGAGATTTGTTCCATAAACATCCAATCAACAATATTCAATCACATGTTTATAAATAATGTGACCATAAGTTTTCTAGTTGAATTCACACAGCTCTGGTCCTTAAGCAAGAATGTACATCAGATATGCGATGGAGCTTTTCAAAATTACAGATTCCTGTTGCCACCCAGACCTACAGATTGAAGGCCAAGGCATATGTATTTTTTAAAGATCTATTAGTGACTCTGATATTCATCATCAAGTGAAAGGAAATCCCAGGAAAAGAATCTTCTTTTCTAAAATACATTTATCATGTCCTGAAAAATATCACTATCGATTCTAACATTTGATTTTTTATGTAGAATTCATTTATTCATTCTAAAAGACTAAGGTCCTACTATGTACAAAGCACTATTTCCAGCAGATGGGATCCAACTGTAAACAAGCAAAGCAAAGCAAAACAAAACAAAATAAAAAACTGTTCTCTTGAAGCTTACATTTCAATGGGGTGACACAGATAATAAATAACAAACAAGGAAAACGATCAGATAGCTATCAGGTAACATAAAAACGTATGTTAATTTCAACAATATTAAAACTACAATTGAAACAAATTATTAATGGAAAGACTATTTAAAATATACAGTGTGTAATGAAGCAAATAGGAATCGTTTCTTGTATAATGACATCCAAAATTTGTGGAGCAAGCAAATACTGAAAGCAAATATCAGGACTTTAATACTGTAACTATTCCTAGTAAGTACAGGTTTATATCAGTAGTAAGTATTGTGATCTATAATGTGCACTGTTTCCCAAATGCACTGTGACTTTACTTTGGGGATTAAAGATGGCTGCCAATTCTCTGACACTCCTCCCATTGAGAGCTGCGATCTATTTGCCCTGCCTTGACCTGAGCTGGCTTTTGACCAATATAGCATAAGTGACATCATGCCAGTCCCAGGCTTAGTGTCTGAGAGGAATAAAAGCCCTGCCTTCCCATCTTGGAGACCTGGGTCACTCAAAAGAAGTCCAACCCTATAGTCTGTGGGATCACATGGGGAGGATGCCAGGAGAGTCCAGCCTTCTAGAAGCCATCGTCATTGGCACTAGGCATGAAAGTAGAGCTTTCTGGTATTTCCTAGACCACACTGGCTGCCAACCAAGTAACCCCATATAACACCATATGGGTCAGAACTGCCCTATTGAGCCCCATTCTAAATTTCTGACCCTCAAAATCATTAGATAGAATAAACAGTTATTGCTTGAAGTTTTAGGGTTAGATTTTGGCTTTAATTTTTGATGTTAGGTTTTAGAATTATTGCTTTAGTTTGATGGTAGTTGCTACATATTAATTAATAACCAGAACAACCTCATAAAAGTTAGCTGAAAACAATTTTCTATTTACAATCCAATGCTTACAACATATTATACTTTCTTCAGTTGAATGTACAAAAGAGAACCATATAAGAAGAAAAAAATACTTTAATTACACTGTTAATAATTGGTAAATCTTTAGCAAAGATAGAAGAACAGGAAATAAAACAGAATAATTACCACTGTGTGACATTGTTAATTAACGAAAATTAATAGGATGATGTGTTACTTCACTTACAAATTCTTTTATCATTAATAATCATTGAAAACATTAAAAGTTAGAAACAAACTGTTAATTTAATATCCTGACATTCTAATTAGTATGTTGATGTCTCAGTAACTACACCAAGCTGATCAATGTAAAAACCAATCATCTGATTACTTTATTACTGTTTTAATAGCACAGGCACATTTGGAATACACTGAAAATTACAGGAAAAGGAAAGATTAATTACTTGTACTCGAGCACGTTTCTTCTCTTCTACAAGAAATCTTTTTTTTTTAATGGTTCATTTACACAAGAGTTCTTCTTAAAAGTCTCTTAAATAAATGAAAACAGCAGTAATTCCCAAGCCGGGCATGACAGGGCCAGATACTTGTTACACACATTACAATCTGACAAGACACATCAAATACCCATTCCATTCCACCCCACCCCATTCCACAAATATTTCCTCAGCACTTTCTATTAACCAGGTACAGCACCAACAGATAATACAATGAAAAGATGCTAATTTATAAATTAACTATATTATTAACCATAGCAAAAGCTGATAAAAGAGCACAAGTTGACCCCACTAACAATTAAATCTGAAAAGCAGCAGCGACACACAGGAGAAAAAAATCCTGGTTTCCAGCATGCTACTGAAGGATAGCAAAACCTGGTGGACACCTGCAGTCAGAACTGAAACAACTTTACACCAAAATCCTCAATAATCTTTTATTCAATTATTTCTATGTCTCTAATCCTTGCCCTCCATCAGTGCCCAAAATACAGACCCCTCTAGAGACCTAGTTTTTATGGTCTTTCTAACTTAATTCACCCCTGACCCCCATCTACCCACCTAACTCATGTGTTTATTCCCTCTACAGAACTCATTCCTAACAGTTTCCCCTTTGTCCTCTCCTAACCAATCCCCGCTCACACATGCTCAGCCGCCCAGCCTTTTCCCAAGAACAGCTCTCTAGCATAAATTAGCATGAACACATTCCCTCCCTTTTCCCGTCACTTTGGCCAGCCCCTTTCCCTTACAGGTGACTGACTGCTCTACACAGGTCAATGCCTCAAATTCATCCAGCCCTTCAGGCACTGCACTAAAGTAACCAACTATCTCAGTTTTCCCAGGACTTAAGAGTTTCTCAGGACAGGGACTTTCAGTGCTCAAACTGGGATGCACACAGTGCAAACCCAAACCTTGTCAACATCGTAACATCCATCTTCTGGCCACTGTCCAAAGTTATTGCCACATCGATATGGACGACCCAGGAACCAGTCTCATGTTCCCTGGCAGACACTACCCACTCACATTCCACTTCAGCAGCGCACTCCCACTGTCACAGCACAGTTCACAACCACCAACCCCCACCCAAACACCCTCCCCAATCACACCTCCTCACTCTTCTTGTTCACCCACTCTTTTGGCCCCACTACACAGCCTCTTTCGGTCCATCAATGTCCCTTTTACCCAAGTCTTTCAACTCTTCCTGGTTTCAATTTTCATCCCCCAAAATTACAGCAATCTATGTACACATCCTATAGTGTACCATGAATTGTATCTCGATGACTTAAATACTTCCCTTATCTGAAATGTCCTTCCATACCCTGTGTTTCTACTGGAAAATATCTAAGTAACTGATTTATTATCTCTGCAAAGCTTCCCCAGATTTTCTCAGTAACAGATATTCCCTCTTCTACACTTGGCCTTGCAGTACTATAGCATTCCTATACTATACGATAAGCAAATATATATATCCCTCACTATAATATGATCCTAAGCACACAGAAATATGTTATACTTATTTTTATACTCCCAGCTCTAATCACACTACCTGGTGAACTATTTATAAATAGGAATATATAATACAAACTATGGAAGGTGACAATATTCAAACTTAAGAAAAAATACAGAAAAAGAGAACAAAAAATAAATATTCTGTATAATGGAGCCCCAAAAGACAAAAAATTTATATAGAGACCAGATAATGAAATACTTCATCAAATGATAAAAACGGATGATTCACAGGAGGTCATTGAGACTCATACGCACAAAAGGATGTTCCATTCTAGTAGTAAATAAAGACCAGTTAACAAGTTACTACAGGAGGAAGGGGCAAGATGGCAACTGGAGAGGAGGCCCCTAAAGCCTCTCCCAGAAAATACAATTGAACGGCCACCCAGGAGCCAAGAAAGAGGACCATGAGTGACAAAACAGCAGCTGAGAAATCCACGAATCGCAAGTAAACACCTGAAGGTTGGAGAGAAGGGGGCAAGCAGAGGAGAGAGAAGGCAGCAGAAACGGACTGCAACAGGACAGGACTGCTGCTGACTATCTGGGAGCAGCACAGTGAATGGGAGCAGGAAATAAAAGCCAGCAAAGGGGCAGAACCGGGGGGGGGGGGGGGGGGGGGAGCTGGACTTTAATGGAGTTTGGGAGCCAGCCTCTGGAACTTTTTGAGTGGTAGGAGGGCTGAGCAAAGACTCTGAACTGCAGAGACAACACCTCAGCTCCAGGACCCCGGGAGACCCACAGCGCAGGTGCAGGACTCCTACACAGGGCTGCAGTTCCCTGTTCCCAGCCCACTGCAAAGGTGAGCCAGCTGTCTCAGGTCAGACCCACAGCTTTGGACTTATGGTGCGTGCACTTGCTCACAAGCTCCTGGGTTCTAAAAGCAGTGTGAGCCCGGAGATGGCTAAATGCTGAAACAGGGCTTGGAAGAAAGGTGGATTTAATAGCATTCGCCCCAGCTAGCAGAAAAAGCCTCGGCCTGCATCACCCAGATCCCCTAGCATAGGACAGAAGGCGGAGCTGTCCTCAGAGCATCTGTTGTTGGCCTCTCCCCGGGATATATGTGCATCACCTCCAAACGCAGCAGGAGATCAGATATAAGAAATAAACAACACCTCTCTCCCAAAATTAACCCCCAGTGCCATCTAGTGTCTGCCCTACAGCAGGAAACCACAAAAGTAATAATCTGGGCACTGAACATAAAGCCCTCGTGTCAAAGAGGAAGAACCCAGCAGACAGGATGAATTCCTTAAAAATTAAAACTCCTCAGAAAGAACATGAAATTTACCCAGAAGACAGCTTCTTAGACCTAGAAGTGTCTGAACTAAGTGACAGATTTTAAAGTACCCATTCTAAAGACTCTGAGAAAAATAGGAATAGAAGAAGGGGCAGAGCAATCTACAGAGAGCATACTCAAACAAATAGTACATGAGAACTTTCCAAACCTATAGAAACACCTGGAACCACAAGTTCAAGAAGAAAACAGGTCCCCTACATACCTGGACCCTAACAGATCTTCTCCAAGATACATAGTACTAAAGATGTCAAAAACTAAAGACAAACAGACAATTCTCAAGGCAGCCAGGGAAAAAAAGAACTGTAACCTTTAGAGGAAAACCTATCAGGCTGCCATCAAATCTCTCAGTAGAAACTCTGCAAGCCAAGAGGGAGTGGAATCCAATATTCAAAATTTAAAAGAGGGAAACTTATAGCCAAGAATAAATTATCCAGCAAAATTATCTTTCAGATGTGAAGGTGGAATAAAGACCTTCTCAGACACACAGAAGCTGAGGGAATTTGCCAGCACAAGGCCAGCACTCCAAGAAATACTGAAGAAAGCTCTTCGACCTGAAACAAAACATCAGGAAAAAATGGAACAAGAAAGAAACAAAAATAAAACACAGCAAACAAAGAAATAAGTAATGGCCATAGGAAATCCTCACATATCGATCATCACTCTAAATGTTAATGGACTGAACTCACCAATAAAAAGACACAGAGTAGCAGACTGGATTAAAAAAACAGAACCCATCCATATGCTATTTCCAAGAAATACACCTTAGCCATAAGGACAAACACAGACTCAGACTGAAAGGTTGGGAAACAATACTCCAAGCAAATGGTAACCAGAGAAAAGCAGGAGTTGCCATACTGATATCTGATGAAATAAACTTCAAGTTAAAAAAGATAGTAAAAGACAAAGATGGATATTACAAAATGATAAAAGGCACAATACAACAACAGGAAGATCTGACACTAATTAATATACATGCTCCCAACCAGGATGCACCAAAATATACAAAGAAACTACTAACAGATTTGAAAGGAGAAACGGATGAACACACAATCATAGTGGAAGACTTAAACACCCTGCTAACAGCCATGGACAGATCATCCAAACAGAAAATAAATAAGGAAATAACAGCTCTAAATGACACATTACAGCAATTGGACATCATTGACATTTGCAGGACACTTCATCCAGCAAGAAGAGACTATACCTTCTTCTCTAGTGCACATGGAACATTCTCAAGGATAGACCACATACTGGGACACAAAAGTACCCTCAGCAAATTCAAGAAGCTCGAAATCATACCAAGTATATTCTCAGACCACAAAGCTTTGAAATTGGAGATCAACTGTAAAAGGAAAGCAGGAAAAACCACATATATATGGAGATTAAACAACAGCTTATTAAAAAACGAATGGATAAGAGAACAAATAAAAGATGAGATTGAAAAATATATTGAAACTAATGACAATGAAAATAAAACATATCAGAATTATTGGGACACAGTGAAAGCAGTAATAGGAGGGAAATTTGTATCACTACAGGCCTATCTTAAGAAACAAGAAAAATCACAAGCAAACATCTTAGCATACCATCTTAAAGAACTAGAAAAAAAGAGCAGACAAAACCCAAAGTCAGCACAAGGAAAGAAATAATACAAATTAAACCAGAGCTAAACCAATTAGAGAACAGAAGGACAATAGAAAAAATTAATATTACCAAGAGCTGGTTCTTTGAGAAAGTCAACAAAACTGACAAACCTCTGGCTAGACTAATCAAAGGGCGAAAGGAAAGGACACAAATATCCAAAATTAGAAATGAAAGGGAAGAAATTACCACTGATACCACAGAAATACAAAGGATTATAAGAAAATATTATGAAGGACTTTATGCCACGAAATTTAACAACCTAGAAGAAATAGACAAGTTTCTAGAAACTTAGAGCCTACCTAGACTGAACCAAGAAGAACTGGATAATCTAAATAGACCAATCAATAACAATAAGATTGAAATGACTATCCATAATCTCCCTAAAGGCAAAAGCCCTGGACCAGATGGTTTACTAACGAGTTCTATCAAGCATTCAAAGAAGAATTAACACCTATCCTCCTCAGACTCTTCCAAAAAACTGAAGAGGAAGCAATACTTCCTAACTCATTTTATGAGGCCAACATTACCCTAATACCAAAGCCCAGCAAAGACAATACAAAAAAAGAAAACTATAGACCAATATCTCTGATGAACACAGATGCAAAAATCCTAAACAAAATATTAGCAAACAGAATACAACAATGCATCAAAAAGATCATACGTCATCATCAAGTGGGATTCATCCCGGGAGCACAAGGATGGTTCAACGTACGAAAATCAATCAATGTGATACACCACATAAACAAAATCAAAGATAAAGACCATATGGTCATTTCAATTGATGCAGAAAAAGCTTTCGACAAGATACAACATCCGTTTATGATCAAAACACTAAATAAGATAGGTATAGAAGGAAAGTATCTCAACATAATAAAGGACATACATGACAAGCCCTCGGCTAACATCATACTGAATGGGGAAAAGCTGAAGCCTATTCCCCTAAAATCAGGAACAAGACAGGGATGTCCCCTGTCATCACTGCTGTTTAATATAGTACTGGAAGTTCTAGCCACAGCAATCAGACAAGAGAAAGGAATAAAGGGTATCCAAATTGGGAAAGAAGAGGTCAAATTGTCACTATTTGCAGATGACATGATCCTTTATATAAAAAAGATTCCACCAGGAAACTATTAGAAATAATAAACGAATATAGTAAAGTCGCAGGATACAAAATCAATGTAGAAAAATCAACAGCATTCCTATATACAAGCAATGAATCCTCAGAAAAAGAAATGAGGGAGTCAATTCTTTTTGCTGTCACAAGAAAAAGAATGAAATACCTGGGAATTAACTTAACAAAGAACGTGACAGACTTATACACAGAAAACTATAAGACACTTCTGAAAGAAATTGGAACAGACTTTAAGAGGTGGAAAAAAATCCCCTGTTCATGGATAGGAAGACTTAACATTGTTAAAATGGCCATTCTGCCCAAAGCAATCTACAGATTTAATACAATACCCATCAAAATCCCACAATCATACTTTCGTGAAATAGATAAAAGAATTATGGGATTTATATGGAACCATAAAAGACCTCGAATTGCCAAAGCAATACTACATAAAAAGAATAAGGCTGGTGGCATTACATTCCCCAACTTCAATTTATATTACAAAGCATCAATAGTCAAAACAGCTTGGTACTGGCAGAAGAACAGAAATACAGACCAATGGAATAGAACTAAAAACCCAGAAATAAACCCACAAATTTATGAACAAATAATTTTCGATAAAGGAGCAAAACACATACAATGCAGAAAAGACAGCCTCTTTAGTAGGTGGAGCTGGGAAAACTGGAAAAACATATGCAAAAGAATGAACCTGAGCTGTGAACTCTCTCCATATACAAAAATTAACTCAAAATGGATTAAAGACCTTCATGACAGACCTGCAACAATAAACTGTATAGAAGAAGACATTGGTACTAAACTTATAGACCTAAGACTCAAGGAGGACTTCATGAACCTGACCTCAAAGGAAAGGGAAGTAAAAGCACAAATAAATGAATGGGACTATATCAAACTAAAAAGCTTCTGCACAGCAAAAGAAACCATCAACAAGGCAAAGAGACAGCCAACTGAATGGGAGAAAATATTTGCAAATAATGCATCAGATAAGGGTCTAATATCTAATATATATGAAGAACTAATAAGACTTAACAACAAAAAACAAACAATCCAATTAAAAAGTGGGCAGAAGAACTAAACAGACACTTCTCCCACGAAGAAATACAAATGGGCAGCAGACATATGAAAACATGCTCATCCTCATTAGCTGTCAGGGAAATGCAAATCAAAACCACAACGAGATACCACCTCACACCTGTGAGAATGGCTGTTATCAACAAGACAAGGAATAACAAGTGCTGGAGAGGATGTGGAGAAAAAGGAACTCTGGTACACTGCTGGTGGGAGTGCAAACTGGTACAACCACTGTGGAAGGCAGTGTGGAGGTTCCTCAGAAAATTGGGAATGGAGTTACCATTTGACCCAGTAATCCCCCTTCTGGGGATCTACCCAAAAAACCTGAAAACCTTTGTCCACAAAGACTTATGTACCCCCATGTTCATCGCAGCGCTGTTCACAGTGGCCAAAACATGGAAACAACCAAAGTGCCCTGCGACAGACGACTGGATAAAGAAGCTGTGGTACATATACACAATGGAATATTACTCAGATATAAGAAAAGATGAAATATTGCCATTTACAACAAAATGGATGGACCTGGAGATCATCATGCTTAGTGAAATAAGCCAGACAGAAAAAACAAAGAACTGTATGACTTCACTCATATGTGGAATATAAAACTGTAAGCAACAAAGAAAAAAATGAACAAATAATCCATGGACACAATCAATAGTTTAATGTTTATTTGAGGAAGAGCAGGTTAGGGAGGGGAGATAGGGGAGGGGGTGGGAGAGGAGGGAGGGGGAGCTAAATATATGGTGATAGAAAGAAAAAAAAAAAGGAGAAAGAATATTTGTTAAATCATTTGAAATTGAAAAAAAAAAAGTTACTACAGTATATCAGTAAGCAGTAGTGAGGTAATCCTAGAATTAAGACACTATCATAGAAAAGAAAGAGTAAGACAATTTTAAAAGACAGAAAGTAAACACCAAGAAATTAAAGATGATGGAATCATTCCTGGGTGAACATAAGAACGGTGGTACCATTAATACAAACATGTTTCCCTAATGGCTTCTCCAGACGTGCACGTGGAAAGCTAAGTAAATTAAAGTAATGTTACTCTTAAGACCCGTCCTCGCTCCAGCCCAACCTGTACAGAGAACATGCTGTGTGGGGAGATATGGTTTGTAGCATCTCCACCAGCACGGCTGTACATGCAGGTTCTTGGGCTTCGCCCTGGGCCACTGGCAGTTTCTGATATTTTAAGCTATTCAGATCTACTTCCTACTTAAAACAGTGAAAAACACTAAATAAACAATAAATACATATATATATTAGTTTAGAAGCACCAAAAAATTGACAAGGGGAACTGCCAAGTAAAATTTTGAGGAAAACCTAAACCCAGGAGAACCAAAGCCACTTGTGCCCTGAGGGCATCGGCCAACACTAAATGCATGTATTTCAGATCCTCAGCCTTAGGGATGAGGTGGCAAAAGAAAGGATTCGGAGATCCTTAAGGAGAATGCTCCACATTTAACTGGGACCCCAATCGACGACATCCCCAGGGGAAGAATAAACTAAAACTGACCCACCACCTCTCCACCAACCACAGGAGAATGAAGAGCAGGTAATCTTGGCAATGAACCAAGCAGGAAATGAAAAAGGTAGGAGAAACAAAGTCTGTGAGGATCTGTGGTCGTCCCAGGCACACATTCACAGTGCAGATGAGCCAGGAAGTCACAGTCCTAATACTAGTTTAAAATAGTCTCTGGCTGGTAATATCCCCAGAAGACTGGTAGAGGCAATACTGTACCCTTCGGAGGAGAGCACATTCGTCCTGGGAACCCCCTTTAGAAAAAACTGTGTGCAGGCAACGGGCAGCTAAAATAACCAGGCACATAAGGAAAAAATAGGTAGCACAAATAAAAAACAAGACAACAGACTACACAGACTAAGTCTTAGAATTATTAGATACATGAAAAGGCAACCCATGACATTTAGAAAAAAAGAACAAATTTTAAAATAACAGTTAAGAAGACTCCATCAAAAGAAACAGCAGATTTTTAAAAGAACCACACAGAACTTCTAGAAATTACAATAGCCGAAATTTAAAACCCAGTGGCAGCAGGATAAATAAAACAGAATAAAGAAAGAAGAAACTGGGCAATAGTTCAGAAGAAATAATCTGTAATTCAGCAGAGAAAGAGTAAAAACGGAAAATGCAGATAGGAGAATGAGATGTGAAGGACTAAGAAGATCTAAAACACATTTGATTGGAATTCCAGACAGAGAGGAGAAAGAAAGCTAGAGGGAAGTTTAAAATCAATAATGGCTAAGAATTTTTCAGAATTATACAAGCCACCAGTCTAGAGATCCAAGAAGCCTAATAAAACTCAAGCATAAAAAGAATTCCACTCCTGGACAAACTGCGAATGTTTAAATCAAACAGAAGTGAAACAATCTCAAAAGGAGACAAGGACGGTGGCTATATAATCTTCAAAGGAGCTACAGTTAGACTATCAGCTGACTTCTTAATAGCAAAAGTGGAAGTCAGAAGTCAGTAGAATCATATACCTTAACTGTGCTAAAAGAAAGAAAAAAAAAAAAAAAGGATGTGCCAACCGAAAATTCTACATCCAACAAAAATATATTTCAACAAAGAATGAAATCTACTTGTTTTTGTTTGGATGAAAGGCCTTTTTTTTATCTGAACAAAAGTCCAAGGGCTGTCTGGAAAAAATCCAGCAATAAAAACCTCTATAATATTTTTTTTCTTTTTTTGTTGGTATGTGGGTAGTTCCCTGGCCAGGAAACAAACCCAGGCCGCAGCGTTGACAGCGCCAGCGCCGAAGCCTTAAGCCACTACACCACCAGGGAACTCCCTCTCTATAATATTTTTAATAGTACATGGCTGGATATTTTCCGGACAGCCCTTGTATAGAAATAAATTCTAAAAACTGTGCTTTACTTCAAACTAATGCAACGCGTGAATAGCTGGACATTTATGGAACAGTCCTACACATCTCCTGTATACATACACTCACGTTTTCTTTTATTATTAATTGGGTACTTAAATAATTGTTTCGTGGTTCTTCAATAGGTAAGAAGACCCAAGCGTCAGGCACCATTTACTGTATAGGCTTCACCCGACCTCCCTCCTACCCACTCAAAGCCACACTGTGCCCATTTTGGGAAATAGTTATTGACTGCTGAGACAGTCAATAGTTCAAGACTAAATTCCTATAATCGTAATTCATTTTCACCAAAACATACTTAGATATTTCAATGATTTAACATAAAATGTTAGATTAACAATCCCTCTGATTTTACATTCTTAAACTTTATAATCAGTAAATATTTTGAAGCAAAACTGTAATGAATGGTGAGTATGCTTTACAACTGAAGTCATCTGAAGTTTGTTCCCCCTCTCCCATTTCCCTATCAACTAAGTTAATCAAGTCTGAAATTTGCAACTGTTCCTTTAATTCCAAACTATTTATTTCAAGTACCCAGCTAATTGGCAGAATGCCTATTTCTTCACACAGCTTTCTATTACTGAGCTTCAAATTTTCTACTTTATGACATCTCCCTTATGTTATCTTCTGCAATAACCTTTTGGTGCACAATTAAAGACCTCCCAAATTCAGTCTTTCTTGAGGCTCCAACTGGCAAATGTCTTCCCAAAAAAAAACAAAAGAAAGTAATTTGCACTCCCAACTTTACAACATAGGCAAGTAGAAAACTGTTCAACTCTACTCAGTTCTAAGTTTTTAAACTATGTGTAGCATTTTGGACATTTTCAAGATCATTGGACAAGAGGTTGCTAAACCCTGATTCATGAAAGATCTGATAAAGACTGAAGCTTTCCAAGTTAAGCAGCTAACAATAGCATATTACTACTGTTGGTAGTGTATTAACACCAGTAAAAATACAGCTTTACTCAGCTCAAGATGACAGGGTGAAACTTGCTTAGAGTCCCTATGGACCAACGGTAAAGCCATGCTTATGCAAGCAAATGAGGAATGAATAAAAGAGTTCAGAAAAATAAGGTCAGAAAAAGATAGTTGATGTCTTATATTTTCTATTATAGGCTATAAGAAATTAAATCTTTGGAACTTAAATTTTTTACCATCAGGTGTTATATTATTAAATTTGTATTTCCATCATATATTTCAAATCCAAGCAGATAAAAGGATACTAGCTATTTTTTGTGCCTGGGGTCAAGGGAAAGGAGGTGTTTATTCTGAGAGATGCTCAAATACATTTATTTGTAACTGAAAATATCAGAAATCAGTTTTATGACTTTGACAAAAGTATCCTGTTGATCCAATTCAAAGTTTTTAGTTCCTCAAAAAATCATTCAAGCACTGAGACTTGCAGTTGGCACAATATTCCACCCTCCTCTCTGCCTTATCTTTGAAGATGCAGTTCAAATACTGTTAGCTCACTGATGCCTTCCTAGATTAATCCAATGCACAGCCATAACCTCTTTACTGTTTTTAAGCTCTTATTGACTGTATCAAACATTCTGGCCTGTGATTTTTCTACCCTGTTCTCTGTTTATGAAAACAGTGTCTTTGTGCTCTCCCCAACAATAAACATGTTAATGCAAATCCTCCATGACACCCAACAGAATGCTGACTAACCACAAAGCATTTCTTAAACACTGGCTAGAAAGTAGTATCAAGGACAACAGTGGCTCCAGAATTTCTAGGTAGGGCAGGCTTAGGAAAATGCTGGTGGCAAGAGACTTATCTTAAAAATACATCTGCATGCCAAGCACGTTTTTTATAAACCATACATTCAGGTGGGGTACCTAGGTAGGGAAGGGGCTGGTGGATTCATGGCCCTCCAAACCACTTTCTGATGCTCACAAGGATTCATACATGTTACCCGTCATTTCGTGTATGTGTCCCTGATTGAGGAGAAAGAAAGATGCTATTCGCCCATTTGTCTTACCTCAAAATCCACAAATGGCTTTATGCCTTGGTTACACCCCTATTCAACTTACAGTTCTAACCCTAGTTATAGTCCTAAAAAGGTCCAAGTGCCTCATCTGCCCTGAGATATGGATTCAAGTACAGGAAGAGGCCATGATGCCACTCAAAAGTTTGGTTTTATCCAGGGACACCCAGTTCCCATGGACTGCAACACCGCCGTGTGACAGGAAGCAGCATTACCTGCACTGGCCAGGGGCCGCGCCTCCACGCCCCATCAGTTCACTGCCCTGCCTCTACTCCTCTCTACAGGATGTGAGATAAGAGCTCACATCAGCCTTGAGGAACCTGTAACATCAATGTGTCCCTCTCTGTAACAGCCATCATATTCTTGTTAATATTATCACATGGATCTTTTCCACAGTGTGATATCACAGGTCCTCCTTCCAAATCCTGAACTCCTACCAAACCTAAATTGGCCATTTTAATTCTATGACCTCCAAATTGCAAAAAGAGAGGAAACACTCATTTCATATATTCTAGATCCTTTACATTGTCTTCTGTAATGATCTTGACATTGATCTTTTACTTGAAATATTAGTCACTTGGTTCCTTACCTATATTTTCCTTGCTACTGTTGGTTTTAAGTTACAGGGGGCAAAAAAAAAAAAAAGGCAGAATCATTTGCTTTGTAGAAATAATTAAGAGCAGCCTTGGGAAACGTGTAAGAGAATTTTATGCTGCATCTTGTTCACTTTGTTTCTTGCCTCTGGTAAGATCATTACAATCCAAAAGTGATACAGCTTACAGAATCCAGAAAGCTAAGCAACAAACTGGAGCAGCTGTGTACGTGTTGGCATTCATCCATGATTCTTTTGTTCCTTAAGCAAAGTGTTAAAATAGCAGCAAATGTGTCTGCCAACACAAAGTGGGCCTCAACTGTCCTGTTTCCCTGGACTTATGAAATAGCTTTTTAATCTAGCTTCAGGTTTTCAATAAGAAACAATTTCAATAGATTTTCCATACCAATTAAAATTTCCCCCTGACCTACCATAACCTAAACTCCATATATTGAGAGCCAATACAAAGCATTAAATGCTGAAAATAAAAATAGAAGGAAAAACATAAAAATCTGCACACAATACAGCACACAAAAGTCAAGGAGCCTGTATTGCATGGTTTCTAGAGTAACTTATAATCACTCTTATTCATTTACTTATACCCCTTTCTATTTAAGAAAGTGCTTTTAAATTCCCCATAGCACCTACACAGTGCCCTAAATGTATGTCTTAGTTGAACTGAATTGAGTAAGCAGAAAGGACCATCCACAATCTATGCTATAAAATAAACTCATTAATTCAGGCTACTTTAAATGATGGCCAACTCTGAGTAGGTAAGAGCCCTGTATGAGAACATCGATTACCTCACGTCCCAGGGCCCTGAAACATGAAAAGGTATCTTGGGAAGTAAATATCCAAAGGACCCTCAGCCTCCTGGCAGACCTCAGAGATGTGATAAGCCTCTCTTCTTCCAAATTAAAAAGCCATAAACTTCTCAGCTTACTGTTTTCTAAGCAGCTTTACCAATCAAATTTCTGACAGGCAGAAAACCTTTTACCAACAATTTTTCCATTTCTGTCCATTCTGAGTAATCTGAGCTCCCTCAGAGTTAGCTTCTCTACTCAATTATTAGAATTTTATTTTCCATACTATTAACCATAGTTCTGAGTTATATTGTTTTCAATATATTTCATCAAGTCATTCCAAATCACGGTAGGGATATTTGAGGGTATTTGGGGTACCCTGTTGCATTGTGCTTTCAGCTCAAATTGAAGAAGCCAGAATCTCTAGTTTCGCTGTCAATTCCAATCATCTATTACTGTATAAGAAACTACCCTCAGAATGCAGTGGCTTAAAACCACCACCATTTTGTTATAATCTCCCGATTCTGTTTGTCAGAAATTCAGAAAGGGTGCAGCTGGCAATTCTTCTGCTCTGTGTGGTCACCAAGGGTACTGAGCTGGTAAAGAGAGTGACCTGAAGAGGCCATGACCGCTCCACTCACCAGGTATCTGGTGCCTCGGTGGCGATGCCTGAAAGGCTGGGCTCAGCAGGGACCGCTGCGCAGTGCCAAGGCATGACCTCTCCCACACAGACAGCAGCTGCTGGTTTGGGACAGACTCCAGAACCGATCTCTCCAGCAATTCTCAGCAAGTCCAGTGAGACTTCTTACACGGCCTCTCAGGACGCCCAAAGTACGTGTGCCAGACAGAGGAGGGGGAAGCAGCCAGGTTCTTAAGGTCTGCACCAAGAAACTGGTAGTGTGACTTCTACCATATTCTACTGGTCATGGTAATTACAAAACCCACAGCACTCCATTTCCCTTTATCCTATTACAGTAACTTGTTTAACTAATTTTAAAGTATCCTCCCCTTTCACCCTCTGAATTAAAATGTAGAAAGTGCTCATGATCAGGGATCCTCCAGTTGTCAGTCTAATGCCCATCTATGAGTATATGTATCCCTAACCCCTAACTCTACATAAAAAGCAGCATGATTTGGGCTAAAATCTGTGCTTACTCATCTTAATAAAATTCTGAAGTTCTTATAATTTTTACAACTAAAGTTCTTATAATTTTTTACTGTACATCTATTTCTTACCATCATTTTTTATTGATTTAAAGGAATATGGGGAAAAGAATCCAATGTTCCCCATATCCACCATCTTTTGCAAATCTCGTACCAAATCTAGAATGGCAATAAATAAGAATAATGGTTAACATGTATTGTGTGTTCATTATCTGCCAAGCACTGTTCTAAGTACTTTACATGTATTAATTCATTGAAACCTCCCAATCTTAGGAGGTAGTACCTTTCTATTTTGCAGATAAGGAAATCAAATAGGAAAACAAGAAGCTACAGTATGCAATCCCAGCGGGTATGGCCGCAGAGCCTGGACTCTTCACCCGCCGGCCATACGACCTCTAGATCATCCTCACTCATACATCCTACACTACTCTTGATCTTGGTGCAGGTCAAAGCAGGATTCACAGGTTTATACCTCAGATCTCCTGTGCTAACACCCTAGTTTTCCAATGTAAAACATCAAACATTTTCTATTACTGGGCCATTTTATCAGACTCTTATTAGGGGTCATGAAGTTTCTGCCTTGATTTCCCTAGTCTTAACCCTAAATCCACCACAGACACTTAACTAAATAGTTTTGCCTTTACTCTCCCTGAGAAAAAGACAAGCTAGGAAGAATACAAAGGCTGAGAATGTGGATCTAAATTTTTGCTCAGTTATTGAACCAAGATGCTCCCCCTGCTTCCTGACATTAATGTTGACCAATGCCTGTTCACTGTTTCCTGCCACATCCCATATGTCTTAGGAGGAAGATCTGGTCAACTGTGCGGAGAACCTGGCATAACTTGTCTATGATACACCTGCCTGCATCTATGCCTGGTTTGAATGCATATGCACATGGTTCAGCTCCTTCATGCTGTACAACTCACAGCAGGATGAAAAAAGAGTGAGGAAAATAATCAGAGACCAAAGGGCCAACAAAGTTACAACTAGAGAATCTAATGAGCTTAATAAGAAAGTCAAACAAAGTTCAACTCTTAAAATTTTGGAAATACTGAAATTCATAATGGCACTGTATACACCAAGCCTCCGGTGCACAGCACTGTGGGTTACCCCACCCTGCGTTACACTGGAAGTCCATAGATAACTACTGGTATTCGCTATTCTGTCTTAATTAGTTTGACAAGTTGATTTTAAATAATGAAAGTCATCTTTGAAAGTCCATTTAGACTTGTGCTAATAATCAGCATCTGCCTCTTATCAAATGGAAATGATTAGCAAATTAAACCCTTCATTAGCATTTTGCATAATTTAGGTAAATCATGCTTCTTAGGTTTAAGAAGGTGAAACAGGGTGAATTTATCAGATTTTTCCTTTAAATCTTTATTATCTAATTTTACCACATATACAGTAAAAATAAAGAATGTAAAGTAAGTTCAGCTTAGTTTGCAAAAACCTAGTACTTCACAATATTTAGGCTAATTCTGTCATTTGGGACAAATTAACACAACACTCAGAAGAGAAGAAAAATATTTTATTTCAGTTCTCTCCATTAATTCTGCAAGAGGTCAACTTTACCCAAACTATATTCCAATAGCATTTTTTTTGAAGAAGGGAGGGAGGGAAATTAACCTTGTGCCATTCAGCACGACAGAAGCCAAGGTTAATTTTAGGCATTCGGTTATACAGTTTTAAAGAAAAGCACTCATAAAAAGGAAAAGTAACCTGTTAGTTTTCTGTGTTAGGCAAAGAAGTGAGAGCACGACCAAGTGGGAAAGGTGCCATCACAAGCCAAGTTAACCCATTACTTTTACCTACAGAAACTACATTTTCAACATACACAGTGATGTTGACTTTTTTTTTTTTTTAAGTATTTCTTCTCTTAACAGACCAAAAACACCACATTAGCTAACAAAACAAAAGTATGCAACTCTGAGATTTAATAAACCAAGTCAGGTAATAAATAGCAAGAGCTTACGTGATGGTGCAGGAAGCATGCAGTGTATCTAATGCAGCTTCTGATGGAGACATGGTCTCGAAGACAGCCCCTATGTTCTAGAATTAATCCTCATATTTAAAACAAAGGCTGAGAAATTCAAAAGCAGACTTTCGTCGTGACTATACATAGCAACTACTAAAACCTTCAAGTAAATCATCTTTATCCTGCCATAAACTCTACCCAAACTGTAGCTCATGGGCACTGCCCTTGTGTCAAAGGAAGTGGTAAATAAAAAAATAGGAAAAAAAATCATGCCCAGATTTAAAAAAGGATACTAAAATGAATTCTAATCCATTTTAAAGGGTACACAACAAACAAATGAAAACCTGGACAGGATAAAATAAAGAAGCTATCCCTTCCAAATGCAAATTCTAATCTTGTGTATGCAGATCCTGTTGCATCCCTGAACAACCTGTATCTAGAGAATCAAACAATAACTCTGATGTACACTAATCAACTAAACAGCACCAAAATTGTTTCCTCAAGGACTTACTCAAGTGGCAATATTTTTAATACAATTTACAGTGCTTTGCATCTATAGGAACCCAGAAAATATTAGTCAGTTCAATGAGTGGAAAAAATCAAGCCTACATTCCAAAGGCTGCTTTTTTTAGGCATTTCATAATGGGTCTCAATTAGACTGGGAATCAACAGCCTAATTTGGAGCCACTACAGCTCTGAAGAGATACAATATATACCCAACTGAAAATACTAATTTCTCTTAACCCTTAAAATATCAACAGGACAATTAAAATGCAAATGTAAGACGTTTAAATTCTAGGAGTATAAGCATCTAACATATTTAGTCGTATTCATTTAGTATTTAATAAACCCCTCTAACCATTTACTATTAAAGGAGAAAAAAAAAAACCAAACAACCGCAAAGCATAAACTTCAGTTCACTGTGTTTCCCCTTCTACGCTGAATGGGCTGTTGGAAGTTAAAGTACAGTGCTTTGGCTCCCCCACATGACACTGCTAGAGCACAGTAATCCCGTCACAGAGGAGAGATGCCCAGCACAACCAGGCCCCTTGTAGCCCATGTTCTTTGGGAGAAACCTGTCAAGTACTATCTTCGGTGTTAGGATCATCCTTCATTTACCCGACCCTCCACCTAACCAACAGAAAGTATTAGATATGTAACCAAGAGTTTCTCTCCAAGTCCCAAAAGGTGAAGGAGTTATGTAATTAAGAAACAAATGAAAAAAGTGAAGGTGAAATATTGCACCCAAGCTTGCATCATAGAGCAGTTCATAGTCAAGAAAAGTGAGAGCTTTCTAGAAAAATACCTTACAGTGAATTATGTAATTATCACAAAAATTGGTTCCAAGATTACAACTCACCAGACCTTTAAAAACCAAAAAGTTCTAATCTGAGAAATAAAAATATCGGGAGTTCCCTGATGGTGTAGCGGCTTAAGGCTTCAGCGCTGGTGCTGTCAGTGCTACGGCCTGGGTTCGATTCCCAGTCAGGGAGCTACCCACATACCAAAAAGCAAAAAAAAAAAAAGAAATAAAAATATCAATGCTAATAGGATCGCTTGTTTCATTTTAAACATTCAATACATCTTGTAAGTTAGACACATTATTCAGCTCTGTTTTTAGATGCATAAAGTGTTTAATAAATAATAAAACAGCTCATCTTTGGTAAGTGTTTACTGCATGCCAAATACTATACCAGGCATGTTCAACCTGCAGCCCAGGACGTCCATGAATGTGGCCCAACACAAATTCTCAAGACTGTTTGCGACCTTTTTCTTTAGCTCATCAGCTGTCATTTGCATTAGTGCATTTTATGTGTGACCCAAGACAATTCTTCTTCCAGTGTGGCCCAGGGAAGCCAAAAGGTTGGACACGGCTGCACTACACCACTTACACAGGTAATTTCACTCAGTTTCACAACAGACCTAAGAAGGATATCCTGTGTTGTTCCCTATTTTATGGTAGAAGAAAATGAGGCATTCAAAGGTAATGGTCATTAAAAAACAAGTATGTGATTAATTTTCCCAGGTCTTCTCATTCACACTCTCTCCCTTAGCGATCTTCCACAATTTCGAAACTACTGTTACTTGGTATTTTGATTATGTATCTTCAGCTCTTGAACACAGCCTAACATTTGAACTGTCCATTGCCTATCTCCATCAGCCCACCAGCACTCAAAAGCAGTATTTTCACAATCTAATATCTATCCTGTCCCCAAAACATACTCATATTTCTTTCTTCTCTACCATCACTAACATACACTGTTCTGGTACTCTGTCTTTCAAATAACTTGGAGTCGCCCTCCCTTCACATTGCTAGTCATCAAATCTTCAGGCTATTTGTGTGCTGTCTACCATACCTGCCCACTTCTTTCCATCGCCACAGCCACGGCTGTAGTTCAGACCCTCATTTAGTCCCTTCATTTGGTCATTCACTCAACAAATTCCCCTTCTAGAACATTAACACAGAAACCAACAGTATCTTAATAGAACTCTGCCATAAGTCTCCAGGTTCTTTACTTGGCAATCCTTTTTTTTTTTTTTTTAACTTTTAATTATAAAATAATTATGGACTCAGAAGGAATTAAAAATAGTACAGAGAGGTCCCATGTACTCTTCACCCAGTGTCCCTTAAAGATTGCACCTTATATAACTATAGTATAATTATCTAAACCAGGACAAATGACGTGGGTACCATGTGTACACAGTTCCATGCCATTTCATCACATCTGTAGATTTGTAATTGAGAGTCATTATTCCTACCCTGAGGGTCTTTAGTGCTAATTAATTAATCTCATTAAGACTTTAATAGACTCATTCTCATGTTGAGTTAGTAGGCAGGTTCACTAGAAGATGCATGAAGTGGTATCCAATATGATTTGGGAATCTTAAATCTCAACTTGGGTGTCAACTCTCTACTTCCTCATTCACTCAGGTACTGAGTTATTTTCATCATACGAGATTATAACATATCAGTACAAACCCCAGAAACCTTCAACAGTTTCCTCCTGCCTTTGTCCTATCTGGCCAGCCTCATTTTCTACTCTTGCCCATAATTTAGTGACAAACTTCCTTGTCATAGAAATGGACAACCAAAACCAAGATTAATGTGGGAAACAGTACAAGAGTGTATTTCCTTAAAATAAAAAAGGGAAAGAAATCATTAAAATAATGTCAAATGAACAGAGTATATGACATCTAGGAGGACTCCAGAGGGACAGAGGTTATGCTATGGTTGAGAAAAATGAGGTGATGAAACTATGTCTGTGTTCAAGCCGGAAACGCGGAGAAAGAATCAGCTGTGTATCGGAAGTGCGTGCTGCTGTCGCTGGGTGGGGAAAAGGCTTTCTGTCACCAACCCATCCTCAGAACACAGCTCCCACAAAGATATAAGAGAAAGACATCACCCTAACCCACACATCCCATCCCACACCAGCCTTCAGGTTTATCTTCAGGATCCAGACTGACAAGTTAACTAAATTTCGGAGGTCTCCAAGTGCAATGGCAAATGATGCTTGCAATCGCTCTATGGCATTATTTACACATCATCATTATCATCACCAATTAAAAATGTAAATAAATACACTGAAAAATTAGAATTCTTTTTATGATTAACTTTCCTCAAAACTGGCTATTTTAAGTCATAGTCATCAATATATACTGTCCAGAAATTATTTCTACACAGAGGTGATCCCAAGATCACAACCCTTACTATACAGACAGCACAATCCAGGGACAGGCCCCATCACTATGTTCTATGAAGAGAGCCCCAAGGGGAACAGAAAGAATGTCCCACCCCATGCCCACCAAAGGATCAGTGTGACAGTCTTAATTCTCTGCATCTGAGAAGTCTGCTTACCCTGCTCCACTGGGATATTGGGAAGCTCTGCATTCACAGCACACGAAGAGCTTTGAAGTCTGTTTATGAAGGAGACTACAAAGTGTTAGTCTGATGTCGCTTTGGGCTGTTTCTTTCATTTGCTATGCTCACCAGTTGTAGGTACTGAAAGTATGCAATACTGAGAATTTAAGATTATTTCTGACAAATAGGAAGACTTGCAGATATAACTTCAGTTATGGGAAAAATCTGGGATGTCAACTACTATAGTATTAGTGAAGTAAACAATGATTTTTTTTAAAGAGGGTAATTTTATAAATAAAACAAAAGAAAAATAAAAGCAAAGCAGTTTAAAACAAAATAATGCATATATGATCAGACACAGTGCATCAAATGATATGATCAAGTAGTTAGATACTCTACCCATTCCTAGAAACACTGAATACAACACCTACCAATGCTGAGAGAGAGAGAGAGAGAGAGAGAGAGAGAGAGTGAGTATGTGTGTGTGTGTGTGTGTGTGTGTGTGTGTGTGTGTGTGTGTTGGTGCCTCAAATACCACCACATTAGTGAAGTGCTTTCCCTAAAATGTGAACAACTGGCAGAAATATGTATTCCAGAAATAATCAGGTTCTACAAAACCATAGGTCGGGGGGAACATTTTGTGTTTATAAAACTGTTTGATTCTAGATTCAGATCATTAGAAACAATTTGGTGTTGGGAGTTTGTCCGTTGTTTGTTTGGGTTTTTTTGCCCACATAAATATAAACAGGAACATTAAAAAATCAAGCAGAAGGTGAGAAAAGTCATTGTACAGAACAATTCAGTACACTGTAGGTTCTCCAGCTCCATTTCCTACCTACTAAATGCCTGTAGCATCCACAAATCACTGTTACAACCACCAAAAACATTACAGAGATGTCCCAAATATCTAGTAGGGGAGCATAGCCCCTTATAGTCCAGAACCCCCTAAACTAAACCAAGAAGCTATCCTCCTAAAATGCATAGTCTGAAACAACCAGTGGATCTCTATAACTCTTCTTTTACTAACCTGTTAAATTATTCCTATCCCAAGCATAAATCTACTCTTGGATATTGGTTTACACTGATCTCTATTGTTTAAAAGCAAGCATGTCCAACTTGCGGCCCACAGGCCCCATGTGGCCCAGGATGGTTTTGAATGCACCAACACAAATTCGTAAATATTCTTAAAACATTACGAAAATCATGCACAGAACTTTTTAAAGCTCATTAGCTATCGTTAGTGTTAGTGTATTTTATGTGTAGCCTAAGACAATTCTTCTTTTTCCAATGTGGCCCAGGGAAGCCAAAAGGTTGGACACCCCTGTGTTAGACCATAAGAAAAACAAAGGAAAAAAAAAAGAGACAAGAGAAGCCATGCATTTTGCTTGTTTTGCTTTACCACCAATCTATCTTTGCCTGCCCCCTTGTCCAAGGCCATGTGACAAGTGAGAGAGCCCTTGCATGATGGAAGGTTGCAAGCAGGACCTCAGAACTGCACAGGACCATGGGAGCGAGATGTGGGAAAGCCAAGGACAACCAAGGAGAACCTCCCGCTGCTGAAACCCTGGCCTCAGGCCACCTCTGTTTGCCTCAAACCACCTCTGTTTGCACTACTTAATAAACACTCAACTTTCCTACTCGGGGAGGTTCTGGTACATTTGTCTGACCTCCCACTGCTCAAATACACCATTAAATTTATCTCTTGACTAATTTTAGTCTCACTTTTTCATCAGCCAAAACCTAACACCCAGGTAAAAGGAACTAAAACGTACTATGTGATGGGAGAAATGTTTGAAAAGAAAAACATACCAGAGAAGAAAACCAACAAAGAGTACAGAAAACCCATAGACTAGATAATGAGCCCCTCAACAACATGAATCAAATGTTTTCTTTAGAGGCCTTGCACGTATTATATTGGGAAAATTACTTATGGTATATTTAATGTTTGGTTTCCATTTCCGCCAAGAATGGTCAGCTAAAATAAAACTCCTTAGTAAAATTACAGTTCATGCTTTAATTTCCTACATTAATGTAAATCTCTAACCTCACACCTATGTTTGTATATATTTATTCCTTTGGATGGACCCGTCATCTTAAATGTCAGCATCTTTACTTTATTTCAGTAGTCATTAAGTTCTAGCTGGGAAGAAATACGTTCATATATTTTGTAACAGGCTTTGTAATTTACACATTTCAAAAAATTTAAAGGTCTGACTTTTAGGTTCCAGTTCTATCAGTTATCTCAGGGGAGGTTATTTAACCTCTCTGAGCTTCAGTTTCATCATGGAGCTGTTGGGAGGATTAAATTACATAATCTATGTAAAGCATTTAGCTAGTATGTGGCAGTAACTAGGTAACAAATGTTAGCTATTAAAGACTAACTTCTCTGTCTCCTTACATCTGGGTAGACCAAAACCTTAGTAAAGCCACTGCTCAATATTCAACAAGCATTCCTTCCTTAGGAAACAGTAACCTCATGCAAGTTCCAAAACAGTCCTCTGGATTTTCTAACATTTATGCAGAGGTCTTACCCCTTGGATCAACTAAAAGGAGTTGGAAATATCTGGCTATTAAGCTCCAATGTATGTAGATACAGAAGGTTTCTCTTGCCCAAAAGCCTCATAGAACACTAGCATTGGGAGAGCACACTTCAACCAGAGACTAACAAGGAAAAAAGCCAGACAGTTGGCAGGCTATCACTAGCTCGAGTATGGCATCGGGAATTAGCAACTGGTGACAGGTAGAAAGTAAATGGAGAGAAGCTCAGAATCAAGATTTTAATTGCCCTGTCTTGTATGCTTTCGGAGGGGTGGGGAGGGGCAGGATGGATACATTGACAGGGCCTGGGCTAATTGGGTAACATGTTACTGCAACTACTCCTTCCTGCCTTTGTGACTCAAAATGATTTTTTTCCCTGCAATTCCATTAGCCCTCCACATCCCCGGTTCTTACCGGCGTCCAAAAGATCTAGGATAACGCAGTCTGACCTCGGTCTGAATTAGTCCATGACATGACTTCAATTAAAAAGTTTACATTTTCAGGGAGTTGGGGAGAAACAGGGAAAAGCTATAAAGGTTACAGAGTGAAAGAATAATGTATACATTAAAAAGCTCAGTCTCTTTTTTGGGACACCTTCAGAAAACCTAAGTAACACTGTACGATGCAAATGTTTAACTACACAATATATAACAATACCAATGATGATATTTACTAAAATTAATTTTACTCTTTTAGGCTCTAAATAGTAACATTTATATAACATTTTGAGACAATTAGGACAGAAGTCTGTATGTGAGAAACTGATTAATTTAGTCATACTTTTTTCCCCCCAAGGGCAAAGTCATAGGCATGGAGGATTCAACAATGAGAATACAAGGAACTCTATATTCAAAAGCTGTACAAAAACTTTAAAAAAGAGAAATGAGATTTGCAAGTTATTTTTAAAAGATTTTGCATATGTTAATTTTAGCCTTCAAGGGTAATTCAGCTTGAAGTTTCACATTTAGTCATAGCATCTCTAGATTTAAACTATCTTATAATGAGCAGAATCTAATTTTGTAGCTTGATAAGAAAAATCCAAATTCTGTGAACTTCCAAAATACTGCCACTAAAAACCATCTGCCATGGTGTATTTTTACAACTATATGCATAAATGGTTAGGCCCCCATTAACTAGAAAATTCAGTGAAACTTTTCCTCATTCTCCAAAAATAATACTATAGATACCCAACAAATTCACGAGGTCTGTCCGGAAAGCAGCCAGCTGCAAACCATTTTCTCGTTGTATTGACAATGGCTGGACTTTTCTGGAGAGCCCTTGTACATAACACAAAATTGGCTTCCACAATTATTTCATTTGAAAAAATACTGTGAGAGTAAAAGTATTACAGTATTTGTGGAGTCTGCTTATAGAAAGGAAGCCCTGTGTTAATACCTTCATTTAAATAATTTAGAAAGAAGTTAAAGGTATGCAACTATAACAAACACATAAAGAGCTCTGTCTAAATCATAAACTTTCCTATGTAAAATACCAAATAAATTGAAACTTGCTAACCAGCAAAATCCCTCAAATTCAGTTCAACAGAAAAAGCTCATTTCATATATAACATATATTTCACCTAATATTTAACCCTGAGAAAGGATAACTATTCCACGTTACTGTACTCATCTTAAACCTAGTGTTCATGAAACAAAATGGAGGCAAACCTTTTGAACTACTATGTTCTATAGAAATTAATTCAAATACTTAGTCAATACTCAGAGACCACCAAGCTTAGAACCATTAAGCAATTCAACTCAAACTTGCCTACTTGACATTCCTGGAACACAAAAAGATGTATTTCCCCATTCTGGAGATAAACTTGACCCTTAATCATCCTTTTCTCCTCTTGTTGCTGTTAGTTCTGAAATTCCCACTGCAGAGTGTTGAAAGTGTGTGTCTCCCCATCCCCCTCACTCTTCTCCAGACACTTTCCACCCCTGTTGCAGTGACTTGTCCAAAGTCTGTGAAAAGCTCCCAGGCTTATCAAACACATTTGTTCTCTAGTGTGTTCCACTTTCACATCTGCGTGTCCTGTCTCAACTATATCTGGCTGAAATTTATTATGTCAAAAGCAGAGATTAAAAAGGTACACATATTTCTTCATTTTGTAGGCACCACATTAAAATCGCCTTACAGTTATTAACAGGCTTATAGTAATTTGTAAACATATTGCAGAAAATAGGTATCAAAAAAAAAAATCAATCATGTGCATTAAATGAATGGCACCTTCATATTTTAAGTAACAGAAATGGGAGTTGACCACAATGATGAATGTATATTCCGAAAGTGCTACGATAACCCACACCAGATCACTATGAAAATGATGTAATGGCCAAAATGATCAGAAAACAATGGCTACCTTAGACAATTAACAAATGTCTAAGAAACCATGATACACAGTAAATACTGAACACTGTTTTTAGCGTCTACATAGGTAAATATGTTAAATCAATGTAAAGATCAATGTTCCAATGTTAACTAGAGAAAGGCATCCCAAAGTTCCTAATAAATTCATAACTGACATTTTCAATAACAAATGACAAACTAATTCATATTCACTAAAAAGATATTATCAGCCAAAAGTGACATGAAATAATTTCTAAGAAGAGAATAAGATTTCCAACTACAAGGGATAAGAAATGAATTTTAAATGTCGAGATAAGGAAAACTATTTCAAAATAAGCAAAATTAAGTAATTCAAAGTTTCACATGTATTTGTTTTCAGTGGGCAGGGTGATAAGGTTACCAGCCACACTTGCCTTCTCTTAAAAACACTTCCTTAACATACTTGTTTAGTACCTTTCAGGATGCGCACCTTCACTGTCCCAGCTGTCTGTACTATTCTAATGAAAAACATCCTTGGGTGGTAGGGTGAGAGGGAAAGGACAATCTTGGAAGGAACTGCAACACGAGCGTGAGGGGTTCCTGTGGCGATTAAAGAACGGCGTCTGAAGCCAAAGTGGAGGTTTCTTGGTGGCATGAAACACCGGAGACAAAAGGATCACCCTATCAAATAATGTTGGAAGACTATCTAGCCCATGGTCAAAGACAGAAAAAATTTGCATCTTAAGCAAGATCACTCTGCCTGCTATTTGGAAAAGTGGATCAAAATGGGAGACTAAAGGTCATTTAAGTTATTCATCTTCCCCAACGAACTGCAGGAAGCAGAGGGACCACCGACTGCTGCGCCCGCCTCAAAACGCTGCTGGAGACCAGAGATAATGGTTTAAACACCTCCCCTCTCCCCCAAAACTTGCCCCCCAGGGCCACCTAGTGTCTGCTCTATAGCAAAACAACACAAAAATATAAATAAGAGAAATAAACTGATCTCCTGGGCTCTGCTGGAAATAAAGCCCTATGCCAGGGAAGAACAACACAACAGACAATATGAATACCTTAGGATTTAAAGCCTCTCAGAAAGATGAAAAATCTCTAGAAAGTATCTTATAGATCTAGAAATTTATGAACAGAGAATATAAAATAGCCATTCTAAAGACTCTCAGAGAAATGAAAACATATTGTCAAAAAGTCATAGCTGAGATTAATGATATCAAAAAGGAAATTCGTGAACAAAACGAACAGTTTAACAAAGAAATTCAAATTTTAAGGAAAAACGAGATAAATAATACAATAAAAGAAGTGAGAAATAAAATAACTGCCATAGGAAACAGGGCCAAACAGACGGAGGAAAGAATTAGTGATAATGAAGATCAGAACATTGAAACATCTGAGAAAGAGGAAGAGAGGGAATATAGAACCAAAAGGATTGAAAGAACTCTGCAAGAACTATCTGACTCCATGAGACTCAGGATAATAGGCTTGGAAGAAGGAGCAGAGCACTATACAGAGAACATACTCAAATAAATAGCAGACAAGAACTTTCCAAACCTATGGAAAGATCTGGAACCCCAAATTCAAGAAGAAAATAGGTCCCCTAGATACCTGAACGCTAGCAGATCTTCTCCAAGACACATGGTACTGAAGATGTCAAAAATCAAAGACAAAGAAACAATTCCCAAGGCAGTCAGGGAAAAAAGAACTATATCCTTTAGAGAAAAACCCATCAGACTGGCATCAGACTTCTCAGCAGAAACTCTGCAAGCCAGGAGTGGAATCAAATATTCAAAACATTAAAAGAGAGAAACTCCAGCCAAGAATAAATTATCCAGCAAAATTATCCTTCAGATATGAAGGTGGAGGGAATTTGCCAGCACGAGGCTGCCACTTCAAGAAATACTGAAGGAGGCTCTCTCACCTGAAACAAAACATCAGGACAAATGGAATAGAGTTAGGGCAACAAGAAACAAACAAAAATGAAACAAAACAACAACAAAATGTAATGGCCACAGGAAATCCTCACATATCGATCATCACTCTAAATGTTAGTGGACTGAACTCACCAATAAAAAGACACAGAGTAGCAGACTGGATTAAAAAAACAGAACCCATCCATATGCTGTCTCCAGGAGTCACGCCTCAGCCATGAGGATAAACACAGACTCACTGAAAGGATGGAAAACAATATTCCAAGCAAATGGTAACCAGAGAAAAGCAGGAGTTGCCATACTGATATCTGATGAAACAAACTTCAGGTTAAAAACCCTTTAAGACTCACTTTTTTGGAAAAACTCTTTGACCTTTATCTTCCTCCTCAAGTCAAGTGACACTCTTTCACCAGCTGAGCTCCTATAGCACTTTGCATGTAACCCCATCACAAGAGTAATCATTTTATACCATGACTGTTTATGTATCAGTCTCTGTCACTGTCCCTAGAAATGAACTCCTTGAGGATTGTGATGTAGTATATTTCTTTTGTATCCTCACCCCTAACATAGTAACTGGTTTATGATAGATCCTTAGTAAATGTTACTGATAAATGACAAAAAAACAAAACAAAACACTTTTTTTATTATTTTTATTTATTATTTTATTATTATTATTATTATTATTATTTTATTATTATTATTATTGTTTTCATGAAGTTCAAAAGTTCCTGGAAAGCCTTCTCTCCATGTCTATGCTTTTAGTCTGCTTTGTTGAACTTTTAAGAAGTAGGGAGGTACAATAGAATACCTAGTACACTTGTAATTAGAACTCAGTTTGGGTCTTAATTTTGCTACTTATTATGTACATGTTTGGGGATAAGTTGTCTAGCCTCTTTACAATAAAATTTATTCATCTACCAAAAAAAAAATTCCTGCCAATAGATTCACTGGTAATTTAAATCAACTAAAAAATATTTTTTGACTGTCCCGAGGTTTGAAAACATCGAGGTAAATTCTAAGCCACTGTCAAAACTCTGAACGGCAACAGCACAGAGACCCTTTGTCTGTGAGGCTGACAGATGTAAAAGCCCTTCCTTTGCCTAAGTGGTCAACTGAAGAAGCGTTAACAGAATCTGTTTAACCTTGCCCATTCACCTTTCATGTGACACAAGGGTACGTCATTCAACTCAGCAACGACAGATCCAGAACAGTCCCCATGGACTGCAATATTTACTCATTTCTAATCCTTCCCAGAAATTTACAGATTTAAAATACAAAGTACTTACACATAAGTACAAAAATGCAAACACACCAGTCTTCCTTTTTGAATCTCCATATTAAGCCTTTCTGTTGCATGTCACAAACATTCAGATTCTACTATCCACTGAAAACCTAATATGAGTCCCAGATCTAATAACTGGCCCCATTCATCTCCTCCAAATTTTTGTCAAATAAAATTGTATCTAGTCATGTCAAACTGAAAACAAAATTTAAGAGGGAAAAAAACCATGCAAAGAAGTTAATTATCCCTTTTTTGTACATATTTCTACATTAAAGCAAACACGATGCATCTCCTAATATAAAAACAAAAGTATTTTACAGATCAACATAAATGTCTGTGCAGCTTTAATAAAACTGAAAAGACAGAAACATACACAAACATAGCACGCGCGCGCGCACACACACACACACACACACACACACACACACCCTTGGAAATCCACGTAGACTCTTAAGATGTGTGCGCCAGCTTCTAGGATGTAGAAACCAAGATGGATCTCCACTCCCCACTGTTTCCTTCTGCCTTGACGTAGGCAGCAGGGCCTACTACATATCAGAGACCAGCTTATGTGACAAGTATCACTGGTAACTATTTCCTAACCCTTGCTTTGTCCTGAGTGTAAAACATGAGTCCTGAGTCTAAAAGCATCTGTGTGAGCCCAAGTGTTTTCAAATGCAAACCGAATATTCTAATCAAAGTTAAGAAAATGTGTATTTTCCTGTTGATGAAATGGTAAAAATAAGGAATAGCTACAGGGACCTAGAGGCAAGTTCATCAACAGCAACTGAATTCAAGTGCCTTAATTACCAGTATCAGATGCCACGGGAGAGTACCAGGAGAAAAGCTGGGAGGGTCTCTGCAAGGCCAGTGATTACCATCTACCACAGGAATGATTTTTCTGCCAGGCCCCCCTGCAATGCTTCCTCACTCTATCTTCTTCCATGAACCTCTACCAGCTACAAACACTTTGATCAAGTTTTATATTCTACAGTATTTACAAAAAAAAAAAAAAAAAAAAAAAAAAAGGAAAAGGCATAGCGTTTTTCACACTCTACCCAAAGTTCTGCTAAACCCCCTAGGAGGACTACCTCCATATTATCCACCCAGTGAAAAGTACTGAATTAGAAAAACACAAGATGACAAAGTTACTGTTCCTTTTAGAAACTGTACAGGACAACCCCTCGCCCTGACGTACAAATATGGGTGTTAATTTCCCCTTTTGTCAGTCCTTCCATTTTATCCATATTTCTACATCTTACTTTAATATGTTTATTATAATGCACCTCAAATGACATGCAGAATGAAACACAATAGCAAGGAAGGGAGGAATAGAATGAAAAGAAAACAGATAGGACTTGAGAGAACAGAAAAAAATCATGAATCAGAAGCACCATATACAAAAAAGGAAAAATGTAGGTCAAGGAATGCAAAAAAAAACAAAAAGTCATCTCAGTGAGTCAACAGTGGGCTCCTGGATCTCTGACAAAAGATCGTCAGTACTAAGACACAAATCACTGTGAGAGGAAATTGGAGGCTTCCTCTGAAATACTGACTTGGGCAGCAGTCACCCCACAACTTAATTTTTTTAAAAAGTGATCGACTAAGACCCACTAGTAAATAAGTGTCTCATACACTCACTTGCATGTGCACATAAAGCCCAATCTTCCAATGCACTTTTTAGCATCTCAATCTTAAACAAGAACAAATAGTAAAGGATCATTACACATTTAAGGAAAACATTCAACATGAAAGACTATCTAAAACAGATGAACCAAAGAAATGAGAAGTAGACAATAAAAGGAGCAAAAGAATACAATGGATAATCTTAAAAAAGAGAGAGAAGATATTACATTCATAAAATAAAAACAAGGTTTTAAGAAGGAGATTCAGAAAGAAATATTAGACATTAAAAACAAGTGAGCAGAAAAAAGTACATAGAAAATTTGTGGAGTTGAAGAACTTTCCCTTAAAGTAAAAAGATAAAGACTCAATGTCAGGACAATAATGAAAATAATATCAGTCCCAGAGGTCCAAATTCTAACTATTAAATTATAAAGAGAGAATAGAGAAAACAGAATGTAAGAAATTATCAAAGCAGTAACAAAAAGAAATTTACTAAACATCAGAATCCACGTTTTCAGATTAAAAGAGCCCACCAAGTTCCCATCCAAATACATGAAAAAAGATTCAGACATCATAAAATTTGACAATACCAGGATAGAAGACGGGAGAGCCAAAGTACATAAAGTGATATGCAAAGAATCAAAAATCAAAATGGAATCGGAAGAGCAACTCTGAATGGTATACAGAGCAAATGTTACTCAAGTGTGACGACATAATAATTTTCACACAACCCAGAACTCAAAAAATTTACCATACTTTTCTATGCATTAGACGATACTTTTAGCTAAAACTGTTAGACCAAAAATTGGGGGTCATCTTACACACAGGAGTAACCAGTTGAGAGGATTTCTTAATGTTGGTTTAGAAAAGTAAGTGTCGTCTTATACATGGGCATGTCCTAGACACAAAAATATGGTACCTGTGTTAATGTATACAGATATAATTTGTTTGAAAATAATAGCACAATAGTGGGAGGGGTAGAGCACTGTGAGAGTTAAATTTTTGTATGCTATTAAAATTAACTTAGTGTTAATTCAAACTACATTGTCTTAAGATGAAAATGCAGTCACTTTGGAAAACAGATGGAGAGTTCTTCAAAAGTTTACACACAGAATTACCCCATAACCTAGCAATTCTACTCCCAGGGATACAAGGGCTGTCCAGAAAAAATTCAGCCATAAATACCCCCATTTTTTATATTACATGGCTGGATACTTTCCAAATAGTCCTCATATTCCTGAAAGAAAAGATATCCACCAAAAATGTGCAAATATTCACCACAGCATTATTCATAATAGCCAAAATGTTTAAAATAAAAAATTCAAGTGTCTGCCAACTGTTAAATAGAGAAGTAAAATATTATTTGACAATAAAAAGGAATGAAGTACTGATACTTGCTACGACAGAGATGAAACTTAGAACTACTATGCTAAGTGAAAGAAGTCAGTGAAAGAAACAAGACCACAAGATATACACGATTTCATCTACATGAAATGTCCAGAATGGGCAAATTCGGAGACAGAATATAGATGGTTGGTTACCACAGATGAGAGCGGGTGAAATGGAGAGTGACTACTAATGGGTATAAGCAGTTTCTTTGCGATAATGAAATGTTGTAAAATTAGGTTGTTGTGATGGTTGCACAATTCTGTGATTACACTAAAAGCCAATGAACTGTACATTTTAAAAGGGTGAATTTCAAGGTATGTGAATTCTGTATCAATAAAGCTATTTAAAAATATTATACTTGTGACCTCCTTTACATGTGGAATCTGAAAGAGCCAAACTCATAGAAGCAGAGAGTAGAATGGGAAGTGCCAGTGGGCCCGGGAGGTGGGGAAAATGAGGAGATGTTGGTCAAAGGTACTAACTTTCTAAGAGGAGTAAGTTTCAGGGATCTAATGTATTGCATGGTGACCATAGTTAATAATACCATGCTGCATACTTGAAAGTTGTGCTGAGAGTAGATTTTAAACGTTCTCCCCAAACAAGTAACAACGAAGTGGTAATTATGTGAAGTGAACGATATGTTAACTAACCTTACTGGGTTAAACATTTCACAAAATATACATGTATCAAATCATCACATTGTACACCTTAAACTTACAGAATGTTATGCCAATTATATCTCAATAAAATTAGTGTGGGGAGACATACCATGCATACCATCTGATACTATTTATGTAAAGTTCAAAAGCAGGCAGAATTAATTTATAATATTAAAAGCCAGGGTGGTGGTTACTTTTATGTGGGGGACAGGAGGCAATGACAGGGATGGGGTACAAGGGTGCACAGGGTGACAGCAATGCTCTATTCCTTAACCTTAGTCAGGTTCACTTTGTGATACTTTATAGAGCTCTACAGTTACGATCTGTGCACTTTTCTGTACACATCACACTTCAAAGTTTGTTTGTTTTTTTTTTTTAAAGAAAAAGAACATGGTTTTTGCTTAACAATTACACTTGACAAGATGTGAAGACACTCTAGAATAGACAGTAAAATCTTCCCAACTCTTTCTCTATGTAAAGTCAGTAAAAATAAAATCAAATTTCAGTAACAGCAAGAAATAAATTTAATATGAAAGGATAAATTAACTATAACTGATATTAGCAATAATGAACTTCACTAAAGATAGAAGTTAAAAGCGGAAAATGCATGGGATTTGGGTGAGATGGTCTTGGGCCTAACAGGCTCCTATGAGAAGTCAGAGAAACTGTAGAAAGTTCCTCCTTAGCACAAAATACACACTAAATGTCTACAAACTGTTTTACTTCCCTTCATGCAATCTTTTTCAACTCGATAACCCACAGTGATTCTTATTGAAGTGGGTACACCTTCCCCTTCTCAGATAGGACAATGTCTTTCACCTACTCCAGGTTCTACATTTTTTTTTTTTTTTTTATTTTGGCCTCAAGTCACCCTTCTAACACAGAAGTAGAGTCTCAAGCAGTCCTCCTACCATCTGACTGCTCTAATTTTTCCAAAACAGAAATTTTCTACCTTCCCATTACAGCAAAAACCTACCTAAAACACAAATTCTATTTCCACCCACAATACTTAGCCCTACCAAATAAGTCTCCGACATCTTTTTTATATAATTACCATATGTAAATCATTCAGATTTGTCTGCAAAATTATTTTTTTTAAACTATTTAGACAGAAGTTTTACTGACAATTGACTTCTAAAATAAAGTATTAACCCCTCTAAACTTCATTATTAGAAACAAGCACTACTTCTGTTTTCTTTAATGTATTATTAGCTTTAAATTTTTGGCCTAGAAGATTCTGGTTAAAGATAAACTTTTGTAAATTAAACCTTTCTGTGCTTTCATTAATCACATATTTAACAGAGCAACTAAATGTGAAGCTTTGGAAATAAGGAGCCCCTTTTCTTCAAGCCATGAAAAGGCAAAGGTTCATTGCTGCGCAAAGCCAATTGCTATTATTTTAGGCAAGTATTTAGGGAGAAAATGTAAAGAGAACAAACTCATTAATACCAACACTTAAGGCAAAAGGGAGGGATGAATAATGAAAACAGTTAGAAATGACTACAACAATATACTTACAGCCTCAAAGTGCAAATGGCTATCCTTCAAGAAATCTTGAATTTTGTCTTTGGGTAAAATACTGAATCGAAATCGAAGAAGATCCATTTCTTGTTGAATAAACCAGCGTCTAAGATCCTCACTGAAATAGAGACGGGAAAATTATAAGTATAAATGAGAAGTCCAATGATTGTTTTAAAAATCCACTGATTAGTAAATCTAGGAAGTTTCTATGAAACAATATACAAACACAAGCAAGATGCCAACAGTCAGAAGTTAAAAGCATGCAAATCCTCTATTATGATAGAGCATAAATACCACATACCACAATATTCCAGAGATGTGTTGAATACAGAGGAGAGAAGTGTTACGAACATAAAATTAAAAGAATTAAATACAGAATATTTCAAGCCTAGCTGTGTTATCATCAAATAAAAGAAAACAGTTCACTGCATTTAATGTAACTGCAAAGCAGTTAATTACATGAGAAAATGGGGTATTCCTTTGAAGGTGGATTCATCAATGTCAAATAAACCCAAAATGTTTAAAGGTACCTTTATCTCTGAATAAATTATGATCAGATAAACTTCACAAAGTAAACTCTGCTTACACCTTTATGGTTTATACTTTCATAAAATTTAATATGCCACAGTATACCTCAATTTTTTAAAAGCCAACATACAGATACTGTATGTTAATTCACAAGACAGATACAGAACAGACATTATTGCTGTTATAAAATAATTAGGCCACTGTATGTAAAATATGATTTAGTTTTTTTTCTTAAGTGACTTTCACATTGTCAGCAATTCATTTACAGTACAAACTGCATAAACTACATATACTTTTTTATAAAAGAAAATATCTTGGGCTAAAGCTGGTCAATAATTTCTCAGTTATTAGCTTAGGCTAGTAAACAACTCGACATTCGCCTTTGATAAGTCTAATAATTAAAAGAAACAGAAATGAAACTTGTAAGTATGTTATTTAGCCAAAATTAATACATGAAAAAAAAAAAGTTTAAAAAAAGAGGCAATTAACTCCTTGTCCCTCTGGGTGGCACTGTTGACTTGTAAGAAGCCAACAATCCCACCAAAAAGAAAAAAAAAAAAGCCAACTATCCTATCCATTCATCTCAACTTCTAAAAATTTTACCTAATTCCAGTGTGGTTTTGATTCACTGTTTCTTATAAATATTACCCTTTTTTTTTTTTTTTTGGAAAAAAATTATCAAAAGTCCTCCTTCCTAATGAAATCCCCTCCAATTTTAAATCCCAAATGAAGAAAAAGCGTTTCAACAGGCAAAATTTGCAATAGAAATTTTTCTGATTTTTTTTTTGTAAACTCGTTTCAAACAATTGGCTCTAACAGTGCTTAACTGATGAATCACTGGTTTCTGATGTCATGCTGAGTTCTCCTATATTCAGTACAATACATGTTAGCTTTTCATGTCCCAATTTATAACCCAAGACATCGGATTTGACTGTGAGAGTATAAAAGTATACTCACGACTGGCAATAAGCAAGGCGCACAATAAAGTGAGAAATATGATCTCGTCTTCTTCGTTCATATTCATCTTCTGAGTTTTCCTTAAAAATAATGGTATTGAATAAAATCACTGCATTAGAATAGTACAAGTTATAAAGAAATGCTAAGTCAACATAAGTCAATGTAAAGTAAAAGTTTCAAAAACACAATTTCATAAAATATCTTTTCCAAGATAAGTATCATTTTACTTAAGTTAGCCATCAGGTGAAACTGAAAACCGAACTCATCTCAACAAAACCTCCTGGATATGGACCCATCTTCCTATCAACTCCTCCTCTCTTAACCTTCTTACCCAGCATACACCCAGGGTATTCACCACTTCGACCACTTCTTACACCTTTTAACTTCCTGCTTTTCAACCTTCTGGTAAAACCTGGATTCTGAAATGGTCTATAGCTGTATTCTATAGTCTGATTCCCAAAATGCTGAGAACCTTTGGAGAAAAAATGCACAACTATGGGAATTTGGAATATTAAAAATTCACAGCCTCTAGCTTTAACTGGTCCTTTTCTAACACCAAGGAAACCTTATTTAAGACCAAAAGAGTAAGAGCAAACATGTCTTGAGAACTCATGAAGTACCAGGCAGTTTTAAGCATTTTTAACCTATTAACCCATTTAAAACCTTGAGGTAGACACTATTATGTATCCTTAAAGATGAGGAAACTGAGGTACAGGGAAGTCATATAACTTCTTCAGGGTCACAAAATCTGTAAGCAACAGAGTTGGATTCGCACATAAACATCTGCCTTCACTTCTTACAAAAGCTGTTTCAGTCCTCCCTAGTTGGCCTAAGCTCCCTACCATATCACCTTCCACTTCTCTCACCAGATGACTTCACCTAAGTTACAGAAAATAAAGACCACCAGGCTGACTTCTCCAGCTCCAAGCTTCTGTGTCCACATGTTGTGCTGCCTTCTCTTCCGTCTCCATGGACAAAGCATCTCTTCTTCCTCCTCCATCTAATCCCTACACCTAAACACCCTGCAGCCCATCTGCTCTTGCCTCCTAAGGACCTTGATTTATCAAATGCTCTCTCAAAGTACCTTCAAGCTTCCCTCCTCTTCTTTCTCTTCTAGATCTTTCTGCATATCTTATAAACATGTATAAGTAGCTCCTGTCACATACATGTGTATCTTATTGTGTATCTTCTCTTTTCCCTACAATTTCCTCTGTATTCAGCTCTATTTCTCCCATCCTTTCAGCTAAACATCTTAAAAGATTCCATAGTCCATATCCAATTCTCTACAGGCTGCTACTTCTATCTACAAAGAGTCCACCCAATTGAAATCAATGGATTCTGTACAACTCATCTTACATGATCTATCCTAAGCTTCTGAGACTGTTAGGGTGAAGACTGTCCCAACATTTTGGAGACAATATGCCCAATTCTAATCCTGGCTCCATCATTTACTATCTCACAAGCTTGGACAAGTTACTTAGCCTATCTATAACTCAGTTTCCTCATCTACAAAATGAAGGTAACAGTAATTACCTCATAAAACTATTGTCTTATGATTACATGAGTTAATGTACGTAATGCACTTAGAACAAACTCTGAGGCATAGTAAGCATAATAGAAATATTTGCTATTGTTATTCCTCCAATTCTACTTCACCTTAAACACTGGTATTGTTCATGTCCTGTTCTCCCTCATCTCTTCTCACTCAGGTATTTTCCAAGGGTGTTCTCACCTACCCTGATGATTTCCATCTTTCTCTTAACTCTGTATTCCCACTCCAGGTGTCCCTTAAGTCCATACCTGTATGCACATCCAACTGTCCCCGAGACATCTCCACAAACACCTCAAACTCATATCTAGAACTAAACTCAACTTCTTTCTAAATCTTACTACTTCTCCTCCTATGTATCGCATATCAATATATCACTACCATCCATCCATCTTGTTGTCCTAACTAGAAACGTGGGTGTCATTATAACTCTCCTCTCTCCCTCCAATCAGTCACTAAAACCTTTTGATTCTACTTGAATATCTCTTTAATCAGTCTTCTCTCCATTCAATTCACTCTCACCATTTCTAGGCTCCTAACTGGTTTTCTTCCTACCAGACATGAGCCTCTCAGTCAGCTGTTGGCAGTCATCTTCCCAAAATAAAAATATAATCACATCCATTATGATGCAATTCCAGCATACCTCCTCTCGGAAATTTTCCCAAACCACCCCAATCTGAACTGGGGGATTACATGTGCTATTGGAGTGTCTAGAGCACACAGCTAGTAACAGCATTCACCATCCTGTAATGCACAGGGTACATTTGACAGCATCTGGCAACATCTAGTGGGTAGAAGCCAGGAATTCTACTGAGCATCCTAAAATGCAAGGGACAGTCCTTGCAACAAGGACTTAATATGCCCAAAGCATCAATAGTCCCAAAGTGGAGAAATCCAGCATATTACAATTATCTGACTACAGGTTAATCACCCCTCAGAGACTGTAGGTACCTTCAGGTGGGGTTGATGCTGTATTAGTCTTTATGAAATCCCTGTGCCTATAATACAAGACCATTCCCACAAGTGATACTCAGTATATAAACATATACAAACTGAAGGAACCTTTTTTCCCCTCTTTTACTTACTCTGTAGGAAAACTTGAGCCTTCGAACCTCAGCCTCCAACTTAGTCTGGTATTGCTCAGTTCCTTTCACATAGCTCACACCAAGATTTTCAACCGCTTTTAGCACTAAAAAAAAAAAAAAAAAAAAAATGCTAATCAAAGGAAAAAGAATGTATAAATCGAAGATAACTTTAAAAACTAAATCCAAGATATGAAAAGCAATTCCATAAGTACTTGTTTATAAAAGATGACAAGATATAACAGTTTTATTTTCTGCAAGTACATTATATAAATTATGTATGTTTATAAAAGGAAAATTTTCATTCATGTGCAAAAGAAGCAATGTCACACAGCATAATCTAATACCAGGGATTCTCAGTCAGGAAGAAGGGAGGAATGGTGCATAATCACTGCCATACTGAGCCACTGTAGTTGAGGAATGGAAAAGAGCATCAATATGGAAAAACGATTAAGGACCAAGGTTTGTCTGCACCCCTCACGTGGAACTGCCTGTTACACAGTCTGCTTCATTTACCCAGCACAGACTCATCAGAAAAATAGCCCTTCCTTTCCGATGAAGCACAGAAGGAGACAATTGTGAAAAGCAAGGCCCTCCAATCATCCAAATGAACCATCCTGAATAGATACTATAATACATCTGTTTTACAATTTCCTAAAGCCCCTTGTCAAACCTTCAGATGAAATTCTTCTTCCATTAATACAAAAAAAAAAAAAGGCATTTTTTAATTCAAGAATAAAAAGCTTCTAAAATGAATTCTGAATATAAACACACATCCCACAGGCACCTCCTTATCACGATATCCCAAAGCAAGCTAATTATCATCCCCCTAGTCCTGCTTCTCTTCTAGCTATTCCCATCCCCACTAGTTAGAACTACCCCCACCGGCTCCCTCGCTGCTCACATCCAAACAGACCAAATTCTACTGTCTTATGATTACATGGGTTAATGTACGTAATGCACTCAGAACAAACTCTGAGGCATAGTAAGCATAATAGAAACATTTGCTATTGTTATTCCTGCAATTCTACTTCACCTTAAACACTGGTATTGTTCATGTCCTGTCCTCCCTCATCTTCTCTTCTCACTCAGGTATTTTCCAAGGGTGTTCTCACCTACCCCTAATGATTTCCATCTTTCTCTTAACTCTGTATTCCCATTCCAGGTGTCCCTTAAGTCCATACCTCCTTTAAATGGTTCCTGTTCCATCATTGCCACTGTCACTGCCTTAGTTTAGGCTCGTACAAGGGGAGATATTTTAAGTGCAAAACCCAAGAGACATTTTTCTATCATCATCTCAATCTCTATGAAGTACCTGACACTAGAAAGCTTCCTAAAAACCCTTTCTCCCTTGCCAACACTCTTTCACTCAACAAAGAGGTACTGAGCACACCCAGTAGATTGCATCCTGCCCTCTGAGAATGATGAACAGTATCTCATCACGTCTTACGATTTTCCCACAAGGATATCCCACAACATAAACTCTGAAGATAGTGTTATTTCTGTTTCAGTTTGTGCCAAGCTCATTTCTTTCTCCCACCAATAGACAGAAGATAAGAAAGCCCCCAGCACAGATGCCACACCCTTCTTATACCTATTACACCACTAACATGGCAAAAAATGCCTTGGTTATCCACACTCCTCCACCCACCCTGAATTGTCAGTGTTCCCACCATTATGGCCTATTCTCCCTGATGCCTCCAAGCCTTTGTACAGGTCACTATCCCAGCCTGGAAAAACTCTTCACTTCTTCTGTGCTGAAAAACCTCTACTCATCCTTCAAGGTCCAGATCACATTTCAGTTCCTTTAGGAAGTCAGACTAAGTCAGTCAATAGTACCTCTATGTTTCAACAGCACCACTACCTACCTCTAGTACAGCATTTAAAATACTAAATTGTAATATTTATTTTGGATATCTGTTTCCATATACTAGAATACAACTTCATCAAAGACGAGAATTATTCATCTCAAAGTCCCCACCACCAAGAACAGTGGACTCAATAAACATGTACTGTACAGTAAATAAATATCAAGTCCTCAACAGCAAACCTTTAGTAAATATTTGTTGAACGAATTGCTTAATGAAGGAAATCAATTACCCACATTCATTTCCACAAAATGTAAGTGAGGTTCTCAAGAATATAAAAATTCTAATTCAAATGTCACTCACATTTAATTCTATCAATAGCCAAGTTTTCAAATTCTATCAAAGATATGTTTTCAGAAGGCGGCTGCAGGTAAAACTGAAGGCTATGAGGGTAGCAAGCATTCCTCTGATCACTTGCCAGCCTCAGTTTCTTCCTCTTTGCTCCAGTAAACTCCATCTTGTTACCTTTTAAGGAAGCACATAAAGAGGTTGAAATGATGGAAAGTGGAAAAGAAAACAAACGAATAAATTAAATACTTCACAAGCACAGAAAAAAAAAGTTTAAGGGCATGCACAAATTGTTAACAGTACTTATCCTTGGGCGATGTTTTTATTTTCCCGATTTTCAACAACACACCTGTAACTATTTTGTTACGGGGAGAGGACTGTATGCCAGAGAAGACGCAGGTGATGATCCTAACTTCCAGCAACATTGAAGTCAGGTGACGCTGCCCACTTACCGTAGGTCTGTGTGCTACTGTCCTTCGATCTCTGCAGTCCCGGGAGTTAAAGTGAGGTTTCATACAGGCTGCAATCCTGAACTTGGAGGAAGGCGCGGTAGGCTTTCTCTAATAAAATCCTTAATGGACCGAGTCCAGTTACTCACTTCCTATCTTACGCCGCTGCGGGGTGGGGATGCTGTCTTTCGAATCTAGTCATTCGGAACTCATTTTAGGCAGCATCCACTAGTTCCTTATTAAAAATTCCCACTCCCATCCTACCCGACCCTCCTCCGGCGAAGGTGTCTCTACTCAAATCCCTGGCACCAAACCCCCCATACCCAAAACCCCGACCCCCACCAGATCAATACTTCTGCTCCCACCGTCCGCAAAATGTTCTCCTTCCCTTCCCGAGTTGCAAGTCTCAACATCGGGATTACTGTCCTTCCTAAATCCACGGGAGTTCCCCTTACCTGCAACCGCTCCAAAGGAGAAAACACCCAAACGCCGGGTGGCGGGAGATTTCACTTGACAGGAAGCGGAAGTGACAGCGCAAGTACCGCCCCTAAAGCCCCGCCCACCCAGCGCGGGCCTCAGTGGGTGAGTGGGCGCGTCTGCGGGGCTAAGTGGGCGCATCTGCGGGTCTCCCGCACGTGGAGTTGGTAGCTGTTGATCGATGACACTGGCGTGTTAGAATGCCATTCGCAAAAATTTCCACACGCCGAAGAGGGTAGTATCAATAACTCTGGGGACGCTAACACAGATACTGTAACTTGCAAATGTGGCACTTGCACCCACGAGGCTGGCGCTCGTCATTCGATCTGGAGCGGAATGGGCCAATAGGCATTTACTGCGCTCCGTTATTGCACCCGGCTCACTAGCAACGGTTCTGTTCTTTCTTGTTTAATCTTTGAGCGACCCTGTAGCCCTGTGTTACAGGTGATAAACAGAGGCTGAAAGATCATCGTTAGCTTACCCATCTATGTACAGACCGCAAGCCCCATAACGACAGATTCCACGTTCAGTTCACTAGCCGCCACCTCGAGCGTAGTACGCTTCCAGCCAAATATCCCTAACGAACCAGAATGAGTGATGAATGCACACACGCAAAAGTCGCTCCAGGGTCTATAGAAATTAGAAGAGATTAGGCTCAGAGGGAAAAAGCAGGTGCCGAAGAAGTGGAAAGGTGGAGAGAAAGCTGATCTCGGACTGGAGACTCTGGAAGTGTCGAGTTAGAGGTACACAAGCTCTCTGACCGGGGTTTGTAAGGTTTGCAAGAGCTGGAAATAAACTTCACTTGTGGCCTCCAGGAGGCGTGCGTGTCTCACTTACAAACGTGGTCGGGGAAGGATCTAAAGGTAGTAGAGCACTTCGAAATGTTCAAGTTTTAGAAATACAGAGTATATTAAAACAATATCAAGCTTCAAAGCACCTACCCAGCATAGTCCAAACTGGCTGGCACTTTCTTTGTACCAGGACGTGTTCTAAGTGATTTACATATCAATCCATTTTATTCTCATAACATATGGGGTAGGTTCTATCATTAACCCATTTTACAGATAAGGAAATTGTGGAACAGAGAAGTTAAGTGACTTCAAAGGTCACATATTAAATGACAGAGCCAGGTTCAAAGAGGGACTGTCTCCAGCACCACAGTGCTAACCACCACACTACTAATTCCACTAATCTAATAGTGGTGCCTTACCTTAATTCTTTCCTCTCAATATCAGACACATAATTTATGTCACCTGGTCCAAAGAAGCTAGATACCTGAAGGCATGAAAACTGCCAGAAAACACCTGGAGCACAAACTATAAAAACATTTAAATGAATGTTTATCTGATTTCTAGATAAGAAAGAAATTTGTAAATACAGTAAGTTACCAAAAAAAATTAAAGATTTGACTCTAAAAATATAAAATTGTACATCTAAAACAATCATAAAAATTTTTGCCATCATCAAACTGGAGGAATCACCATAAATACAATATCAAAAAGGCTAATAAGATCGAGATGTTAAAAACATATGCAAATTAGAAAAGAATCCTAAGACAAATTGAAAAATAACAAAAGAACTGCAACAGATAACTGAAAGACAAAATAAGTAATGATAAAAATCTGAAAAATGTTTATCATTGGTAGCAAAGAAGTTTTCCTCTATAAAATTGGCAAAGATTTTACAATGAAAATACTCAGTGTTGGGCAAAGTGCAATATGATATGCTCACATAGAAATTGATTGTGGTGCTGTAATTCTGGAGTATACTACAGTAATGTGTATTATGATCCCTGAAAGAATTCATACAGTTTGATCAAATAATTTCACTTATATGAATCTGTCCAGAAATGGACACAAAAATTTGTGTTCAAGGAACTTCACTGTACCATTGTAAGAATGAAAACCCAGAAAAAATATATTATAACATGGGGCATTACATAGCCATTCAAAACATGTATTTTTGAAGAATACCAACCTAGGAAGATGCTCAGGCTACTATTAACAGAGTAGAATACGTAAAACCACAGATGTCATATGATCCCAATTTGTAAAAACATTACTTTTAATTGACAGTAGTAATTTTGAAAGTAATTTTTGCTAGTAAATAAAAGTAATATGGGAGTTCCCTGATGGTGTAGCGGCTTAAGGCTTTGGCGCTGGTGCTGTCAGCGCTGCGGCCTGGGTTCGATTCCCAGCCAGGGAGCTACCCACATACCAAAAAAAAGCAAAAATAAATAAATAAATAAATAAATAAAAGTAATATATTGTCACTGTAGAAATTTTGGAAAATATCAAAAAGGAAAGAAAATTCACCTATGATGCTGCAATGTGCTGATACCATCACCCAGTGACAGACACTGTTAACCTTTTATAATACTTCAAGCAATAAAATTTCATGGTTGATGAGAACAAATGAAAGATAATCTTGCCATAGCTTTACATTTGCCTGCAATGCTTCTGACTACTACAAGAAGCCTGCCCTCTGCAATTCCTTCTCCTCCCAATAGGCACCAATTTCTGTCCTCCCCTCGTCTTATTATTTGGGCAGATGTTTTTCATTACATTCAAAATTTTAGACAGCCCCTCTGGGCTATACTGGTTTTTATTTAACTTTTCTTGACTTTAGTCTCAGTCTGGTCATAAATTGCCCCACCTTTAACTTAAATGCAAGGGGGTTCCCTGGTGATGTAGTGGCTATGCCTCAGCGCTCCCACCACCAGTGGCCCAGGCTCGATTCCTGCTCAGATAAACCAACAACAAAAAACTTATACGCAATGCCCCCTTCTCTACAATAGTTAATGTCTATTAAATATTTCTTTGGACAGTTAAAAAATAGTCTACCATAAACATGAAAATGCTTACATTAGTAACAACCAAGACACTGGCAGTGGAGCAGACTATAGGAGCATTGGGTGGTATTTTCACTATTTTAATAATTCAACCAACACCTGAAGGCTTCTGACAGCAATGGCCCAAAGATTTGATGACTTTATTACCAGTATTTGCCATCCAGCTTATGCTTTGAACTACCAGCTTGTCCCCAAAGAAAGCCTTGCACTTGCCCTACCTTGTGTCTCTCTTTATGGTGGTCTCTCTCCTTCAAGAATCCTACAGGCTCCCTTCTACCAACCCTTCCTTAGTCAAATGCTGCCTTCCTCCATCCTATTGAGACCTTCCTTATGCCACCTGGGCTGCTCCTCATTTAAACCTTCATGTTCTTTGACATTTCCATATCATATAACTTTTTTTCTAATTATATTCCTCTACTACAGAGATTCTTAATCTTTTGGGAACATAAACTACTGGATGATTTGAAGGACATACTCTTCAGAAAAGTGCAACTACACACCAATTTTGCATACTATTTCAAAAGGTTTGTGAACACGTGTTAAGAACAGTAGCACTACTAGCTTTTAAGCTCTTTTTACACAGGCCTTTTTAGTAATATTTATCTTTGTGATCCCTGAAGTGCCTACCATAGTATTTTCCAAATTAAAAGCTGAAGTGATTAATGTCATTTTAGGACCAACTCAGAGAGAACTGGAAAAATACGCTCACGTTTAACATTACCAATATCTTACTAAACATGATCCATAAAAATCTGCCTTTCATCATTTTTAAAAACTATTTTAACCAGAGGGTACCAGGGGAAGGAGGGTGGTGGAGGAGGGACTAAATGTATGGAATGGAAGAACTGATACTGGTCAACACAATGCAACACATAGATGATGTATTGTAGAATTGTGCACCTGAAACTTATATAATTTTACTAACCAATGTCATCCCAATAAATTTAATTACTAAATTAAAAATAAACATTTTTTAAATTTTAAAATCTATTTTAAGCCTCAGAGAACAAAATACCTATGTCTGTCAGCTATTTCAGCATCTTTATTGTTTTCTAATGCCACTGTTTGAGTCACTACCTCATTATGAAGAGGGTTTTCTGTATCCAAAGGCAATTGCAATATGAATCTACATATCATAGGCACAATAATGCACAAGGTTATACATTTCAGTAATCACTCACTTTGATTTACCAAGCATGGCAACTAAAACCTCAGCTGTGCAACACAGTACAGGACAACTCCTGGAACTATGGGCTCATCTAAAGGTGAATGCTCTGTGGGGTAGTCTGTCTATAGCTGGGTAATGCCCAGGGCATGCAATTTGGTAAATCATTGTGAGCTCTTTCGTGCATTTATTTCACCAATAAAAGTGGATTGACACAGGCTCAGCACTGGCAACCAAGATGCATATAAATTACAAATCCCAACCTCACAATTGGTGTAGGAAAACATATAAAACACATTAACTTACTTCCACTAGACCATAAGCACCTCATAAACAGGGACCACTGTGTTGTGCATCTTTGTAACCCCAGTGTCTGGCACTCCATGGCCCTACATTAAATATTTATTATACTGATTTGATATAAAATGTGAGAGATGTACGAAAAAAGTAATGGATTCAGCTTAACATTTCAACAGATGGTTTGAATCAAATGACTCCAATCTATAAAACTCCAAGCCTTCATCTGAAAACTTCATCCACATTCCTTCCAGAATGACTTGGCTCCCCATTTTATCCTGTAATAAAGCACAGAGTACCTTCTCTGACAGAATTTCCATGACTCATCACTGCTTAGTTCAGTGCATGCCCTGGGCATTACCCAGCTATAGACAGACTACCCCACAGAGTATTCACCTTTAGATGAGCCCATAGTTCCAGGAGTTGTCCTGTACTGTGTTGCACAGCTGAGGTTTTAGTTGCCATGCTTGGTAAATCAAAGTGAGTGTTTACTCCCCACTATGCAGGGTGTGTCACTCTAAAAACCAAAGGCGTGGTACATTTCTTTACCCAGTGAGGATGCTATAAACTCTAGGTTCTGCCAGTTCTGCTTGCCATAGACAACATGGAAGCATTTTCAGCAGGACAGCTGACCCACAAAAACTAATGCAGTTAGCCAACTGCTGGCCCCTCCATCCTTTCCATTTCACTGCCTCCTCTAGAACATAACTAGGGAAGAAATCTTAAGGAGCACCTTGTGATTTCTCCCTTTGCTTCAGGTTGCTTTTATTAACCTAGTATAGCATCAAGAGGCAAAAAAACTGGAGAAAAAGCATATCCTTAAAGGGGAAGAGAGAGAGAGGAAGGGTTACCCTTCCATATATCAACATTATGTGATTTGCTCCAGAAATATACAATGAGCACCTACTAAGTGCCTGGCAATGTTTTCTAGGCTGGGGATAAGAGTGATGAAATAACCAAAAATCCCTGCCTTCATAATCCTTATATCCTAGTGGGAAAGAAAGACAATAAACAAGAGAACTATGTACACTACGTTAAATAATAACTGCTAAGCATCTTGTCTTATATGGAGCTTTCCAGAATCCTGAATACATCTAGGAGAGGGAGTCGGAGGTGTGGTAGATATGTGCTAGTCTGGTCCTCTCACTTGGAGTACCACGATGTGGAGCTAAGCACAGAATCCTGAACCTGGGCCCAGGGTAGAAGGAAGAGAAGTGGATTAGGAACTATATGGGGTTTAATTGAGTACTTCTGCTTCAAGTTTACCCATGCCATTTATGAGTGTGTGTGTGTGTGTGTGTGTGTGTGTGTGTGTATGTGTTTGGCGGGGGGGGGGGGGGATGTGTGAAATGAATCTCATGATAAACATACTATCCAGTAAAACTGTTCATTTTTGGTGATACATATATATATAACTACTAAAAAGTACAGAAAAGAAAAATCTGCCCTTGGTTTAGCCATGTGGAAATAATTTTAAATACTGGTATTTATGAGCACCACTTATCATTTGTGGATAATTACCCTACACCATAACCTGAAGTATTTCATTGCTCTGGGTCAGATTAATTTTTTGGAAGAATTTATTTTATTACAGTATTAATTATTCATGTCAGCTCAGAACAGCCAAAGAGTATAAAAAATACCTGTTTTAGGTAAGCAGCACATGACCCAATTTGGGGCCTAACAATTTGGGAGGATGTCTTTTACTGTTCTTTCACTATTTAAATTTAAGCTGACAGAATCCACTGTGCTAGGCCCAGCTATTTAGAATCATCTCATTGGTATTAAAAGGAATTTAATTAAAGGAAAGGAGCAGGAGAAAAGAATCCAAGCAATCAAGGAACTACACTCAAATTCAATTTTGTTTTATGCTCTATAATTAACGGCATTTTTCAATGCACTCTCCATACAACCTGCTAAATGGGACCTTCTAAAGTGAATTGGTTATTTTATATGAATTCAACTAGATCTTGGCAATATCCATTGTTCTCTGGGCCCAAACCACTCTGAATTTTTAATTTTTCATATCAGACTGGTTATTAGATCATGCTCTCCTTGAGATCAAGCTGATTATCTCATTCGTTTTTGCAGTCCTGCTTCTACCACAGTTCCTGGCACAGAAAGAATATTCCACAGTGGTCTGCTGAACTGAAATGAACTCTTGTGTATTAATCCCCAATTCCAGATGGGCTCTAATACTCTGTATGATGTAATCTTTCACAGAAAATGTGTTTTCACTCTAGATTTTGGCTTACCTATTGAAATTCCTGATCAAAATATTTTCTCTTAGTTAACTGATTTTTAGAAACTGAAGTAGGTGTAAATATGATCCTATTATGATGCCAAGATTTAGTTCCAACTTGCCTGACTGATAATTATGTCCAAAATTTAGCACCCTTTGCTAGAAAATGACTTTAACATTTCAGAAAATGGAAATACAAAGAAATAAAAAATAAATAAATCTACCTTACTCTGTAATATAAACACTTTGGGGTCAGTACAAATAGAAAAGAGACCTTCCTAACACATGTGGAATCATCTAATTTGCATTTTCTTCTCTTTCAACAACAAAGCAATCTATCAGCCAAGGGCTCATTGTGGTAAAAACTTCATCCATCTAGAAGGAACATGGTTTTGTCCTACGAGGTTAACTATTTTAGGGTCAGTGCCTTAGAAACACTGTTCTATGGACTTGGGACTCGACTCTGAATGGGCTTCTCACCTACGGTTCTCTTTCCAGATATTTTTTTCCGGGTAGTTCCCTGGCTGGGAGTCGAACCCAGGCCGCAGCATTGACAGCGCCGAAGCCTTGGCCACTGCACCACCAGGGAATCCCCTGGTTCTCTTTCCAGACCTCTCTGCCCCATGGGACATGAGGCAATGGGCGTCTCAAGTGCTCTGTACTCTTTTACAGGAATGAGCTCCTTTCCCACCCCACTTAATATCACCCACAGATATACCCAACTTAAGGTCAATCTTCCCCAAAGTACATTTATGAAGGAATTAAGTTGTTGGTGCTTTTTCCAGTGGAGTGATAGGTGCAGCTGTTTTCCGGGAAACTGTTTAATGATCTTAGTTGTGGGAATTTTCTGTCTGCTATGTAGAGTTAATCCAATCTTTTTTATATTAACTCTAGACTTTTTCAATTATATTTGTTTCCTAATAAATACGGTATTGGTATTTACATAATACATTATAGTTTTCAAAGCAATTTCATTTACATGATCTTACCCAGGATTTCTCAAACCAATTAAATCTCTGGGTCCCTTCATTCAACTATAATTTCCATTTTTTCCTTCCATTTTTATGAAAGCTTAGAATGTGTAATGCTAAATGAAATAAACCAGAGAGAAGAAACCAAGAACCATATTACTTCACTCATATGTGGAATATAAAACTGAAAGCAACAAAGAAAAAACAAACAAAAAAAAACAAAAAATCTCATGGACATAGTTAAAAGTTTAGTAATTACCTGGGGGCAAGAGGGGAAAGGGGTGGGAGAAGAGGGAGAGGGTGGGAGAGGAAGGAATGGGAGCCAAATACATGGTGATAGAAAGAGAACTGACTCTGGGTGGTGAACATATAATGCAACATAGATGACACGCTATCACCCCAATAAGTCTAACAATAAAAATTTTTAACAAGTTTAATAAAAAGCATATTCTGTGTCACATGGGAAACTACGTTATTTCCAAATAGTGCTGTATGACTTCAGTGCCAGGCATTGCATGTAACACCAATCCCATTGGTTGCATATGATCATCTGAAATCACACAGTTTGGCTTGCTTTGTATTGGTAAGCATGTCTAGCTGCTCTTAAGATGATTAGCAGGTCTTAAAGTCACATGTCAAATATGGATATTTTTTCAACAATTATAAAGATAAAACTACCTTCATTCTTGCAGTCATAATTTGCAATTACAAAACATTCTTACAAAATGAGCCTTTAGTTTCTTAAAACATTTAATAAGTTGAAGTTTAGTATACTGTGAAAACAAACCAGTGTAGAAAAATAGTATCAAAAATAAAATAGAGGTGACTTAAACATGAAAAGGGTTCACTGAAGCCAAATAAGATAAATGATACTTTAGTTCACTGAACAAACTAAGATTTCACAGTAGTTAGAATAGAAATTTGTGGTAGAACACTTGGGTTTTCACAGGTTTATAATTCAAAAGACATTTAGTGATTCCAAGGAACCTGTTGAGCCCATCCAGCCAGTACTACTTGAAACTGATATTGAAAGTATTGCTCTGATTCTGCCTTCATAGGTAGCAACTTCCAACCATGTACAAGCAGTTATATAAAAGTGAATATTCAATGGAGGATTTCAGTCACTGATATTTTTAAGTTTCTCTGTCTTACATTTTTTGGTGACTAATTCACTTGATTAGTCCTCCAATCAATTGTAGTGGTTAAAAACAAATTCATTTTTTAAAAATAAATAAGCAGCTATGGTGATGACAATGATTCAGATGATGATCCACTGTGGTCAAATAATAAACATCAAGTTAATAAGTTACTGGGGGTTCCCTGGTGGTGTAGTGGCTAGGCTTTGGCACTCTCAACGCCGCAGCCTGAGTTCGATTCCCAGCCAGGGAATCACCCTCCGCCACTCCCCCCAAAAAGTGACTAAATCTCTTTCTATTATTAACTTCATGTATGTTCTTTAATTTCAGCAAAACATCACCCAGAAAATTAAATTAATATAATTAAATGGAATTGTATTGGTTTTACAATTCCGTTCTTGTCTAACATGTAAATGTATTTAGGTTTTATGTGGGTATCTTAGCTATATACATATAAAAAACTATTATAACAATAACAATGACATCAAAATGATATACATCAACTCTGGGTATCCTCAATAATTTTCTTCCTCTGAAGAACTTTATTACATTACTCAAGTTTGAGAAATACTAATCATAAAAGAGATTAACAGTAAATCTTTTTATTTATAATGCTACTCAGGGTAAATGCTCCACAGTAACCTAATATGGTTTTTTGACAAATTTAGAAATTTAAAATCAATTTAAAATTTTTGAAATCAATTATAACTTTCTGCTTCAATAATTATTTTATTTTAATTAGAGATCATAAACTTGTATGGCTGAGTTATTTCTAGATTGCATTGGCTTAGAAATAAAAGGACTAGGCCTTTGGAGTGTTTATTTTGTGGGAGATAAGCAATGTTGTTTTGTAAAAGCACTCTTTCAGATGGTTCAAGGCTGTTTAGAGAATTCATTAACCCTAATGGAGTCACAAAATATTAAGGAAGAAACATGTGTTTTACTAGTGGTATCTTTGAGAAATAAAGATAATAATTTCATTGCTAAGACATTTTATATACTTATTTCTTAGCCATATGTGCCTAACCAAGCAACTATTTTCATATCTGTTAACCACATAATTTTTAATGTCTATTTAAAATTCAACAGCTACCTTGAAATCAATGAAACATATGAAAAAGTGCTGAGAAACAAATTGAAACACCAAAAATGTTTGCTAATGATTGAAGTATGTACTTAAATAGAATACTTAAAGATTCAAGAGTTAAATAACAGGGAATGAATACACATATTCCACATTTATATATAATTCTGCTCAAAAAACTAAAGTAAATAATAATGAAATTATTTGGTAGATATTTATATTACAACTGTTTTTTGTTGTTGTTTTGTAAATAATTTTATATTAGCATAAAAGGCCCAGGTAAGGCAATATTTCATAGGTGGTGTTTTCAAATTTGGAAGTGAAATCAGTTCAAATTTGTAAGTGAGAATTTTGTGACCCCTAAGGGTGGAGACTGCAAATTCTTAGCTTTTGACCTGCCAGCCAGTAATGAGAGTATCTTCTGAGTATCTGTGCTTGAGTGGGTGCTGTGGAGAAAGCAAAGGAAAATAGAAATGGAATTGCATTAAGATTCAGTCATAACTCATTTTTTACTTCAACACTCACACAATCAACAATCCACAGAAGGCTTTTTATGTAAACTCCTCTCCTTGACCAAACTTCAGCCAGACTTCTCTGAGCCCTTCTTATGACGAGGCCTCCACCTAGGATGTCCATGTCCGTCCTCGCAGGAAATCAGAGTGTGATTGGCAAACTCTCTCCACTTTATCCTTAGGACTAATCATTTCCTATCATCAGGTATGAAGCTTCTGGGGCTATTTCTCCCAGTCTTACGACTTCCTGGCCTGAAAATGAGCTGAGCTCAGGGCCAACATGAGTTTCAACTCTGGCAGCATCCTCTAAAAGGAGAGGTGGAAAGGGTAATAAAACTCAGAAGAAAAGGAGTCTTATCCATACCAGATAGGAAACGATGGCTATCCTGTGCTTATGGTAGTCAGACATTAATTCTGTTTCTTGCAGCAAAGATGTTTAAGCAAAAGAGGCCTAAAACATCATGTGTTTAAAAATAACCTACTTCTCCCAAATCCACTTATCTCACACCCACATTAATAGTAGAATGGAAAGATAAGCCCTCCCTATCCCCTTTTGATAAGACGGAAACCCTTTGATTCAGTACTTTCATAAGGAGTTAAGAACTTGCACAAGGAGAGCCACAGAGCAGCCATTAAAAGTCCCCTGCGGTGCTGCTGCTTTCCTTGGGGCAAAGTTGGAAAAAAATCCAACCCTGCCTCTCAGCATTATTAGGACATGGTTTCTGAAGGCAGAACCACAACTATGCTAGTAGGAAAAACAGCCATACAAATTTAAACTAAGATTTAGCCAGAAAAATTAATGTCTGTCCTTGAGAAATGTACTCATTTATCATCAATTAATTAAGAAACCAACAGCCTTATTACTCTTACTGAAGGGAAGAGTGAAAGTACAAGAAGCTATCCTTTAAGCCACAGTCAGGGGACTGAAGCCCATTCACTGCCCAGTCCCCTGACCCAACACACACACACACACACACACACACACGACAACAATGTACAGCAAGTATATTCATACACACACCCAACTCACCCACCCAGATCTGCAGCCCAGGGTGTCATTCTAATCCAGATCTCCCTTTTGCAAAGAGGCTAAATTTTCCCCAGAATTGCTGGAGTTGCTGGGCCAATATACATGGAGCCAGAGGTGTGTGTGAGGATGGAGGGAGTATAGTGCAGGGTGCAGGTGCAAATGTAAGAGCCAAAAGCCAAGTTTGAGGTGGAGGAAGCATCAGCAGGACTTGACACTTTTTTTTTTAATTCATTTTTATTGTTAGACTTATTGGGGTGACATCTGTTAGCAAGGATTACATAGGTTTCAGGCATACAATTCTACAGTGCATTGTCAACTTGATGTATAATAAGTTCACCACCTAATGTGACTTCTGTTTCCATCACCTTATATTTAGCTTCCCCCCCTCCTCTCCCACCCCCTCCCCTAGGACTTGACTCTTGATGCAAGAGAAACTCCAAGTTGTCTAAAACTTTAACACTCATCTCCCCTATATTATAAGGTTCTTTTGAAGTTACCCCTTTAGTAAAGAACTTCATATATAGATGCATAGGGGGAACAGAGTGATAAAAAGCATATGTGTGTGAGCGTGCATGCATGCATGTGCGTGTGCATTGAGGTATCTACTCCACTTCACTCCTTCACGGACTTTAGTAGAGAAAGGGCATCACCCCTGTGGATTTGCCTACTGGTGCTTTGCAGAAGAGAGACCCACGTGCTGTCTCACCACCTTCCCTGCCTGCAGAATAAACTAAACCCCTGCAGGCCTGGGGAGCAACTTTCTAGGGAGGTTATGCTACTTTAAAGACATACCTCTGGCTTAGGTAAGATAACTGACCACCACGTCAGAGAATATGGGAGAAGTGGAATAGATTCTCATCTCTCTTTTCTATAACAAAAAGTAGAAGTATCCTGGCTCATCTTCAGCCTCCCATATCTCTTCCCTTTAATTAACTACAGAAGAATTAGGCTCCGTTCTTCATCTGATTCAAGAAGAAATGTGCATTTATCCATTCACTTACTAATTCATTTAACAAAAGTTTGTTGGATGCCAAGAATGGGTGGACTAGAAGAGACGGTAAGATGGGATACAAAGAGCTCAGGAAGTTATCACTTTGGATATGTTAGTCCAGATCATTGATTCTCAAATGCTAGTCCTAGAATCCCTAGTTGTTTGGGGCCAGTCTTCAACAAAATGAGAAAAATAAGGACCATGTGGTTTAGAAATGTAAGTCAGTACAAGGTTGGGAGGGATTGTGTTTTATTCTGAGAGAATTTCCTTCCAGTACTTTTATTTTAATATCCTTCCTTCTATGAAATGATGTACTGATAAAATTTTATGTATTTATTTAATCAAATGGGAATTTTGTGCTGTTTTTTGCTTAAAATTGGTTTATATATGGAAGAGTAGGATGGGATAGATGAGGTGATGGAAGAAGAGACTTATTTTTACTCTATATTTTTATATCATTCTAATTTAATTAGATATAACCAAACTGTATACATGTATTACTTGGGTAATTAAAAAATATTTAAAATCATACTATAGACTACATCTTTAACTTTTAACAACACATTTTGACAGTTTGATTAATAGCCTTTTGAGTTGTATGGCATCCAAGCCTATCCGCCAAAAGTTAAACTCAAATTCTACTCATAAACTTGGCAATATTGTGAAATGCAGCTGGTTTATCTTATCTGACATCCAAACATTTAAGGAAAATAAATTTACCCACAGGCTTTATAATGTCCGTTAGCTGAAATACTTTCCCAAATAGAACTTCTACTTTTGGATTCTACTTTATCTTCAGGCTTTTCTTCCTTCAAAAAAAGTTTGCCCTGTGCCCCTTTTATTTTCACAAAGAAAACAACCATGGTTTTGTTTAAGCAGGGTCACTCATGGGGAGGGTGACCATATAATTTATTGTCCAAATAAGCAGAATTTTGAGAATGAGAGGGGAGTGCTAGAATAATTATATGAGATAACAACAGTAAACCAGAACCATCTCGTGCAAAGTCGATTGAATAATCACCCTACTTACAAGGCTTTTTAACTACTGTAATTTTAGGGGTTAGCTTTTTAAAAATTTCAATATTTATTAAACAACAAGTAGGTGCTATAGGAGTAGGAAAGAATATATGACCCATGATCTGGGCCTGCAAGGAAGTTATCAGGTACTTGAAAAGACAGAAACAGTGGCAATAAAGGACAATGTGTCAAATGTCAAGAAAGCAAACTACAAGAAATAACTCCAAATATTGTTTTCTTGGTGCTTTACAAGTCTTTCACATATTTTTTTCTTTATAATACTCAAGTGAAATTAAATATTATTACTTCCACTTTAGATTTGAGGCTGAAAAAAATTATAGAACTTTCCCAAAATCACAAAGCTAGTAAAAGACTGAGACTGAACTCAAAACTCCAACATAACCCTACATTAATCTTCAGTACCTTGTATTTGTGGTAGAAGCTCCTCTTTGGTTACAGGGAGTACTCAATGTTAATTTAATATTTTAGACTATAGCTGGTGTAGGAACAGAGCAGACAGATTAGGAGATTGAGACTAGGAAGTCAAAGACATACACCAAAGTCAGAAGTATAGGTCAAATGAGAGGTTAGTAAGAAGGTACATAGTTATATGTCTCGATTCACAAATTATTAGGCCTTAGAGAAGAGAAGAAAGGGCACTCCCAACAGAGGCAGCAACATAGGCAGAGACATAATTGAATTGTCAATCATGTGATATGCATTGCAACCAGGGTCCACACTCATATGAGAACACATCATAAAAGAGAAATCAGGTACTGAGTGAGGGCTGTGTATAAAGAGAAATGTGTTGAGGCTATTAAATAAGAACCAAAATTGAGGTAGACTAGAATGATATCAGTGCCAACAAAGGAAAGAAAGAAAACAAAATGAATTATTTAGAGATGATAAAAGTAGTTGGAAAAAAGACAAATATTTATGCCTGAGAGAATGTTGGTGAAAAACAAAAACGTGGAGGTGCACTGCTATAGCCAGTTTATAATTCAGGTAAAGGAAGTATATTTGTTTGCTCAGGCTACCATAACAAAGTACCACAGGCTGGGTGGCTATTGTTTAAGAAATTTGTTTCCTCACCATTCTGCAGGCTAGAAATCCAAGATCAAGGTGTCAGCTGGGTTGGTTTTTTCTGAGGCCTCTCTCCTTGGCTTGTAGCTGGCCATTTTCTCTCTTTGTCTTCACATGGTCTTCCCTCCATGCCCGCCTGTGTCCTAATCTCCTCTTACAAGGACAGCCAGTCACAGTAAATTAGGGCCCACCCATGTGACCTCATTTTACCTTAATCACTTCTTTAAAGACCCTGTCTCCAAATACAGTCACATTCTGAGGTATTGAGGACTTCAACATTAGAATCTTGCGGGGGGGACACAATTCAGCCCATTACAGGAGGAGACTGAGAGGACAGATTATTTCAATATTAGCCTCCTGGAGTATGCAATGAAATTAGGCTATTGAAGTTATTGAACCATTTAGGAGGGAGTTTGAGGTACCAAACAGAATTTAGGTACTAAAAGATATTACTTGAAGTTGTGAGATTCCATGATTCTGCCAAGGGAAAGAGAATAGAGAATTAATACATTTAAATTTAAAAAAATTATTTAGCATATAATAACAAGGCACTGTGCTGAGAACTGTGCAGTACCTAAAAATGAAGACAATATAATACAGCATTCACTCCCAAGAAATGTACAATACCAGGGTGCCCAAAATATGTATCCACATTTTAAGCAATGTTATCTATGTATTACTTTTCAAAGTTGAATTGAATTACAGTAGCCATGTGTAGTGTGACGTTTGCTCAAAAGATGGCACTAATCAAATGAATGTTAGTGTCACCATATGACAGGCAGAAAAGTCAAAGAAAATGGCAGAAGCACGGTTGTCATTAGAGGAGCGCAAGACCATTTTGAAGTGTCATTTGAAATTCAAAAACATTCTTTGAGTTTCCCCATGTCCTCCTGACTTACCCCTTGACTTCTACCTATGGGGGACCTTAAAGGATGGGGTGTACTATAGAAAACTGGCTATAGAAAGTTTTCTGAAAGTTTCAGAAAGAAACTGAAATGGCATGTGCAGTGATGCAAGTGGACACTGTGGTCAACGTCACTCAAGCAGTATAATCTGAAGTGTCTGGACACTGACGGTGACCACTTTGAGCACCTCTTGTAATTGCAGAAGTCAAACGTGACGTGTATTCATCTTTTGTTATTGGTATATATTGAGTATTACAATTTTAATACAGTTTTTTCCTTTCTGAAAATGTGTGTACATTTTTTGGCACCCTCTGTATAAGACATAAACACAGCTCATGCACACGTAAATGGCAGAATATGAAAATGGCCCTGAGAGAAGATAATTAAGTGTTAAGGAGGTTAAGGAGGTTTCAAAAAGAAAGAAAGAAATATCGAATGGTGAAAAGGAATAAGAAGAGGGTCTAGAACTGAGGCTCAGGGATAGTTTGTTTCTTTCATTAGTGGTGGCTCTTCCCAGTATCTGATGTTTTCCTTGGATGATCTGTGAACACCAAGTGATTTATCCCAGTCATTTAGAAATGATCATAAATCATTCAGCATTGGGTTTGAGCAACGCCAGCAAATGCTGGATCAGACTCAGTGTTTAAACGAGCCAAGATCATGATGCAGAAACACAGTTTTATCACTTTTTTTTAAATATAAGGAGAAACACTTGCAGATGACTTACCACTATCTTAGTGAGTCAGGATTCATCTGGAAGCAGTGCTCGTAGCTGGTCCCCACACGCAGCCTAAGTTGCAGAGCCCTGCAGGCCCCCTCGACCTGGGGCCCCCTCCTGCCCTGCACACTGCTGGGCCCCAGAACTCCAGGGCGTCCAGTTACCACCATGATTCCAGGAAACCCTGTTCTAGTGCAACTGTGTGTCAAGCTGAGAGTGTCTGTTAACTCACAGCAGCAGGGCCAGTTTCTCAGTTTAGTTACTGGTCACTTTAGAAAACTCAGTGAAAATAAAATAGTGCATTTGGACAGAGAGATGCACTAGATAGAAAATAAATGTTAACATTAGGGAAAGCTGGGTAAAAGACATGCAGGAGCTGTCAGACTCTCTTTGGAACTCGTCTGTAAATCTAAAATGATTTCAAAATTAGAAATTTATAAAGAAAAAGAATATAAAGCAGGAAAATGTCCAGAAAATAATGTTAATTAAAAAAGCAAAGTAATGTTTCATATATAAAATGATCACAAACTTGTATAGTTATATACTAAATACATGAAATAGTTATAAACCAAATGCACCAAAATATTAGCAATGGTTATCTCTGTGCAATAGAATTAAAGGTGATTAGATATTTTCTCTTTTCCATAACCTCCAAATTTTCTTCAATGAGAACTTTGAAATTTTGTAAGACAAAACAGAAAGGTTAAAGCAATAAAACCCCTTTTATAATGCTCACAGCCTTAAAAAACCCCTCCCGTGTCTCTGAGGAGTGTTAAGGAGGCCATCCAGATTCCTCAGCGCGGTGGATGAGGGGCCCCGTGATATCTGGGCTCTCCCCCTCTTTTCGGCCTCATTTCTTGCCTTCTTTCCTTCATGTGGTGTGGAACCCCAACCTACCACAAGAATGTAGGCTGTCCTTAATGTGGAAAGCCCTCCCCCCCCAAATCTTCTCCTGGTTAAGGACTACTCCCTCAGGATTCAGCCCAGGCCTGCCCTGGCAACCAGTCAACCCATGCCACCGCAGTACTGCAGCTGGGTTTTAGCATTTACTTACCCTGATCTGTGCCACGCACTTACCTGTGAGGTCCTTAAAGACAGGACTCTGTGTCATTTCCACTTTGAAACCTAGCACAGTGCTGGCACTTGGCAGGGCCGCCAACATTTTCGGAATGACACTCATTTCACAGAGTGGATCCACTATCTCCCCTCCAGGTCATCCCATCGCACCTTCCCCTCCGAGCCTATAAGCAAAGAGAAACTTGCCTCGATCTAGTCATATAGTTCTCCAAGGAGATGGTGACTGCCTCCTGCCTGGGACAGATTGATCCAGCAGTCTGGAATTGCTGGAAATTTTCCCAAGGACGCTGTAGTTACTGACCCACAAAAACTTTCTGTGTTCAACATGCTGAGCGAATGTTTTCCAGTAGTTCCCTGAGCTATTTCCCTACAGCTTGAAAGCACACTACCTCATGTGGGTACTGAAAAGGGGTGAAGCAGGAATTTCCTTTTCTCCCCAGACCTAAGAACTGCAGCTTCCAGAAGTTAACATTGTTCAAACTTTTTTTTAAAAAAAGAGCCCTATAAAGTAAGAAGTAAGATTTTCCAGCTATACTGTGCAGTTTCCTCCATGTAAAACATTTACAAGCTCAAGACAGGCCTTGGAAACAGGATTTTAAACCATTTTGGAAGCCAAACCTCTAGTACTGTGCCTTCTATGAGGTGGCTTAGGGTTTCCCAGACCATAATTGCATTCCTTTGGGTAGCAAGACCAACACTATGCGCAGTCATAACCTACTTAGCGATGCTCCAGGTCATGTCCTCAGTGCCTTTCAGTGCCTGGCCTTTACTCGGCAAGTAGGAAGCACAAAACGTGATCATTAAATATTTTTTCTTATTTGCTTCATTGTATTCATATCATTGTCACTCCAAGAACATTCCACACAGTTCCCAAGCAATGGTGATGGAAGAGGACACCGAATCTGTATCTTGGTTCATAACTGGGGCACCTTTGCCCTCCCCCAAATGCTGCACCCCCTTTCCCACCTGAAGCCACCCCCTCATCCACAGCTCCTCTTTTACCCGAGGCACTCTTCAAACCCTAGAAGGCATGAAGAAGAAAACAAGAACAGACACATTGTGATATTTTGTATTATATTGTGCGTCTCAGAATGTCACAGATATTTATAGTTCTGTCAACGAGACAATTTGGGACACAGCTCTTGTCAAAACATCAAAGTTACAAATCAGATTATGAAGAATTTATTTATAACATGTCTTTCAATATGATAGCTTATTATTCAAAATAATAAAAATGTATTGAGGCAACAGAATGGGTTTCCAACAATGACAGCCTGGTGCTAGGAGAGCAGACACAGGGTAATGTAAGGTGGTTTTGGATTCTAGAACCTTCCCCGTGCCCTACAGCATACAACTAACCTGAGGTAGGATCTTTAATCCACGCTCATGAACTGACACTGACTCTGAATTCCCATCATGGAACCAAGATAATCAACTCCATTTCCAAGAAGAAGCAGACTCCCGACACCCCTGTGTGTTCCAAAGTTACCTGTGCATCCCCCAACCCACTGAGCTGCAAATGCCCAGGTGCATCTGTGGCTCTTCCCAGTGGACTGTGAGCTCCCTGAAGACAAGCATGCATTCCCTCTTCCCTAGCACCCATCAACGCTTGCCGTGTGTGGATTGTTCAACACACACGTGTACCATGAATGAATCTCGCCCCTTCCCTGGGTACCTAGCTGGGAAGTTCACGCAAAAACAGGTTGGACACAGGAAGGATTTACCTGTCAGACACCTCCACTCCATAAGGGCAGAAATTTGGCCATTTTGCCCACTGCTGCCACCCGGAAGAGTGCAGAGCACATACGGCTAACAAATCTGCTCCGTGTGGAGGGTACCTTCCCATCCTGTGTGCTGCACCCGACTTCCCCCGCAGGCACACGCTCTAACCTCAGCTACACCCTCTCCGTGCTCCCTCTCTTCGTACTGCGTCTACCTGCCGGTGACTCCTTGCCTGGAACCGCACACCTCCGGGACCTCACGGGCCTGCCTGTTCCCTTTCCTGGTCCTTCCAAGCTGACCTTCACCCCTGTGCTTTCCTCTCCTCTTTTCACTTCTTTTGTCCTCCTCTTCCTCTCCTCTCCTCTTTCTGCTTTCCCCTGCCCTCCTTTTAATTATTTGAGGCATACAGAAAAGGTATAAAGCACATCTCAATGATCACGCCTGCACCCATCGTTCATTCATAAATGAAGACATTACAGTTATTATATAATTAAAGCCCCTGCATATGTCTCTCCCATGGTGCTTTTCCCTTCCTAAAAATAGCCACTATCCTTCCTTTATTTTTTAATATATATGTAATAGGATCGTTTCACAGTTTTAAACTTATTATTATGTAAATAATGCTTGTCTCATGCAGAAACATGGAACCATGGTTAGTTCCTTCTCTGTCAGAGCTGTATCATACAATATTCCACTGTACCAACATATCACACCTGATTAGCTCATTTTGTCACTAATTAATGTGTAGGTGGTTTTCAATTTTTGCCATTAGGAACACTATTAGGACACTTTTGTTACCCTTTAGGTGGGAGTGAAGGGGGGCTTCCAGATGGCTGTTGGGGACAAAGTCCCGTTGGGTTTTTAACGAAGACGCTGACAGAGCCAGCGCCCCCAGCCGCCTCAGACCCAGGGACACAGCGGCTGAGACGAGGGAGCTGTGCTGGGCTGGGCAGTGACCGTGAGGAGAAATTCGAGCTGCCGTCTTTCTAGAATCTCCAGCCTTCTGTACAAAAACCTTGACTTCATCACAGCACCTAACTGCCCTGTAAAAGATATTTCCTCAATAGTCTGGCAATCCAGGTGAAAGTGAAGAAAGTGGTTATTTGGACTGATCCAGGACTGAGTCTGGAAGAAAACAAATTATTTTAAAATTGGGCCTTAGGTCGTCTAAAAGCATCCGGCAGGAACACCGTGCACAGGGAACTTTATCTTGCTTTCTTGCCTCAGCACTTGGTATTTTATTCTGCTCACCTTTTTTTCTGCTTTTGCCCCACTTTTCCCCCAAACCATTGTTTTTGACAGAATTATTGATCCACATCTTACACATTTTGGAGATGACATTGAAAGACTAGGCATAAATGTGGGAAAACAATTTTTTAACAGTGTTGGTTAAAAAAGACATAATATAAATGAAAATCCTCACAAACGCTTCAGAATCTAGTGTATTAGAATTCATCTTAAAGCTTAATGGAAAAAACTATTGAAAGAAAGGCTGCCAACAACGTTAACTTTGACTCGGCATCTTTTCACCTTTTGTAGACATTTGAATAACACATGATATTTTAAAATTGTGGATAGTCCTCTTGATAACATATGAAATCCTCATGTCTTGAGGCTCAAATGGTAAAATAGATTCTGCGTTTCAGTTCTAACATTCACTATCCTTATACACTACTAGAGGTCACAGAATTCTATACAGTAATTTGAGCACCACCTAGTGGGCACTCTGACTACATTCCCAACCTAAAGGAAATTATAGTAACCAAGTTTCCTGAGACTATGGAGGAATGTGATTGGACAGGTGCCTCCCCCCAGCCTGGAGACTGAAGTGACAACTTACATAATTCATAGTATTGTCCATCACCCCCAACACTTCGCTAATGTTCAAAGGACTTTTCTACATCCATCTCACTTAAAATGCAAAGCCAAAAACAAAGGCCACTATTCCTTTAAAGCCCAAACAATGCTGAGTAGACTAAACGCGTTGTGCTTCTGCCCCCGCATGCTCAGCTCCTATGGCTCAATATTCCCTTTTCACAAGAGGCTTTATTTTGTGTGTCTCTCAGATCTTTTCTACAACAGTTAAAACATAATCTATCCTTCTGCATTTTTCTATGTCTAGACTTCATTTTTGTTTCCAATTCTAGCCCTTATTAATTTATGACCTTTTCTTGCTTGATTATTTTTAATCACCTTGTGTTTCCTAAACTATTATTGATTCAAAGAGCATATTCCAGTCTCATTTAAGAGAGATGCTAATAGACTGCTTTAAACATGTAGACTAAGAAATGTCCAAACCTGTAGAAGATTTTTATAAGAATGTATTTGAGCCAAACTGACAACATATGCCAGGGAGCAAGATCTCAAATGCTCCACTAAATAACAGTTTTGCAGCTTCTTTTATACATTTTATTTTATTTTATTTTATTTATTTATTTTTTGGTATATGGGTAGTTCCCTGACTGGGAATCGAACCCAGGCCATAGCACTGACAGTGCCAATGCCGAAGCCTTAAGCCACTACACCATCAGGGAACTCCTTTTATACATTTTAAATGAAGAAGGGAATTTTTGGATGATTACTTGGAGGTAGGAAAAAGCAAGGCAGGATTGGGTACAAAATCGTTAAGATTATGTGCGTTCTTTTTTTTTTAATTTATATTTTTATTTAAGTATAGTTGGCATACAATCTTATATTGGTTATATTAGCCTCAAGTGTATAAATAGTGATTCCACATGTCTATACCTTACAATATCTCCACTAATTCTAATAATCATCTGTCACAGTATACACTTATTTTTTTCTTGAGGGTGGTTATGCTTATTTCAAAGGTGTGTTAACCTAGATGCACAAAAACAATGGACAGGGCTGGCTTAAGGCAAAGATAAACCTTTTATTAAAATAATTACATGCCTGGGGCAGGACTACCTACCCTGACCTGTCAGTTAGGAATCTAAGATCACATCACCCTGTGAGGTTACTTTCCATAGACCCCCCCTTTTTTGCCATCCACAAACAATTAACAAAATAGTTTTTATTAATAGCAAGTCAAAGGTAATTCAAAAACATTTAATGACCTTTAAAATAAACAAGAACTTAAAATTTTAATATAAGAAATAAACTTTTTTTTTTTTTTTGCTTTTGGACTGGGAATCAAATCCAGGCCGCAGCGCCGACAGTACCAGCGCTGAAGCCTTAAGCCACTACACCACCAGGGAACTCCAACAATTCTTAAATTAAAGGAAGTATGGAGGATTTAGAATATGATACCCATGGAATTGTTACTGTGAAATAGCGATTTTTCCCTCAGCTCTTTGTCTCTCGAAGGAAAGAATTCAGTCAAGAGACAGTTCATGAAAATATAGAAAAGTTAAAAGTTTATTAAGGAAAAGTTAAAAGTTAAAGTACACTCCAAGAGGTAGTGTGGGCTGACCCAAGAGCAGGAAGCACCCCCCCCCCTTACATAGTTTGGGGGGTTTATATCTATGGGCGGAAGTTTCTCTCATTTGGAAGAAGCAAAGCTACATCACAGCAGACTTCTGGGAGCAGGACTTGGGGTTGGATAAGTGGGGCTATTTCCCCTTGTCCTGCATTTCTCTGATCACCTTAGCTTTCCCATGTGAGGACAGCTGATGATGGCCCAGGGCTCATTCCTCATTCTGCATTTCTTCCCTGAGCACGTTGTCTCTTTATTTTAGGGGTATCTCATGGGGCCCCCAACAGGCCAGTTCCTTCCTTTGCAGTCCTTTCCTAGTTTAGGGACACCTGGTAATGGACCTCCTAACAGGCAAGTTTCTTTCTTTGCATTCCCTTTCATTTAGAGGCAGCTGATAATGGACGGGGACAATTTCTCCTCTCCTGCTCCTATCTACCTTCCTGCCTATTCTGTCAGAAACATCAGTGGCAGAAAGGTTTAAAGTCATCCTGTTTTTCACCAATAAGGAATCCCTCCTAATTTCCAAGTTGACAACCAATCTCTGCCAGAACACTTGGGAGAGAGAACAATTTAGTCTAAAATGAATAAAAGAGGATGATCTCCAACATCAAATAGCTCAAGTCCTAATCTTCACCCTTTCAGTAACTAGCTTTGTGACCTTGGATAACAAAACTTTTGAAATGTTTATTTTATCATCTGTAAAATAGTTTGGTTGGGGGTTGCAGGGAAAGGGAAGACCCTTATCTCCATGACTGCAGTAAGAATTAAGTGAGACAATGTATTGCCCTTCACAAGGAGTTCATGTTACTTTGAGACAGCACTGACAGAAAATTTCATTTGCCTCCCTATGTTTTCCACCTATTTAGCTGAATTTCCCTTTCCCAGACAGTTTACAAGTACACATAAACCCGAAATCTCCAGCACCCTCTGACCACCCTGCCTAAGTCAGTGTCCTTTTTCCAAGTTAGGTCTTAACCATTCTTTATAGCAATGCTTCCAAATTTTTCATGTGGTAACATTCGCAGAAACTGATAAGATTTGTACAGTGCTGGGCTACATGGATGAGATTGCTCAAAGCCAACAGGTTCATGCTGTCTCTCAGGGGGACCCCCGTGGGACTGAGCCCACATGCTCAATATAGCAACCTGCTTATCAAGGTACCTTCAATGGAATTCCCGTTGCCAGTCTTACTTTCCCACCCCTGATCATGCTCGCTGGGATCACCTCCCAGTTAAACTACTTGCACCCAAATTCTTGCCACATCATAGTAGATAACGAATACCCAAAAAATGACAATATGATAATAAAAATAATATCCAAGCCAAGTGATCCTTTGTCATTAAACTTTGCTCCAAAGCATGTATCAACCGATAAGAACATTTTGGGGGTAAATTATTCACATGAAGAAGTCAAATCTGCACTATATACTACATGTTTAACTAACTTTGGATTTTACCTTAAACAAGTGCTTTCTTTGATCAGTCCCATTAGCAACTGTCACTACAAAAACTGTCAAGGTGATTATTTGATTAGGTTGAACTGAAAATTCTGATATATTTAGAACTGACATTATTGGCACTTTAGTAAAATGAGTTCTTCATTCTTGGCTTTTTAGGCCTTCTGGGTTAGTTTCCTAGAGACAGTGAAAGAAATTGCACCCAACATCTAAATACATAGAAATAGTCCTGAGCATACAGCCAAGTTTTCTTGTTGAAATGCTTAAATAGTTGTCTACCCATATAAAACTGTTACTGTCTTCCACAAAGCCTTGGTTCCTTGGTTTATTTATATTAACTCACATTATATCATAGCTACTTGGTATTTGAAGTGAAATGGAAATTCTGCTTCATTTTACTCAAAGCCATGCAAATTTCAGCTTTCCCTTTTGTTTCTGGGTGTCTCATTCATTCAAGTGTCTCATAATAATGGCCCTGAGCCTAGAAATTAGTTAAGTTTCTGACTGTTCTTTTTTTCATTCTTTTTTTCTTATAATTTAAAAATCAAACTATCTGACTTCATGCTACTTTTGGAAGAGTGGGCAAGAGGCCTGTTTCCCGTTAACGAAGAGCTGACCACATTCTGACAGCACTTGAAAGAAGAGTTGGATGACATACTGGCAGGACAAAATCAACTGGGGGGAAAAGTGTACAGACTTGGAAAATGAGTCAGTGTCTAGGAATCAACTGCATTCAACACACAATTTTTGTTCCAAATGAGCAAACTGAAAATGCTTCAAGAGAAGCTGCAGAGTAAATATATCTAGAGTTGTCGAAGTGTGCCTGCCTACATGTGTCCTAGGAAATGGCTGAGTGTCTACCCTAAATCAAAGTACGTGCAAAAAAGAAAAAAATTAAAAAAACCTTTTGAAAAAGCAAAATGTAACAGCATATGCCAATATGCCAAACTAGCAACAGATGCATCACAGAGAATTTAGATTAAAACTCTAACTTGAAAAAGACACACACACACACACACACACACACACACAAAATCAAGATTTTTTTTTCCTCCTCTTCAACCTAATGAAGTCCTATTAGCCCTTCCTTCTCAAAAAGAAAAGATGAGGGTAAAATAGAAAAGGTTAACACACAGATCCTGGTAAGCTTGAAAATGCTGCACAATGGCCTGAGCATTTGTCCACATGGTTTAGTAAAGAGGCCAACTCAGGTCTTCACTAGAGATTGTTACTTCCCTTAGACCCAGGTCAAAGGCAGACCTAGGATTATTAAAATTCTAGTTGTTGTGAATCACAATGATATTTGTGAACATTTATAGCACTGTGTAGCTTAAAATTGCTTTCATGTACATTAATTGTGTGGCCTTTATAACAATCCTACCAAGTAGATGTGACAAGTATTAGTATTACTATTTCTATTTTATAGAAGAAATCAGAGACCAAGTGTCCACATAGACCAGCTATCTCTTCTCCATTTATTATTCAGTCTCAAATCTGAAACAGTCCTTAAAAGATTTCAAGTGCTTTAACAAGACTAAATTGCCCCTTACCCACTGACATCTGTTCACCGATTCCTTCAATGACAAGAAAATGGGGTTGTCCCTGTCATTCTATCCTGTGAAATAATGGGGTGAGTATTTACAAAGATGACGAGCACTCCAGAACCAATGAAAAAGAAAAAAAAATCAGCGTAATAAATCAGGGGACCAAAATAAATGCAAATCACTCTCCTGATGGCAACCAATGACTAAGCCAGAAAACTAGTAAATGAAACCCATGGTTAGGGTGTTGCCATAAATTTGCACTAAAGAGGGCTCCAGGTACCACCCCACCCAGCACTGCAGGCAATTCTACAATACTTCCATAGCAACTGTAACTAAGGACATCATCGGGATGCTGAAAATGAAAAAAAAAGAAAAGAAAAAAGAGCTATAAACTGGGGACAAACAAGATTGTTTTCATAGCAGAGTGAAGTCTGCTGTTCACTTCCAGAAAACATAAATATTTAACCACCTGAGACAGGCTGTAACCGGCTATTTCAGCTAGCCGAACTCATCCTTGTTACATATTCTTTCAAGAAGACATCAACCAGAGCAGAAAACACAAGAACTCAAAAATGCACATACCAAGGAGGTGGCAGCATGCTGTAGTCTAATGGATTGGTGTTGAGTCAGGCAAGGAGCCCAGTCATTTATTAACTATGTAACCTATTATGGCCAGGCAGGTATTGCCAAGGACACAAAAGTGAATCAGAAATAGATTCTGCCCTTGGAGTATTCAGTGTTGTAAAGGGAGATAAAAGATACAAATCACTACAAAAAGCAGCTAGAATGTAATAGATGTCAAAAGAGAACTAAGATTGTTGCTATTAGATTTTAGATCATTGGAGGATGTTATGAGTTGAATTATGTTTCCAAAAAAAGGTATTTTGAAGTCCTAATCTGTGCTACCTCAGAATGTGACCTTACTTGGAAACAGGGTCTTTGCAAAAATAATCACGTTAGTATGAAGTCAGTGTGGTCCCTAATCCACTATAAGAGAGGAGAACACCATGTGAAGTCAGAGACAAACAGGAAAGACAGCTAGGAGATAACGGAGACAGAGATTGGAGTGATGAAGCCACCAACCAAGGAACACCAAAGATTGCAGAGAACCAGGAGCAGCTGGGAAAGACCCAAAGACGCATTCTCCCCTGCAGCAGACAGAGGAGACGCCCTGCCGACACACCGATTCCGACTCCGGCCTCCAGGCCTGTGGGGGAGTGCATGGCGGTTGTGTAAAGCCGAGCAGCGCTTGTGCGCGCAGCCCTAGGGAGCTGGTAGCCGGGCAGGGACCCCTCATGCTAGAGATCACAGCCAGACTTCTTGTACCAGCCACGTCTAACTTGAACCTTGAAGAACTTGTAGCCCCTGAGTGGTAGAAAATGGGATTTCCTATTTCTATGATAGTAACATCCACCTTATCGAGCACACAGCACCCGCCCAGTATTGTACCAGGAATCACTCCTGCAGGAGGGCTGTCCGGAAAGTATCCAGCCACGCAGCCCAAATACGAAGAGCGGAGGCGCTTCCAGCTGGGGGTTCCCCGGGGAGCCCTCGTCTAACTGGGGTGGGCTCTTCCCCTCCCTCGTTGACCCTCCCGGGTTGATATATATATATGCTTCAGTTTGGAAAATGGACGAGGAAGGGGCGGGGGGGTTCGGAGAGAGCTGTGGAGGGGAGGAGGAGAAAAACGGAGCCGATGGCAATCATCGGCTGCCATTCTCAGCCCGGGCCGCACCTCCCTCCAGCAGAGAGGGTGGGAGCAAGTGGCAGAGCCTCTGTGAGCTGTTTTGTTTTCACGACTCGAGGGGAGGAAGTCAAGTTTGATGGAACTTCAAGCCATAAAAATTGAAATATAAAAAGAATGTGAGACCTTATTTTGTGATAATAGGCTCATAACGAGGCATGGAACACAGAGATTAGGCACAGTTTTTCCCATTTAATACAACTAAAATGTCCTCGCGTTACAGGCGAGAAAACAGAGGCTCAGCAGGTTAAATAAATAATTTTCCCAGCCAGTCAGTTATGGAATCAGAAATAAAACCATATCTGTCCAGCACAAGGCCAGTGTTCTTCCTGCTATACCACATGGTTGATCTAGGCAGAGGAGAAAGCACGACACTTGCAAAGAGTTTAGGAAAGAGTACAATAAGGCAGGGTTAGGCTGACCAGATTGACCATTTAAACCGGGACAGAAAACAACGGTACTGTCCCACTTCCAATGGTACGTAGGGTCAGCCTAGCCCCACTGGGCTAAATTCAAGGTGTCAGTAGGCTGACCACATGCACCGTTTGAAATAGGACAGTACCATTGTTTTCAGTTCCGCTTAAAACGCGACGTCTGGTCAGCCTAGTCAGGGAATCAGCCTGGGTCCTGGAAGGAAACACAATGCAATCCACGTTGTTCAAATGAAGAGACTTTAATGAAGATACTACTAACATAGTTGTGAGCAGAATTAAGAGAATCAACAAGGGAATTTAAGACACCTAGAGATTAGCAATGGAGGGAAGCCATTACACTCCTAGTGAGTCCCAGTGAGACCTGGAGTGATGGAGAAGCCACCAGCAGGATCTGTGATTACAGAGGGAAACCACCCCTGCCAGAGATGTGGCTTCAAAGCAGGGAGGAAGTGGGGAAGAGTAGATTCATGTTACTTCTCTCCTCCCGGTCTGCTGGTGCCACCTACCAGCCATGCCCACCTGGAAACCAGCTGTCCAGGGAGCCTGGGTGAGGCTGGTGGCAGGGATCAGAGACCCTTAGAAATGGAAGAGAAGGAAGACATCGCCATGGAGAAAAAGGAAGTTCAGGCCACGTGCTAGCCTTGGCCTGTTTTGCTCTCAGAACCATCCATCCCCTACCCCACTCTGCACTGTTCTGTATCACAGAGAATTGCTTTTCCCAGCTTCCTTTGCCCTTTGTTTTTGGCATCAATTCAGCCAATGGGAGGCCATGAGGGAAGACCATAGGGCAGAAAAGGCTAAGCCAGGTATTTCTTCCCCTCTCTTTCTGCCTCAGGCATTGTCTGGGGCAGTGGCTAGCGCTTCTGTGGACCCAGCTCTTCATTGCTAGACCTGCTGTTGTACGGGGGCTGCTTGGTGACTCTGGGTCCTTTTGTCCCTTAAGCTTTAGGCACTGGTAGCAGTTTCCTGCTTTTAAATTCTCAAGGCTGTCCTATTGTCCCACTTTAGGCTTCTTGAACTAAATTCGCTGTTTAAAAAACAGTACACTCTCAATTAACCAGCACCCATACCAGGTAAATGCAGTATTATTTCTTTGATTTGTTTTTTGCTTTTTGTTTGTTTGTTTGTTTTTCTGGTTGCTTGAGACTACTGGTTGCTTCAGCTCCAGTTAATGGAGAAGCTACTGTATCCAGAATATCTCCTGGACCCATATCAGAGAGGCTCAACCTTCCTTGGAAAGGAGGAGGACAATGCATGTTAACATGACTTACACAGCATAACTACTGAATAAATGTGTGTTGAATCTATCACTGTTGTGATCCTCTTCCTCCTCCCACTGGGGCCCAGTCACCAGTCTTCTGATGTGCTTTCAGGTCCAGCTTGCTTTTCTCATCCCTGGAGACCACAAACAGCCATGTAAGCAATGGTCTATTGGAATTCTTGATTTTCCTGCAGATTTGACCTTTTGTTATAGCTGTCTTACCAATACTCATTCCTGAGTAGAGAAAAAACTCTACTTCCTTTGTTCCTGCTTGTTTCCTGGAGGAACACTACTTGTCCCAAAGTTTCTTCTGAGCTGTCCATCTGCTCCATTCATTATTTCCAACAGTCCTGCACCTAGATCTTTCCAGAGCCCCTTGAATCTGCTAAGGTTCATATCAGTTCAAAATTAATGCAAAGGAAATTCACTGAGAAGCAGAAACCCAAAATAAATGTAAAACAACATGCCATAATGACACATAGGGAATTATAAAGAAACTGAGATGGATTTATAAATATGAATCAAACTTGCTGATATATAAAGCCTGGCATAAAAAATCAGTAAGTTCCTGAAGTGATTATCCATAAAACGATTCAGTGCATTTTTCACTTTAGAATACCAAACTCCCAGGGCACATTTGGAATTTAGTTCAATTTACAAAGTTGCCATTTGCACACAACTCTTCAGGACCACCCACCTGCCTTTGCAAACTGAGTGCCATCAGAAATGTATTTCAAGGTCCAATATCAATCATTTAAATACAGATTAGGACATTTCAGATAGAGATCCAATGTTTTCAAAAATATATACAAATAGTTTTGTTCTAAGCTGGCCTGCAGTTTACTCTAGCTGTTAAATGCAAAGCTGTGCTAAATTGCATTATTGGGTGTAATTTCTTCCTATAGCCTATCTGTGTCCTTTGCCATTGTCTTTGGAATTTCTCCCACATAAAAGGTTAGATTTGCAAGTGGTAATTATTGAAGAGTTTTCTTAGGAACAGCACTTTTAACAACGTGAAAAAAGCAAGAATGGGCAGAGAGAAAAAAATGGAACTAACTTAGATTCAGCTGAGGTTTCAGCCTACCCGATGGGAAGCTCTGGAGTCAGGAGGGCCCTTTAGAGACGTTTTGAATTGCGGCAGGGGATCAGATCTTTGTATTCTCACATCTGACCAGTCATTGCACGTGGATTGCCCATGGGGGCACCTTTGGACCAAGCAGTTTCCTTCAGCAAAGGGCGGTCCTGGTAGGCAGTGGGGAAGGGGAATCTGGCTTAAGAGTGGAAGTGGGAGGATGGGCATCAGGGGTGAGGTGGAGGGGCTATCTGTGAGTTGTCATCAGCAAACAATATTCTTAGCAACAGAGGGAATTAAGTGCCTTGGTTCTGAAAGGGGTCAGAAGGTGTAGCACACCATGCACTACAGCCCATAGATGTGAAGTGTTTCTCTTTGCTTCGTGACCTTGGCTCAGTCTGTGACTTGCCTTGACCAATGGAATGCAGCAGAAGTGAGTGTGCCAGTTCCAAGTATAGGCCTTATGAGACCTTGTATATTTCCAATTTCCTTCATATGCAGGTTCAGGCTAGTCTGCTTGTCTCAGGCAGATGGTGAGCAGCACGTAGAGCAGAGCTACTCCAGGCAGCCACCTACCCAAGCCCAGGTTAGCTCAGCCAACACTCAAAACAACTCATAGACACCACAGAAATAAATGTATGATGTGGTTAGTCACTTGTTGATTTGTTGATAACAAGTTGATATATTAGGCTCAGACTCAAGGGTTAGAGCTGTTCCAATGTCCAGTACCTATGGCTTGTGATGGTCAACTTTATGTGTCAAAGTGACTGGCTTTAGGGTGCCCAGATTAAACATTATTTTGGGGTGTGTCTGTGAGGGTGTTTCTACATGAAGTAGTCTGAATCAGTGGACTCAGTAAATTGTACTCCCCAATGTGGGTAGACATCATCCAATCCATTGAGGACCTATAGAGAACAAAAGACAGAAGAAGAAATTCATCCCTTTCCATTCTGCCTCTCTACATGGCCTGGGACATCTCATTTCATCTTCTCCTGCCCTGGGACTGGGAGTCACAGCATCACCTGTTCTGGTTCATAGGCCTTTAGACTTAGACTGAATTACACTATTGGCTTTCTTTGGTCTCTAGCCTGGAGCATGCAGATACTATCTTCTTATGGGACATCTCAGCCTCCATAAATGTGTGACCCAATTCCTCATAATAAACATACAAGGGCTGTTTGAAAAGTATCTAGTCATGTAATATGAAAAATAGGGGCATTTACGGTTGGATTTTTTTTCGGACAGCCCTCATGTATCTCCTATTGGCTCTGTTTCTCTGGAAAACTCTGACAAATACAGTGACCTAGTTGTGATCTTGAATAATGTATTCAACCTTTTAAGCCTCAAATTCACCCCTGATATATTAGAAATAATAGGGAGTTCCCTGGTGGTGCAGTGGCTAGGCTTTGGCGCTCTCAACACTGGGGCCTGGGGCTGATTCCCACCCCCCCCCCAAAAAAAAAAGAAAAGAAAAGAAATAATAATATCTGCTCTGTAATGTGACTGTGAGTTTAATATATGGTACATGGCAACTGAGAGGCACCCAGTCACTGTAAGTTGTGGTCAATATTTGTACGCTTCTCTTTCTAGTTGCAAAAGTCATGATCCTAGAAGACAATTATTTCTAGTCACAAAAATTACAAGCCTACGAAATAGTGGTGGGTAAAGGGGGACAGCAAAGGATGGGTCAGTTCCCAGTGGTCTCCAATCCTTCAAGCTGCTCCAGTCCTGCCCTCTGCCCTCCAAGTCTTTCGGTTCTGGTAGCGGAGATGAAGGCAGAGGTGGTCCAGCAATGTCAATAGTAAATGGAGTGTCTGCCCTCTGATTCCTGGACCATTTAGCCAAAGAAAATATCAGATGGAAGATGCAAGACAGAACAGAGGACAGGTGACCTCTAGTCCTACACTGGTCTTTCCCCATGGCTTCCAGGTGCCTGAGTTTTCTTACCTTTACATAACATGATGTTCTGATGCCTCATGAATAGCCCGTGCAGCCCTCACCATGCAGCCACTTTCAACGCTGACGGCTGTAGGTGGAAATTTTTTGCTCACTCAAATTCTTCTGCCAAGTTTTGGCAGGGTTTCGGGGTGCTTCACTTTTTTCTCTTCCTTTTAAAGTTGACAAGGAAAAACAAAGTGCAGAAATAATGTTAACCAAATAGAGACACTATGCTTTTTGTTAAACCTCATTTGCGTCAGAAAATTTATTCCCAAATGAGCCATAACTAGATGAGACTAAGCATATCCCAAGTCGTACAGGAGAAAGTTTTAATTATAGACTTCATGTTTTATGAGCAGTGTATCCAAGTTTTGGTTCCAAGAGGAGTTCAGAATCTGAAATTCTTCATATCTCTACCTCCAAAACCTAATTACGACACACTATTTACAAGTATTAGGTTATTTCATTTTAAATATGAATGAAACCGAGAGTCGTCCCCCTTTATTTCCCAAGTTTCTACAACAGCTACTCTTTTTTTCATGGTGCTGGAAAGTGAAAAAAAAAAAGGCAGAGAGAGAAAAGAAAACAGTGCATTCCTGAACCATTACAAAAGACCAACAGAAGTGAGGCAAGTGCAGCAAACTGAAGAGAATCCTGGGGAAGGGCTTCTCAAACTTTTATGCCAAAGCATCTTCACCAAAAAGGAGAACAAAAGAATTGCTCCTGGGATATCTGGAAGTATAAATAAAAATGAAAATAGATAACATTAGTGAGAGCTCACTATGTACCAGCCACTGTTCTAACATTTAATATACAAGTATACTTGTCATTTATGGTTATGCTAATCTTATGAGGCAGATGTTATTATTACAACATCTTATAAATGAGGAGACTGAGAAACTGAGACAGAAAGAAGTTAAACAACTTGCCTAGGGACACACAGCTAGAAAAGGGTGGAGCAAGGATTCAAACTCTTGCTCCAAAGCTTATGATTTCAACCATAAGTTGCTATGAGTGGTCTACCACCAGCTCCAAATTTCATTAAAGCTTTACCTTAAGAATACAAATGAATATCTCATTCTATTCCATAATATTGTCATATCTGTCATAATATTGTCATAATATCTGCTTTAATATAATACTTTTTTCAAATATTTTTATCTATATTTTTCAATGACCTACTTCTCCTTCAAGTAAATCTTCAAATAAAAGTGATGCTCCAGGAAGAGAGAAGAAGTATTTGTAGTGGTGTGTTTGAGAAGTACTGGCCCAGGGCAGCCAACCTGCCCAAGAAAAATAAAAATACCTTTATTGTTTCAGTCAGAATAAATTTGTCCAATTAACCCAATATTTCAGGAAGAAGATTAGTTTCTTCTCCAGTGTCAACTAATTCTAAAGGGTGGTGGGTAAAATGTAACTGAACAAAACAGAGGAACTGAGTAATTAAGCAGGACAAAGGAGACTAACACATTAGTTAGACACGAAGTTCATCATGACTAAGCTCAAAATAAGCATAAGGCTTGACATAAGGCAAAGCATCTCATGAGCAGGATATTTTTAATGTTTTCACAAGCTCTCCAAATGATGCTGATGCTTGCTAACATCTGACAGCCACTTGTTTAGAAGATGTAAGAACATGTGAGAGAGACAAAGAAAGAAATTGTGTATGTGTGTGGGGGTGGTGTGAGTGTGTAAGAGAAAATGAGAAAGAAAACTTTGAAAGAGAAAAAAGTCTGCTTTTGTAATAAAAGATAATGCAATTTAATGAGGAGGGGAGTATAGGATTTAGACCCAATTTAACTATGAATGAGAAGATTATATGTAATTCTAAAGAATAGTGTGATTTAGATTATTTTATTAAATCTAAGACACCATCAAGTATAAGATACATTCAAATATCAAAGATTTAAAATGCTTTTTTAAATTTTATCTTTGAATAGGTGAAATGCAGTAATTTCTCTGAATCCCATTTGCAAAAAGATAATAATACAGAATACAGTTTTGCAGAGTGATGGTGCAGAATAAATGAAGTAATACGTGCCTAACATATGGCATGTCCTCAGGAAACATAAGAAGTATTATTATTTCCACTCCTTTTGCCTAAATCAAGTTAATTTCCTCCTTCCTCAAAATAGTATTTCAATTTTTACTGCAAAGTTTAAATTACAAAATGGTGAGCTTGGTGCCATAATATCTTCTAAGAGTATGTATGGGGTGACCGGGTAGTCAGCAACACCAGCTACAAGTTGGAGAGTGCATGGTATAGCTTAATGTCAAGGGTAGCAAAGGACAATGAGCATTTTCACCAGGGTGAAAGAGTAATGATTACTAACAGTTGTTCTCACAGTATGGTACCCCAAGCAGCAGTATTAGCATCAGCTAGGGACTTGCTGGAAATAAATTCTAGGCTCCACTCCAGATCTACTGAATCAGAAACTTAGGGTAGGACTCAGTAATTGGTGTTTTAACAAGCCCTACAAATGACACTGATGCCTGCTAAAGTTTGACAGCCACTTGTTTAGAAGTTGTGGTGGAGAGAATTGAATGAAAAGTCAGCATCCACCCATTTACCATCACAACCATTTTTTCAGTCCCCTATGACATTTAGATTTCAAGTAAAGCCAAGAACTGGAGGAATCATTATGGAGAAAGGCTGGGGAAATAGAAAAGATTGTTTACAATGGAACAAGCGTTCCAGAAACATGCCTGAATGTTGACCCCCTTTCCAATTCTAAGCCATCAGGTGGGCTCAGCCATCTTGATAAAAACTAGCAACAGGTGTCTACAAGGGGGCCATCTGGATTAATAACTATAACATCAATATTTTGTATTCATAATTATACTATGAATAACTATTTTACATATAATTAATAACTATTAATCCAGGTTCAATTCTAAAAACCAGCAGGAAGTCAGCTCCACGGCCTCCCAGTGCTGCCGGGGAAGTGTCCATTTACATAACTATAGGATCAGATGGAACAGATATGGCCACCTGGACTAATAATTTTTCAGTTTATCCTAAGATTAACCAAATCGGTCCAGTAGCATATTAACAAGCCCACAGTAGCTAAGGAGCACTTAAGTTCACAGAGCATAAACGTTCTGATTTATACACCCAGTTTGTACTCATGGTCTCCTTTGCGGTGATACCAACCCCTCCCGAACCCCCACCAAGACCATTCTCCAAATGCAGCTAACAATGCCACAGGTGGCTTCAGCCCTAATTACACAGGTAGTTCACTCCTAACTACTGTTTACTTCATTTATACATTGCTCCTCTTAGGAAATTGAGGAGAGGATCCTGAAACCCAGACAACTGGGAATGGCGGCTGCATAGTTCAATTAGAGTTGGAGCCTCTCCTCTTCCTGGCTAAATTTCAGCTTTGTTCTTGGCTCTCTATACTCTTGAGTCACAGGAACGTAAACACTAGGAAACTTCATCCTCTTTATCTGTCTCTTATTTCCAATGTCTCCCTGAATTTATGGACCTAACATATTTTATGTTAATATCTAATGACGTCTAAATCAAATACATTTCTTTCCCTCAATAGAATAGATCTTCTTTATGGTCAATACAACCCACAGTGGACAAGGCAAGAACGTGGAGTGAGGCATGCATAATAAAAAGGGCAAGCATTAAGAAAGTACAGAGTTGCAAAGTATTAATGTGTGTTAGGACAGAATTGTCGTTGGAAACTTATACAGACTTGGATTCTGGAATTAGATAAGCTAGTTTTTACGATAGCTGTGTGATCTTGGAAATAATAATAATAGGCTCATAGGTTTGTTGTAAAGATGAAATGATAATGCAAAGCAGAGTTCCCAGTACAAGATGAAACTCAAGGAACACTAACTTGGAGTTCCCATTTCTTATCAATAAACTACACCATCCCTTAGACCACTTAAAAGACAAGGCAAAATATAGAATCAGGTGATAACCAAGTTTTTTTGCCTTCTATGAACGTAACAATATTCTTGAGGAGAGAGATATCATGGCCTTTGAATAGGATTCAGGAGGGAATTAGTCAGCACTATGTTGTAATGAATCCAAAGAGAGAAGGCACGGTTTTTACTCTCAATGGGGCAAGACATGGAATTTTTTTAAGACTTTATGCTTTTAGAGGAATTTTAGATTTACAGCAAAATTGAGAAGTAATATAGAGATTTCCCATATATTCCCTGCTGCCACATATGCATAGCCTCCTCCATTTTCAACATCATTCACCAGAATGGTATGGTGGTTTGTTTGTTTTACCAAGGATGAACCTATACTGATATATCATAATTATGCAAAATCTGTAGCTTACTTTACAATTCATTCTTGGTGTTGTACATTCTATGGATTTGGACTAAAGTATAATGACATACATACATCTATCATTAAAGTACCATACAGAGTATTTTCACTGTCCTAAAAATTATTTATGCCCTACCTATTTCTCTCTCCCTACTCCCACCCCTGACAATCAGTGACCTTTTTATTTTATCCATAGTTGTGCCTTTTCCAGAATTTTCTATAGTTAGAATCATAGAGTATGTAGCCTTTTCAGATTGGTTTCATTCACTTAGTAATGTATATTTAAGGTTCCTTAATGTCTTAGTAGCTCATTTCTTATTAGAGTTGGATAATATTTCCATTGCCTTGATGTACCACAGTTTATTTACCCATTCACCTCCTGAAGGACATTGAGGTTGCTTCCAGAGTTTGGCAATTGTGAATAAAGTTGTTCTATATATCCGTGTACAGGTTTTTGGGTGAGCAAAAGTTTTTAACTTATTTGGGTAAATACCAAGGAGTACAATTGTTGGGTTGTATGGTAAGAGTACATTTAGTTTTCTAAGATACTGTCTAACTATCTTCCAAAATGGCTGTACCATTTTGCATTCCTATCAGCAATGTATGAGAGTTCTTACTGATCCACATCCTTGTCAGCATTTGTTGTTGTCAGTGTTTTGGATTTTGGCCATTCTAATAGATGTGTAGAGATATCTCACTGTTGTTCTAACTTGCATTTTCCTGCTAACATATGATATAGAGCATCTGTTCATATACTTGTTTGCCACCTTTATATTTTCTTTGGTGAGGTGTCTGTTAAGATCATTTGCACATTTTTTAACTGAGTTATTTTCTCATTGGCGAGTTTTAAGTTTTTCGTATATTTGGAAAAACAATCTCTTATTAGATTTGTCTTTTGCAAATATTTACTCCCAGCCTTTGGCTTGTCTTCTAATTCTCTTGATGTTGTTTTTCATAGAGCAGAATTTTTTTTTATTTTAATAAAGTCCAGTTTCTCAATTATTTCTTTCACAGATTATGTTCTTGGTGTTGTATCTAAAAAAGCATCACCATATATAAGGTCATCGAAGGTTTCTCCTGTGTTATCTTCTAAGAGTTTCATAGTTTCACATTTTACATTTAGATCTGTGATCCATATTCAGTTAATTTTTGTGAAGGGTGTAAAATGACATTGAATTTTAAAAGCTAAAGATTAATATAAGCAAGATTAAGGGTGGTTTGATTGGATGGACTGAGCCATGTAGGAATTGAGAACAAAGGAGTAATGAGTAAGGAGTGGCATCAATTAAAGAGCTCTTCCTAAAGGGAATAAAGTTTGATGGAAGTTCATAATTGAAATATTAGGAGGGAAGCTGATGAGCAAGTGTAAATAACCTGGATTGTGCAGGCTCCAGAAAGCAATGTTTACTCTAATAAGAAAATAATAAAACTGGTGGAAAAGAAGAGGATGATTTCATTCAAATATAAAAAGATCATATGAAGTAAACATGGCTGTTGAAATAACACTCAGTTTGATGATATCTGTCCAGTTCATTTCCTCTTTGGTATAAATGGTACAAACTCACCATTTATACTGTGAGCTTATCTTTTATTTTAAAAAATGACAACTGCATCCATGTTTGAAGTACTTAACTGCCCCCTCCATGGCCTCAGTCTGTAGGCATTGAGATCCTTTTTTTCTAGAAATTGAGATTGACTCAGCAAGACGTGTTTACTGTGTTACACCACCAAGACTTCAGTGTTGTTTGCAACAGTGGTTCACTACTTTGACTAATAGAGTAAGTTACCCTATATCACCTCTAAATATCCCTGTACACGCTTGGATTTCTTTTTATTTTTTTAATTTATATTTAGCAATTGGTTGCATTTTTAAAAATTTTTATTTATTTATTTTTTGTATGTGGGTAGCTCCCTGGCTGGGAATCGAACCCAGGCCGCAGAGTTGACAGTGCCAACGCCGAAGCCTTAAGCCACTACACCACCAGGGAACTCCCTTGGATTTCTTATTAAAAAATTTTTTTAAATCTCACCTATACATGACCTGCAAAATGCAACAAAGGGAAAAAGAAAATGGAGGCAGACAGACCAGTTAAATATTTCTTTTTTTTTTTCAGTTAAATATTTCACACAAAAATTTAGCATCCATATAACGTAAGCCTAAATTTGTGACTAGGGAAGAAACAGAAAATAAGATATAGCTGAGAGGAAGATCAACAGAGAGAAATCAAAATAACTAATTATACCAATTATGCTTTATTATTTCCTATATTTCTGATGCTTTGACATTTTGGAGTCTTACTGACCTTAGGGGAAGATTGCTTTTCCCACGGCTAACCCATTCCTAGAGATAGTTAAGACTTGCCTGTGAGCTTGTCTTTCATATTCAAACCAACCAATCCAGACCCTACACTCCAACTACTTCCTTTACAAGGTTCTCACAGGGCTCTCACACTCTGACCTCTTAATCACCAATGGACCAGGTACCAGGCAACTAGAGAGAGCCTCGGTGTCCCAGCCAATCCTAAAGTTGCGCACTCTGCCTCACTCATTCTTTCCCCTGAAACCCACAGTGAAGGCTCTTGCCCATGTTGTCCCCTCACCCCCTCTCCCCATTGATCAATCCTGCCACTTGCCTAGATGGCCCTGCTTGGCACGGTATGCCCCTCCTCCTACAACAGTGAGTAACAACTTACCTTGCCAATGGCAGGTGACGCTTGGTCTGTTAGCCTCACCATGCCTTAATAATCATAAAACACACATTTAAAAACACAAATTGGGTGAGAAAGAGTCAAATACTAGTTCATCTTGCACCACTCTGCACCTGCCCACTTCAGTTGTCTTTCAGTACCTTGAACACACTGAACTGTGTCCCACCACAGCATATTCACACCTGTCCTTCCTTCTGCCTAGAATTTTCTTACCTTTCTCTTCATGTGGTTAATTCTCTCCTGGATACTCTCAGGTCTCTGTTCAAATGTGACTTCCACAAAAGGCTTTCCTTGACTCCTCAATCTAAATCATGTCCCCTCTCCTCATCATTGTCTTTTATACACTACTAAATTTTTTCTTTCATGGTATTTTCTACAAATTACTATTTAGTTTGTAATTATATATATCTGTAGGTGTTTACTTAAAGTCAATCTATTCCATTGGACTGTATCATAGGATAGTGGCCACATCTCTTTTATACCCAATGTCCAACATAGTACCTGAAACTAGTAAATACTTAATAAATATGTGCTGAATGAATGAATGTATTCCCAGATTTCTAATATGAAACACTAGAGAAATGATACACATTGTCTGAGTCAGTATTCATATTTTGAAGAAATAGCATTATTTGTAGAATCAAATAATTAAAGGCTTCTTCATGGAACAAAGACAAATCAGTCAAGGAATATCAACTGTCTGGCACAGCGTCCAGCACACCAGAGTAGGTCAATTAACAAACATTAGTTCCATTCCTTTATCTCTTAGGACTTATACTCCAAACCACCAGATGAACCACCTGCCACAGTGGAACTTGGACTGAAATAGGAAAGATAGACTTTTAGACACTGTCTTCTTATCAATAATATCAGGAAGGTCAAGAACTACTCTAGGCAGGATGTAATAACTTTAGGAGCATCAAGCCCATAGTAGAGCCGCACTCCATCTTGGCAATAACCAATGTCCATTTAAAGCCTTTCTAGACATCTAAGTTTTCAAATTCAGTGTGCCAGCTCTAGTCTCTGCCCAACCAGCATATTAACCTGAGCGTTCCTATCTCTCATTAGAGAACATATATCCCATCTTGCCAAATACGGCCCTATGCTGACCAAGCAAACATATGCTATTCTTACAGTCTTTAAGATAGCCTAATAAGTTGTCCAACTAGAAAAGGATTTCTTCCTTTAACAGTTGACCTATTTTTCATAATAAAAACTGCTCAGCAAATATATCGGGGAAATATTCTCTTTGCAGAAGCAGAAGAGGGAAAGGAAACTCTAGTTTAGATTTTCCTAGAATATTTCCCTCCTTACAAAATGTTCACTTAAACAAGCGTGTCACACCCAGGTTGCAAATGTTTTTAGAGGACAATTTATTTTAATTTGTGGCATCATATTCTAGTCTTTCAGATTCACATGTTTCATAATTATCTTTTGATCATTGTTTAAAGCTGAGTCAGTTTCCCCAGTACATTAATGTGGCTCCAAAAAAGTGAGAGAGGGAAGTGGGGCCATCAGTTCTACAGAGACCAACATGCTGAGCTAATTGATGTTAAGTGCTATTCAGTGAATTTTGTCATTCTGAAGTAACAACTTAAGGATATTGACAGAAATCACTAACTCCCTAAGGCACCTTTTGAAATACTATATTCCATCTCAAATGGTTATTGAATGAAAGTTAAAGAAGTATAAGACTGAACCTCATATTGCTAGCTATGGACAATTAGGTAAGCTAATAGATGTGATTTATCTCTCTCCATGGATAGCAAAATGAATTTGAAGATTGCTTTGTAGTCTGAAGAGCTTGGCTTAACTTCAAACAGCTCCCACCATCTGTTTCCAGTGTTAATTTGCTGAGTGCCTGGGGAATATTCTTTCCTGACCAACTCTCTGCAGTTGCAACTCAAAGCTGCGTGTAAATACACTTAGATACATTTGGTCATATCATGTGATACATATAATACATGATTTGGATATGCCACATGAGATGAATGATTGATATAAAGCAAGAGTTTATGTATATTCCTTAATTCCCCATTCGGTCTCATTTTGACCATTGGCTCCTATAATGGATCCAATTCTTTTTTTGTTGTTAAATTCAAATTTTCCAAGCATAGATTAAATTACATGCCATTGTTGACTAGTGTTATTGTACATAGTGTCTTGCTTTTTCTTTAACCTCACTATTTTCTAAGGATTTCAGAAATAATCTCATGTTGGCCTTAAATGCCACATTATAACCAATCAACTTAATAGAACTTTTTAGAACATTTCATCCAAAAACGAAAGATTACATTTTTCACAAGCAAGCATGGAACATTTTCCAGGATAGACCACGTATGAGGCCAAAAAACAAGCCTCATAAATTCAAGGATGATTGAAATTACATTAAACATATTTTCTGACCACAATGACATGAAAATAGAAATCAACTACAGGAAGAAAACTGGAAAAACCACAAATATGTAAAGATTAAACAACATGCTGATAAACAATCAATGAACCAAAGAGGAAATCAAATAGGAAGTCAGGAACTACCTTGATACAAATGAAAATGAAAACACAACTTTACAAAATTTATGGGATACAGCAAATGCAGTTTTAGGAGGGAAATTCATATGAGTAGCTATACAGGCTTACCTCAAGCAGCAGGACATAACCCAAATAAACAATTTAACTTTATACCTAAAAGAACTAGAAAAAGAGCAAACAAAACACAAAGTAAGTAGAAGAAAAAAGCAAAGATTGAAGCAGAAATATATTAAATTCATAAAAGAGAAACAATTGAAATGATTGATGAAACTGGTTCTTTGAAAGGTAAAATAAAATTGACAAATCTCTAGCAAGAGTCATCAAGAAAAATAGTGAGAGAGCCCAAAGAAATAAAATCAGGAATGAAAGAGGAGAGATTACAACTGACATCACAAAAATACAAAGGATTGTTAAAGAACTGTGAAAAATTATTATGCCAATGAGTTGGACATCTAGGAAAAAACCAGACAAATTTCTAAAAACACATAACCTTCCAAAACTAAACCAGGAAGAAACAGTGAATCTGAACAGACCTATTACTAGCAATGAAACTGAAGCAGTATCAAAAAACTCCTAACAAATAAAAGCCCAGGACCAGATGGCTTTGGAGATGAATTCTACCAAACACTTAAAGAAGAATTAATACCTATTCTTCTCAAACTATTCCAAAATTTGAAGAGGAAGGAAGACTTTCAAACTTATTCTGTGAGGCCAGCATTACCTTGGTACCAAAATCAGACAAAAACAATACAAAAAAAGAGAATTGTAGGCCAATATCCCTGATGAGCATAAATGCAAAAATTCTCAATAAATACTAGCTAACCAAATTCAACAATATATTAAAAGGATTATATATCATGATAAAGTGGGATTTATACCAGGAATGCAAATGTGGTTCAACATCTACAGAACAATTAATGTGATTCATCACATCAGCCAAACCAAGGATAAATCATATGATCATCTCAATAGATGCAGAAAGAGCATTTGACAAAATTTAACATCTATTTATGATGTTAAAAATTCTCAACAAAGTGGTTATAGAAGCAACTTACCTCAACATGATAAAGGCTATATATGACAAACTCACAGCTAACATAATCAATGGGGAAAAGTTGAAAGCTTTTCCTCTAAGATCAGGAACAAGACAAGGATGCCCACTATTATTCAATATACTGTTGGAAGTCTTAGCCATAGCAATCAAATAAGAAAAAGAAATACAAGAATATCCAAATCGGAAAGATCAAGTAAAATTGTCACTATTTGCAAATGACATATTATGTATAGGAGACCCTAAAGAATTCACCAAAAAAATTAATGGACTTAAAAAGGAATTTAGCAAAGTAGCAGGACACAAAATGAACATATAGAAATCTGTCACATTTCTATATTCTAATAATAAATGAACAGAAGGAGAAATTAAGAAAACAACCTTATTCATAATTACATCAAAAAGTATAAAATACTTAGGAATAAAATTTAACCAAGGAGGTGAAAGACCTATACCCTGCAAATTATAAGACATTGGAGAAATAATTTGAAGAGAAGACAAATAAATGGAAGAATATACTGTCTTTATGAACTGGAAGGATTAATGTCATTAATATGACATACTACCCAAAGTAATCTGCAAATTCAATGCAATCCCTATCAAAATACCAATGGATTTGTTCTCAGAACAAGAACAAACAATTCTAAAATTTATATGGAATCACAAAAGACCATGAATAGACAAATTAATCTAGCAAAAGAAGAACAAAGTTAGAGGTATCATCCTCCTTGATTTCAAAAGATACTACAAAGCTATAGTAATTAAAACAGCATGGTACTGACATAAAAATAAACACATAGATCAATAGAACAGAATAGAGAGCCCAGAAATAAACCCTCACTTATATAGTCAATGAATCTCTGACAAAAGAGGTAAGAATATACAATGGAGAAATGACAGTCTCTTCTACAAGTGGGAAAACTGGACAAATACATGAAAAAAAAAAATAGAAATTGGACCATTCTCTTACACCATATAGAACAATAAGCTCAAAATGGATTAAAGACTTAAATGTAAAACCTGAAACTATAAAACTCCTAGAAGAAAGGATAGGTAGTAAACTATTTCACATCAGTTTCAGTATATTTTATGTGTATGTCTCCTTAAGCAAGAAAAACGAAAGCAAAAATAAATAAATGAAACTTCATCAACTAAAAAGCTTCTGCACAGCAAAGAAAACCATCAATGAAACTAAAAGACAACCTACTAAATGGGAGAATATATTTGCAAATGATAGATTCAATAAGAGGTTAATATCCAGGATATAGTATAAGGAACTCATGATGCTCAATAGCAAAAAAATAAACATCTGATCAAAAATGGGCAGAAAACATAAACATTTTTCCAAAGAAGACATATATTAATAGATGGCCAATAGACATACAAAAAGATGCTCAATATTACTAATTATCAAGTAAATGCAAATCAAACAGCAATGAGATATGACTTCACACCAGTCAAAATGGCTATTGTCTAAAAGTTGACCGATAATATGTGTTGGTAAGGATGTGGATAAAAGGCAACCCTTGTGCATATCGCTGTAGCCACTATGGAAAACAATATGGAGCTTCCTCCAAAAACTAAGAATAGGTCTACCATATGACTCAGAAATTCCAGTTCTGGGTATTTATTTGAAGAAATTCAAAACACTGATTCGAAAAGATACATATGTCCCTATGTTCATTATAGCATTATTTACAATAGCCAAAATATGGAAGCAAATTTGTGTCCATCAATAAATGAATGAGTAAAGAGGTGGTATATATATACAATGGAACATCACCCATAAAAGGAATGAAACCTTGCCATTTGAAACAACATGAATGGACCTAGAAGGTATTATGCTAAGTAAAATAAATCAGACAGAGAAAAAAATACATATAGTTTAATTTATATATGGAATCTAAAAAAAAAAAAACCAAAAAACAAAACCAAAACAAAACACGTGAACAAACCAAATAAAACAAAAAAAGACTCATAGAAAACAGAGACCAGACTAATTGGTTGACAGAGGGGAAGGGGTAGGCTTTGAGTGAAAAGGTGAAGGGGAATATACTCAATAATATTGTGATAAGTTTACACAGTGACAGCTGATTGCCAGACTTAGTATGCTGATCACATTACAAGGTATATAAAAGTCAAATTATTATATTTATATTGTACATAATGTTGTATGTCAACTATAATTAAGTAAAAATTAGAAAAAGAAATAATCTCATGCTCACTCATTAGCTGGGGCTACAAATACATCCAGAGTTTATTTTTTAAAAGTTCAAATAGAGACTTCCCTGCTAGGGTAAATCCTTTTGAGTCATACAGAAATTAGTTGCCAAAGGTTTCTAGGCTATGTCAAAAGAAAAGCCCAAAATTCTTTAAATCACTACTTGAAAAGTATTAGTATCCAAAATGACATTTTAATAGTCCTGTGAAACACTTTCTCACACAGACCAACCATATAAAGAACATTTCCATTTTGTCTGCAGCAGCTATAAATGTGAATTTATGCTATTTCAGCAGTTTTTGCAATTTCTCACATTTATATGGTGCTCAAAATATACCAAAAATAATTTTGCTTTGAATAAGCCTCAATTTTAACTCTCATTTATTTCATAATACTTTTTACCTTCTTTCAAAGCTTACTCATTCATGGCTAGTTATTAAGCACTTTTCAAATTCCTAACAATATGCATGGTATGAAACAGAGCCTTGAAATTTGACAAGCCCTAAAACTATTACAACCTATCCAGGCCAGAGAAGTTATGAATAATTTTATACAACTCAGTCAATGTCACCCCTGAACGTGATGGTAATGAAGGAAGTCTAGCCTGAAAGGACTAAGACTAGTTTTCCAGCGAAATGAGAGAGATGATGGATGCCCTAGGTCTTGACCATCAAGAAATCATGTCCAGGGAGGTCAGCTGGACAGGAAGGAGTACATGAGGATGACAAGGGCAGATGCAAAAACTAGCAGGTAAAAGAATCAGCAGGAACGGTGACCTCAATACAGATCTGCGTAGCACTCCGTGCAGTGTTGAGCTCTCCCTCCCTGTTACAGCCTGGGGGTTTGGGCAAGGGCTGCCTCCACTATCACCCATCGACCTGGTCACAGGGATGGCTTTATCAAACACGCTGAGTAAATCATAGTACAAGTGCATTAAGAGCAATTGTGCTCCCCATTTCTGAGCCGGTGCAACACAATCGTACATTTAATTCCTTCTCCCCCATCACCAAAACAAAGTATCAGATGGTAAGCTGAGATTGGGGAGGGGAATGGTTGGTTAAGAGTTGGGCTGGAAGAGGACTGAGCCAGTTTCTTTTACTTTTCAGGAGAAGCATTTCTGCAGTTCTATCCCATTAACATCTTAGGAAACTGAGAAACCAACTTAGGTAGAACAGCATTCTCTCTAGTTTCACAGCCATTTTCTGCTGGCCTCTAGGAGAAAGGAAATCAGTCACCTCCTATTGTTTTCCCCTGAAGATGTAAGAATTTATGTAGGAATCAAAAGAGGTGGTACCTTTGAACACACACCAAGACAACTTGTAATACCCTTTCACCCATAAATGGCCAATAGAACACCATAGCTTTCTGTAACATAATTTAATATTTTTATTGCCTGGCATAGGGTGACTGCCCCATTAAAAGACTCACTCAGCCGGTAGCCAAAGCTAGGGCATCAGTGGTCCCTGCCTCATCTGTACTCCTGCAGATGCAGACAGCCTATGGGACCAGCATCTGCAGAATATCTGGGAAATCGGACCAATTGGAGCAATATTCAGTAACAGGAGTGGATGCTGCTTTGTGCAACATTTCCCCCTTTATCTTGCAACATAAAGTCAAATTCTATTTGCCCAATGACACAAAGCATTTAATTAACAATAGTGTGCTCTTCTGGCCAGGGGGGTGGTCATTGTACAGCATGGCAGGAGTCTGAGGAAAAATGACACACAACTTTTTTCTAGTTTAATTAGAAAAGGTAATGAAGCTTTTGGTCTTCGGTTATTTTATACACAAACCTCACTGATATATTGGTAAAAGGAACCACATTTATAAGAGAATGAGGAAAAATGGAAAGAATTCATTCAATTAATATTAATAATTAAAATTAATACAATTAATAAACCATCTATATTTTTTGCATTTTTGAACTATAAATGGCCCACCCATTTAGCGAATAGGGAGGGTTTCTCAAAGTTTTTGTGTTGGTTAGTGCTTCAAAAATTATTTTTCTCCTTTTATAAGAGAGAGACATTTTTCACTGAAGTTATTTGAAATGATAGTCACATTTGAAATAACATCCTGCAGAGACTGGAGGTATTACAGACACTCTAAGAATAAAAAAGAATGCAAAATTAATCTCTAGCACATATACACTGAAAATTAATTTGCATAAAGACCGCTGGTGACTGATTCTTCTAATGGGGCAGTCACCCTATTCTAGGGAATAAAATCCAGAGGGCAATTCTCTTTTCACCATAATTTGATAGTCAATCACTTTCTTCCTTATGAAACTTAAAAGTGACTTCTAAGGCTCTTGAGATATTATTAGTCCAGCACTCACCAACCGTGTGTTCCTTCATAGTCCTTTGCAGGTTTCTTCGCTTGTCTCCAAGAAATGAACTCCATTCTATGTGACTTCCTCTATATGCGCTCCTTAGGTGGTCTTGCCCAGTCCTAAGACTTTAAACGGCATCTACGCAATGACAAGTCACATTTCCTACCCTCTACCTCTCCCCTGAGCTCCAGGCCCGCATAGCCAACTGTCTATGGAATAACTTCACCTGAATATCCAATCTACATCTCAAGCCCAACATGTCCACTGTACATATTCTGCCGACTCTCCTGTGTTTCAGAAGTGCCCCACCCACTTGTAAGGCAGTCATTTTCACACTATAGAAGCTAAAAATCCCATTTTCCCTGACCTTTTGCTACTAGAGCACAAGCATAAGACACAGGCTCTGCTAACCAGATCTACTTCCCCCTGACTTTAAATCATCAACTAATGACATCTGGAAGCAGGTCCAAACAGGGTCCATTCTAATAACAAGTGTGGTAGCAGCCGTGGAAGCGCTAAAGTGAGCCGCGGCAGCACTGCCGGAAACTGCGAGTAGCCCGGCCCACGTCTCGGTAAGGCAGGCGTGTCTGCCTAGAAGTAGGACGTGGTATCTTCATTAAACCAGTCTCTTAGCATGATTTAGGGTTTTGTTTCTGGCTTTGTTGCCTCCAAACCTCGCTTCCTCACCCTCCCAACAATTCTAGGAACTATCTAATATTTAATAAATCGTTTTTTCTTAAATCAGCTGGAGTAATTACCTTTTGCTTGCAGCTAAGAACTCTGACTTGCAAAATATCTAAAACAGGGATCTATTGCCAAGTAAGAACTCTTTTCCCACATTATTTGTGAGAAATGTAAAACAACTGCAAGTGACCAGTAGTAAAGTAACACAGCATGTACTTAAGTGCTGATTATCATAAATCCTAAAATATAAGAAAATCTAAGCTCTGGTAATAAATTAGCATGAGTATGATAAACTTTGAACAATGAATTCATTATAGGTTTCTAGTAAATAAAAAACTCCTAGGTTACACTAAAGTTATTATATGACTTAATAACATTTTATTTAGAAGCAGTTATTCGTCAGTACAACGCTGGCCGTGAGCAAAGCACAGCTGTACAGGTGCTGCCCCAACAGGAGTGAGGACAGATCACTGGCTGGCTGTAGTGAGGAATTCCATTTGGCTTGTAGTAAATTCTTCAACCAAGATGCTAAGGTCAGAATGGTGTAGGGCAGGCCACATTTGCAAAAAAGTTTATTCCGCAATGGCTTTGGTGTTGGCACCAATTTCTCAGGATGTACAAGACCTGAACTGAATTGGTACTGGGGACCCTGGATTTCTAATAACTTGTTTCTTAGAATAAGACTGACTCATTGTCACGTCCTCAGTATGGCAGGGCACTCTGGGGAGTTCTTCGTTGGGTTCCAGGGGGACTGCCAGCGGCAGGATTTTCAGAAGGTGTTAGAGGTGTGGGGTGTATGAGGTCTGGCTCCAGTCTCCGACCCTCCCACCCCCAGCCTGCCCTTATCTCCCAGCACTAACTGTACGTTCCCTCCAACCTCGGGTTCTACAGTTCCTCTACCAACAAGCTGCCCTCCGGTGTTGGGACAGGGGTGGTGCCGAGGACAGGGTACCACCGAGATGGCTCCAGTCCAGCCATCTTAAGCAGTGACCACTTTACCTGTTGTAAACTACTAATCCAAAACACCAGACAACACGAGTGCAGACCACACCTCTGCCATTCCCACTCTTCATCCCCAAACTTCCCTCATTCAAGGAGGCACAGGGCAGATCAGTAATAGTGTCCCTCCTTGCAGTTACCCTCAATCCTTCCCAATCATTTTGTTAGCGCTCTCCCGATCTCGTTTGGGAGAGCAGGTAAAAGCACCTCCCCTGCCCTGGTAGGGGTGCTCTCTCACTGTGAACCCCACTCTCACCAGGCTGCCATCCTGACCCCAAGACCTCTCCTCCTCCTCCCCAATCTTCTGCTCATATGGGAGAGAGTGAAGTGGGGCAAATGGCTGTGCCAAGGCCCAGTAAACCCTGGGGGTGCATCTATCACCCTCCAGTTGTGGAAACTCTTTGCAGGAGGAGGGTACTTAGCACCTTTCACCTTTGACAGTGGGCCTAGTGCCATGTTTGGAGCAAGAAAAATGTCCCATTCATCAGCTTCTACACCATTTTTTCACCCGAGTACACCAGCCAGCAGTTGACCCCACTCTGCTCTGTGGCAAACACTCCCTTTGGCAAGGGAGTACACAGTCACCATGGGTGGCTTTTTAGTGGTAGAATCTACTCTTTTCTTTTTTAAAAAAAAAAGTTTTTCTATGGCAGCAACTTCTGTTGGGTTGAGGTGACTTTTCCAGTTAAAATAAATTCTTGTTGATTCATTGAATTACTATGTACTTGGCACATTGCTGCACTAGGATACCACTGTGAGCCAAAAAAGACACAGTGCTTCTCCTTGGGGAACTTACAGTCTGGTGGGTGAGAAAATAGAAAGAATCGCACAGATATGTGTGAAATTCAACCTCAAAAAACAATTGGAAGGAAAGAAATAATTGAGAGGATGAGGGAGGTCAGGACAGGCCTTCTCAGGCAAATGAGGTGCCTGCATTTCCCATATATTAGCAAGAGTCAAATGCTGTAGGAAATAATAGATCGTGAGCCGAAACACCCAATCGAAACCTCCTTTTGCACACTCAGTTTTAAAACAGAAGTTAACCTCTTCATTTATGCTAAGATTCCTGCTAACATACCCTCTTAATCATTATCTTAGGGGACCAGCACCAGTCCATCCCAGGCCCTTCTCCTTTCCCATGTGCACACAGCATCCCATTCCACATCCAGGCCCCCCACAGCCGGCCACGGTGGCTTCCACACAGCCACTCCGAATCCATCCCATCTCCCCACTAGAGCTCCCTAAGGGGAAAATGTTAGGGAGTGATGACCACTGCCCTTTGCATTTTTCACCATCTGCGATTTAAGAGGATAATTAATACTGGCATGTGAAAAGTATAAAAATGTGAAATGATGAATTGCAGACTGTAGATGAGAGAAGACTGAGCATCAGGAACCTTCTAAGAATCTCTTATATTTTATAAGTGGCTGGCCCTTCGTGAATGGTTTCTGACAGTTGATACCAAACTGGGGGAGGAACATGGGTTTTGGAACAAATAATACCGTATTGTTTGAAATTCCGAAAAAACAGGATTTCTAGAAAGTTCTTCTTTTCATGAGAATTCATCCCTAAGACACAAAACTCAAGGCAAACATCACTCTGAGATTTCCTGTGATTACATCAGACAAAAACCCAGATCAGATTACATCATTGCTTAATTATAATGTAAGGAGTCTGGGCTTTTCAAGGCTCTAAGTCAAGACTGGGGAACAACTTGGTCAAAAAAAAAGAAAAAAAGAAAAAAAAAGACAGGCACATGATATGTTACTAATCTTCCTCTGAGAGTTAAGAAAATACACACCCTAAGATGCCATACAGTAAGAACTTTAAAACTGTTTAGACCATATTCAGAAAAAGGCTCATGCTATGATTAACTAGGATGTGCTTCCTTTTGGTAACCATCATATCGGTTTGGGAAAACATGACACAATTTAAGTCAATTGTAAGTTATTTGATTTCCATGTTGTAACTACAGAACTACAGTTGTTTCCAGTTTTAAATTATTATTCTTAAAAATAACCCAACTTATATTATAATAATTCTCTCAAAGAATATTTGTTGGTAGACAAAAAAAAAAAAATTAAAACATGTCGCTTGTTTTTATTTAACACAAAATAATATGCTTTTTTTAAATTCATTTTTTATTGTTAGACTTATTGGGGTGACATCTGTTAGCAAGGATTACATAGGTTTCAGGCATACAACTCTACAGTGCATTGTCAACTTGTTGTATAGTAAGTTCACCACCTAATGTGACTTCTCTTTCCATCACCTTATATTTAGCTTCCCCCCCTCCTCTCCCACCCCCTCCCCTTTCTCCCCTCCCTAACCCACTCGTCCCCAAATTAACATTAAACTATTGATTGTGTCCATGGGTTTTTTGTTTGTTTGTTTGTTTGTTTCTTTGTTGCTTTCAGTTTTATATTCCGCATATGAGTGAAGTCATACAGTTCCTTGTTTTCTCTGTCTGGCTTATTTCACTAAGCAGGATGATCTCCAGGTCCATCCATTTTGTTGCAAATGGCAATATTTCATCTTTTCTTACAGCTGAGTGATATTCCATTGTGTATATGTACCACAGCTTCTTTATCCAGTCATCTGTCGCAGGGCACTTTGGTTGTTTCCATGTTTTGGCCACTGTGAACAGCACTGCGATGAACATTGGGGTACATAAGTCTTTGCGGACAAAGGTTTTCAGGTCTTTTGGGTAGATCCCCAGAAGGGGGATTGCTGGGTCAAATGGTAACTCCATTCCCAATTTTCTGAGGAACCTCCACACTGCCTCCCACAGTGGAAAAATATGGAACGCTTCACGAATTTGCGTGTCATCCTTGTGCAGGGGCCATGCTAATCTTCTCTGTATCATTCCAATTTTAGTATATGTACTGCCAAAGCGAGCATAATATGCTTTTTTAATGGCAGAAAATGTTAATGCTTTACTAGAGGCTTTTAAATATTTCAACATGAAGAAAGTTTAGGTACTTTCATTTAGAGATAGTAGAAGAAAGAAATCATTATTCTTTGAGTATTTACTATGTGCCAAGCAGTGTTCTAGATATTCCTGTGTAAGATTTCATTTAATTAGCATAAACATTGTACGAAACCAACTAAAGAAGCAACTTATTGTTAATACCATCATTAATAATATAGTTTTTATCTGTTACTTTACAAATTACAAAGCAATGTCATTTTATCCTTATGTTTATATATTCATAGTTTAAAAAATTAAATAGCTCCACAAAGTTTATGAAAAGGAGTAATCCACTAGATTCATGTGCCTCCAAATGCTTATTTCCAAAGGACCAATTTTCAATCCTTTTTTTCTGTTTCTTTTACTATTTATAGTCATATTTCTATTCTTGTTAATACTGCTATTCTGCAATTTTTTTTTTCAGTTTCATGATCTATCAACTTCATATTATAGAAGATGAGAATATGGTTCTCGTACATACTTACTACCCCCTCCACACTTACTATCTCCTCCTTCCTCACAATGTACTGTCTCATCTTTTTATTAGATCCATAGTTAGTATTTACATTGTTAGAACTCTCAAACATTTTTCATGGCTGAGCCATATAGTATATATAGTATGATTATATTTCCTTTCTTGTACAATTTTTTGTTTTCCTGATATTTGCATTGTCATGTTGTTAGTTTCCCATGTATCTCGATTTACCTTAAACACTCTTCTAGAAATGTAAATCTTCTCTCAACACGTTTTTCAAAGATGGTATGTATTTCATCAATTTTATTTCCTTGGAGATAGCCATTCTGGAGCCTCTCCCTCTTCTACCAACTGGGACTTGCTGTTCCCTCTGTCCCATACAGCTGCTGGCTTGGGACTTTCTATGTCTCACTTGTGCTGGGTCCCCCATTTCCTGGAATCTTTCTTTTTTTATGCTTTCCTTTTAATAAAGTATCTTCTCCAATCACTTCCTGAGCAAGTGTGCATGGAAGACAACTTTTTTTTTTGAGAAGTTGCATGTCTAAAAATGTTTTGATTCTACCCTCATATGTATTCGATGGTTTGGCTAGGTGAAGAATTCTAGGTCAGGAATCATTCACCTTCAGAAGTTTAAAGATCCTGTCACCTGGTTTGCTGTGTTTCTGCTGAGAAGCCTCATGTCATTCCCACCTCTGATTCTTGGTATGTGACAGTTTTTCTTTCTGAAAGCCTTTAAGATCTCTTTATTCCAAGTGTTCTGAAATGTCAGGATGATGTACTTTGTTTAAGTCTGTTCTCATCATTTGTTCTGGGAACACGGTAGGATCTTTTAGTCTTAATATCAGGTCCCTCCATTCTGGAAATTTTTCTTGAGTTATTTCTTTGGTGATTTCTTCACTTCTAGCCTCTTCCTCTAGTCTTTCAGGAATTCTTTTTTTCATGGATATTGAACTAAACCTTGACTGAACCTCTAATTTTCTTATCTGTTCTCTCATTTTATATCTCTACCCATTTTCATTCTACTTTCTGGGAGATTTCAACGTTACGATTGAGATTTTTTATTTTCTATTATCATATTTTAAGTTTTAAGAATTATTTTTGTGTTCATAATTTTTTTCCTTTTACTCATCAATTCTTATTACATGAATACGTTTTCTTTTCTTATCTTTCTGTAGATTTTAATAAACTGGGGATTTCTTTCTAACCTTTCCTTCTCCCTCTTAGTTCCTGTGGTCTCTAAGTTCTAATTTACACTTGAATCTTGTCTCTGCCTTTGATGCTGCAGGCTTTGCTTAAATGTATGTGAATCATGGAGTATTCACTCATGTTTAAGAGTGGGACATTCAAACCTGACTTAAAGCTGTGTGCATGGGCAAGGCTTGTTAACTGATGGACTTCACTCCAGAGTGGTCTAGCTGAGGTTTGCTTGGGGAGACCCCCAATGATCAGTATCTTTATGCCTTTACTTTGGGGCTTCTTAGAATTCCAGAAAGAAAATAAAAGTCCAATGTTCTATGTGGAGGTTCTAAGTCTGCTTGCTACTGATATTGGAGCTGAGTGGATCTAAAGTTTCTCCCTTCAATATGTGGACTTGTACTTGCTACTCTTGTTTTCAGTGGGGTACCCTAACGCCCCCTGGTTCACTTTTACCAGGAAAGTAAATGTTTTCTACTACAGTGGGTGGGGGGTAGTTGACCAGCTATGCATGGTGGTTAGGCAAGGGGTGGGTTGCAAGGAAGATCTGGAGTATCTAACTGCTTTGTATGCAAACTCTCAAGCAATCTTCCTGTTTCACCCTTCTTTTTCAGAGATTCCTGGTGTTTTATATTTTAGGTTTTGTTATTATTCAGATCAGGAGACAATTTCCATTGAAAAGGTAGTTTGTTATTCACAATTGCCAAGAGAAAGAGGCATGCCACACCACACACAACCACAGGCGGAAGCACTAGGGTGGTCAGAAGGCAGAAGGAATGAGGGCAAAATGCCGTCAAGAGCCTTTATTGTGGTTTTCATGAAAGATATGGAAGAGGCAGGGTAAGGAGGCTAGGACTGGGTAGTTTAAATAATTTTAGCAGTCTCTGGAGCCTAGGGTTTGTCCCTAGGGACCTGATACCTGGTCCTGGAATGATTAAGGCAGAACATTGGCCCAGAATGTAAGAGCCTGATAGAAGAGGGGGAATGGGCTCTGAATTGGTTAGTTTATATAAGGAAGACACAAGGAAGGGGAGTCTTTACTATTACATCACTAGGAATTGCCTAGACCTGGGAGGTGCAGCCTCCTCACTATTACTGAAGGCCTCAGATGTCAAAAAACTGAAAATAAAAAGGTATGCTTAATAAACTTGGTAGAGCCAATTTCTGAACCTCTGGGAGGTTTGTGGTACAAGGAGACTCATTGCTGGGGTTCCTTCACTGGCTGTTTATGGTTCTGTTTTCTTAGATATAATGTGATTTATGACATGTGAGGATATATCCATCTACTCCCCAGCTTCTAAAATCGTTGGCTCAACCTCATTCATTCTCCTTAAATAGGAGACATTCTTGCCTTTGGAAAAACCCTTTAAAGTCATTTTAGTGGCGTTGGAGACGTAGCAAAGGTGAATGCTTGTGTTCAATCCACCACCTTTAACAGGTACTCACAAAGTATATATACCTTTTCTTCTTACTTTGAAGGAATGGAAATATTTAACCACCCTTCTCTACCCTACTCCACTCCTATCCCAAACAGGATATACAAGGGTCATAGAACCTATCTTAAAATACTTGAAGGGCTACTACGTGGAAGAAAGAATAAAGTTATCCTGAGCTCCTCAAGACACCAAAGCTAGGAATGAGTAGAAATTTTACAGAAAGATGTTTCAACTTAGAAAAAAAAGCATGATATTAGTCTAAAATTTTAATCTGTTCTCTTATGAAATAAAGAGCTTTCCATTACAGAATATATGTATTCATTCACAAATCCCCTATCCAGTGCACACAAGAACCAACATAGTTTCCTCCCTGATCCCAAGCTGCTCGTGGTCTAATGGAGCAGACATAAATGTCTGAGCCTAAAATTTCTGACCCCCTAGGCCTTCCTGTTACACTGACCATAGAATTTATCCTTCGTTTTTTGGAGCACTTACAATGACTTGTTTAATACCTATCTTCTCTTCAGTCTCTGAGTCCCATAATGACAAGAACTGTGTCTTTATTGATTCCCACCTCTCACTTAAATGTAATGGTATGGTGCCTGATACATTGTAGGTGCTCTGAAACAAATGTAAATTTACATAGCAGATTCAAAAGTAGTACAATACAAATATAATTGTGGCACCAGAAGAGAATTCTAAAAGAAAAAGAATTAAGTGAAGACACTTAATTCAGCCTGGCATAATAAAGGAGGACTTTCTGAGGGTGATGGCATTTAATGAATTCCAAAAGAACAGAAGAATTAATAAACCAAGGAAGGAGAGGAAGACAACTCTAGCAGAGGAAACAGCATGATTAAAGTCACGCATACATAAAATAAGATGATACAATCTGGGAGTTACAACTTACTCAATATTGCAGGTCAGCAGGGACCACAATGAGGGATGTGGAGAAAGAAGACCAGAGCAAGACAAAGGCAAGGTCACACTGAAGAGTTGGATGATACTGTGATATATGAAGCAAGGGGACTAACTTGCCAATAAAGGGACTCTGCATATTACTTTGTCACAGTTTAAAATTTTATACTTTTAACCTTCAGACAAATAAAATACAGTTTTGATCAAAGACAATAATTTTTTCCCAGGCTTTAGGCATGATTCGTTTAAAACACAAAGTTACTACTTACAGTATTTGGTATGTAGAGGCACTTAATAACTATATGATAAATGAATGGACTTTCCATGTCAGCAAATCAATATGAAAAGCCCAAGATGGCAAACAGTGGCTATGTTCTAACAACAGTAATAGTCAAAATATCAGATACATGAAAGCACATGGTGAGAAGGTGAGCTGGAGTGAAACTTGGGGGAGTTCTGAATACTAAGGTGAGACATTTGAATATTATGGAGAGCCATTAAGATTTGTTTATAAACAGTGCAACACAGAGACGATATATTATAGAATTGTACACAAGGTTCCTATCTAATTTTACTAATCAATGTCACCCCAATAAATTTAATTTTAAAAAACCAGTGAATAGGAGTTCCCTGGTGGTGTAGGAGCTAAGGCTTTGGCGCTGTCAATGCTGTGGCCTGGGTTCGATTCCCAGCCAGGGAGCTACCCACATAAAAAACGACAACAACAACAAAAAAAAAACAAACCAGTGAATATGTGAAAAAAATAATTTCAAGTATAAAAAAGAGATTTGTTTAAAATCACATATCTGTTTAAGATAGATAATTCTGAAACTTCCCATTTCAGGGGGATGATTTTTCACCCTTTCAAATGCCATTGAAATGATCAATGTATGGGAGTACCCTGGTGGTGTAGTGGCTAAGGCTTCGGCGCTGGCGCTGTCAATGCTGCGGCCTGGGTTCGATTCCCAGCCAGGGAACTACCCATATTAAAAAAAAAAAAAAAAAATCAATGTACCACAAAAATAAAAACAACTCTGTTTCAGGGATGGAAAAAGAGAAAGTATAGGTCAGAGCAATTTTTGCAAGATGAAGCCCACACAGGACCAGATGGGGAGGAAAATCTGAGCAGCCTGCAATTCAATAAAAACAAAACATCTGCTTGGGAAACAAGTAAATGGTGTCCAGTGTAGAACCCACATCCCCTCGCTGTGAGAGGAAGGGGCAGAGCTTTCGGACTGCCAGCGGGAGACCCCGCCAGAACACAGCTCATCAAGCCTGCCCTCCTGAAGTGAAGCAGAAAGGGAATTGATGCGTGGGACTTCTAAAAAGAGGATGGGCACCTGTGGCCAAGGTGAGTGTGGGAGGGTGGGACAGGGCAGCGCCGAGGAACAAACCTTAATACACAACCAATAGGCACATCAATGAAGGTCTGTGTGAGATAGCTTCCTCCCTACCTCAAACTATCGATAGTCAAAATCTTGCAAAATCACACCATAGAAAATAGAAGATTTCACCTCTTCTTCATTGGGACCAAAAGGTTTGCCCTAGGACCCATATAATAGCCAACACAACTCACCTCAAATCCTAATACTAGATCAATATAGATACTCAAAAAGTTAATAAATTTCAAATTGTTTACACACACACACACACACACACACACACACACACACTTGAGTAAATAAAGAGGTACTATGATGTTTCTGAATAAGAAGACCCAATATGACAAAGATGAAAATTTGAACCAAATTTTCATAACCCCAATATTTAGTAACTTAACACAATAATCATTTATTTGCTTGTGATTTTACAATTTGAACAGGGTTCAATGGGGCAGCTCATCTCTGCTCCATGTGACCCTAGTGAGGTTGGTTTGACGGAGTCCGGGTATTTCTAAGATGGCTCCAGGTTGGTGCTGCTGTCACAGGTGAGCTCAGTGGGGCCTGTTTGCTGGAGGCCTTTCATTTTTGCTACGTGGGCCTTTTCAGCTGCGTGCCTAAGTTTCCTCACAGCATGGCTACTGGATTTCAGGAGGGAGGAAGCTGAAGGCTCAGAGACCCCAGAATGACACTTCTCTGCATTTAAGTGAACAAGGCAGTTACAGGCCCTGATCAAAGGAGAGAGACACAAGGTCTCCCGCCTGATGGAAGGAGGTGTGTGCATGTACAGGGAGAGGCAGAATTCTTTGGTGGCCAACTCTGAAGATGATTTACTACATAGGTTGTTCCTCAATTTTATATTCCATTGGCTATTTTGGTCAGTTTCCATAAAGGATATACAAATATTAGTGCTCAAGCCATCAGTCGTTTTAGAAGTTGTCCTAAAGAATTAGTAAAATTAATTAAATTGTAACTCCTATTACAAAAGTGCTGTTTCCCAGAAAAGAAGCATACATTGTTTTTTAAATTTTTTATTGAGGTATAATTTACATACAGAGAAATATGCAGATCTTAAGCATATAATTCAATGAGTTTTGACAAACGTAACATACCTGTCTTAAGATACAGAATACGTCCCTCACCTAAGAACATTCTCTTGTGCCTTTTTTCCAGTCAATGCATACTCCCAGAGGCAAGCACTGTTCTGATTTTTTTCATTTTAGATTAGATTTGCCTACTGCAGAACTTACATATAAATGAAATTATACAGTACCTACTCTTTTGTGTAAGACTTCTTTTGTTCAGTGTAAAGTTTTTGAGATTCACTTATGTTGTTTTGTATATTAATAATTAGTTCCTTTAATTATGACTATAAATGCCTTCGTAGAGTTGTTGTAAAGATTAAATTAGCGTTTGCAAAGTATTTGGTATAGTTACTATCATATAGTAAGTGTTAAATGACAACTAATTTTACAGCAATAATAACAATAGAAACAGTCATTATTGCAGGAAACTAAAAAAATTAGTTTCCTATTGTTGTTATAACAGTAACCACAAACTTAGTGTTTTAAAACAATACAAATGTATTATCTTACCATTCTAGAGGTCAGAAGTCCAAAATCAATCTCACTGAGTCAAAATCAAGATTTCCACAGAGCTGGTTCTTTCTGGAGGTCTATATAAGATGGAAAATATAACTTTACATCCTGATTTTTAAATTGTTTGTACTCATTTACAAATTTTCTTTCTTTTTTTTTTTAATTCATTTTTATTGTTAGACTTATTGGGGTGACATCTGTTAGCAAGGATTACATAGGTTTCAGGCATACAATTCTACAGTGCATTGTCAACTTGATGTATAATAAGTTCACCACCTAATGTGATTTCTCTTTCCATCACCTTATATTTAGCTTCCCCCCTCCTCTCCCACCCCCTCCCCTTTCTCCCCTCATTTACAAATTTTCAACATCTATCAGCATTAAAATTCTGTGAGTCCAGATATACCAGAGACCTTAGAGCCATCAGCCCTTCTCGCCACCCTGGCCTAAGGAAACATTCATCAGCATTTGAATGACGTAACGGCTATCCTTCAAATTGAAGACAATTACCATTATATGGATGTGTATAGTATTTGGTAGAGTGTTATATTCCGGGGTGGCAAAAAAATGTGCACACATTTTAAGAGATGTCATCTATGTATTACTTTTCAAACTTGAATTAAGGTAGCAATGTGTAGCATGACATTCGCTCAAACGATGGCACTAACAAACGAATGCTAGTGTCACCACATGACAGGCAGGACAGTCAAAGAAAATGGCAGAAGCACGGTTGTATTTTGAGAACTACAAGACCACTTTGAGTGGTATTTGAAATTCGAGAACATTGTTTGAGTTTCCCCTATGTTCTCCTGACTTAATTCCCCTTGATTTCTACCTATGGGGGACCTTAAAGGACGTGATGTACCATAGATAACTGGCTACACTGGCAGTACTTTGGGAAGAAATTGAAACAGCATACACAGTGATATGAGTGGACACTGTGGTCAATGTGGCTCAAGCAGTAGTTCGCCATAATCGGAAGTGTCTGGACGCTGATGGTAACCAACTTGAGCACCTCTTGTAATTGCAGAAGTCAAACGTGACTTGTATTCAATTTTTGTTATCAGTATATATTATTATAATTTTAATAAAGTTTTTTCCCTTCTTAAAATGTGTATACATTTTTAGCACCCTCTGTGTGTGTGTGTGTGTGTGTGTGTGTGTGTATAAAACATAAGACGCTGTTAACAGATGTTATTCCTGCGAGTGGGACAGCAATCAAGCAAGAGTATATGGCAGCCTGAGCTAAGACAGCTAGAAAAGAAGTAAAAAAAAAAAAAAAATTAGTATAGTATTTCAAATGGGATTAAATTGGAACCTCCCAGCGATGGATGGAACAATGCTTCTCAAAGAGAAGTCTGATAGCCTTTCTGTTTTTTTTTTTTTTTATCTTTATTGTTAGACTTATTGGGGTGACATCTGTTAGCAAGGATTACATAGGTTTCAGGCATACAATTCTACAGTGCATTGTCAACTTGATGTATAATAAGTTCACCACCCAGTGTGAGTTCTCTTTCCATCACCTTATATTTAGCTCCCCCTCCCTCCTCTCCCACCCCTTCCCCTTCTCCCATCCCCACCCCATTTGTCCCCAAATAAACATTAAACTATTGATCATGTCCATGGGTTAATTGTTTGTTTGTTCGGTTTTTTTTCTTTGTTGTTTTCAGTTTTATATTCCGCATATGAGTGAAGTCATACAGTTTTTGGTTTTTCCTGTCTGGCTTATTTCACTAAACAGGATGATCTTGAGGTCCATCCGTTTTGTTGTAAATGGCAATATTTCATCTTTTCTGATAGCTGAATAATATTCCATTGTGTGTATGTACCACAGCTTCTTTATCCAGTCATCTGTCGCAGGGCACTTTAGTTGTTTCCATGTTTTGTCCACTGTGAACAGCGCTGCAATGAACACTTGGCTGATAGCCTTTCTGTACAAGTTTCATCGAGTATCCCTAGTTTCTAGGTATTAACTAATAATATTGTACCCTAGCTATCAAGATAACCAAAAAAAAAAAAATTCACCTATGCATTTTTTAATGTCCCTACCATTCTCACCAAGAGGTCAGTCCTTAGACTTGAAAACATGGGATTAGCTTCCTATAGATGGAAGAAGTTGAGATAAAAGATAACTTATGACCAAACCCATAATAAAGGATGTGCATTTATTCAAAAAGATTGAACGAATGCAGGCAATTACAACTCAGGAATGATTATAATAGACTGAGTGCCCTAGGTTTCTTTCCCTAGGTTTCCTACCTAAAGTGTGCAAGACTCTGACAAACTTCTGTAGCTGTGGGAAAGGAAAGGGAACTCCTAATTTAAAGACTGATATGGACATCTTACAACTCTAGTAAGTGAGGGCTCAGGCCAGAGTTAATTTGATACAGAAAATAAAGCAAGACTGCTCCTGCAACAAATCTTGAGTTGATACTAACCTTCCCACTATGTATATACAGACTTGACAAGCTTGGCTAAATACATGCACTTGATAAACTACAAAAACAAAAACAAAAAATACATAGACTAAATTAAGAGAAAGAAAGAAAATCACCAGGGGTCTTCAAATTCAGGAAAAGGCCACACCTCAGTTTCAGAGTAGAAGTTTTAATGTCCCCAAAGCTCTGATAAGTGTGAAGTGATATCTCATTGTGGTTTTGATATGCATTTCTGTAACGATTAGTGGTATTGAGCTTGTTCTCATGTACTTACAAGCCATTCCTGTATCTTCTTTGGAGAAATGTCTGTTCAAGTTGTTTGCCCATTTCTTGATAGGATTTTTTTCTTTTCTTTTCTTTTGAAAGGGGTCAGTGCATTACTCAAGTTTAAAAGATACTACCAACCAAATCTTAAGAGATAAATCCGTTGGCTACTTGACATTAACTTTCTTTTGAATAATCACTATGTTTACATTTACAAATTATATTGCAATTATAAAGAAATTTATAAATTTTTAAATTAAAATTTTAATTTAAAAGATCATTACATGTCAAGTATATTTCACACACAGAAAAATGTAAGAACACAGTTCTGAGAATTTTCAAATAGACACACATGCCCCTCTAGCACTTTGGAAGCCCCTCTCCCAATCACTATCCACTGTCTGCCAAGGTTATACTAACTTTTAGCAAATTGCTTTTCCAGTCTTTGTGCTTTATAGAAATGGACTTAGTATGTACATTTGTGTCTGACTTTTTATGCTCAACTTTGTTTCTGCAGTTCATCCATGTTTGCCTGTAGTTGCAGATCAGTCTCATGGTCGGGTAGTATTCCATTATATGGACACTGTGAATTTATTAATTTATTCTATTGTTGATAGTCCTTTGGGTTATTTCCACTTCAGGGCTATTAAACCATATGACTTCACTCAAATGTGCGACATAAAACTGAAAGCAATTAAGGAACAAGACAAGGAAATAAAAACTCATGGACAGAGACAATAGTTGAGTGGTTACCAGAGGGTAAGGGGTAAGCGGGTAGAGGAGGAGGAGTGGTTTACATACATGGTGATGGAAGGGGAACTGACTCTGGGTGGTGAACACACAATGCTATATATAGGTGATGTATTATAGAATTGTATAATTGAAACCTATATAATTTTACTAACCAGTGTCACCTCAACAAACTGAATTTAAAAAAGGCAGCTGCGAACATTCTGATACCTGTTTGTTGGTGCACCACAAACATGCATTTCTCTTAGTTGTACATGTCCACGTGGAACTGATGGGTCGGTCATAAGGCACCCCTTTAGTAGATAGTGCCAAATCGTTTTTTAAAAGAATTGTTCCAGTATACATTTCAGCAACAGGGTAGAATAATACATTTACTCCACGTCCTTGTCAACACTTTTTTTTTCTTCTATTCTATTTTGAAATATAAAAACTGAAGCAAAGTTTAGATTGCCTTTGAGGAACCTTTTAATTTTTTGGTTTGGTTCTCTGAATTATTAACCACTTCAGACTTCTACTTTATCCAGTCACAACGTGCGGACTTTGAGTGCGTTCTCGACTTTGCTCGGCGTTTTTGCTCATTTCGCCCCTTGGGATTCCAAGGCGGAGCAAGTCCTTTAAGTACTCTGGGGGTCTGAGGCAAAACGTATGCGGACCTTCCTCGGCCAGTTTCTTTTTACCAGAATCCACGGTCGAGGAGGTCCTGCCGGCCTCTGGTCTCCCCACTGCACAGGGAGCTCCCGCGGCCGCACCAAGAACGCAGAGCAGCTCTTTCCGCGACGAGCCCGGACAGGGGTGGGGCGGGGTGGGGGACCCGTTCCCTCGGAGCATGCGCAGACCGAGCCCGGCGCATGCTCCGCAGCGCGGCGGGTCCACAGATGAGGGGCGTCGCGACTCTCGCGCCCCACCGTCCCTGCGGAGCTGCTGCGGAACCGTTTGTTCCGATCCTTGACTGCCAATAAAGTTCTTTAAAAAATCACAATCATTTTGAAAAGAGCGAAAGAGGGCGCGAGCCGTCTGGGCGGACCCGCCGGGGTAGCTGGAGCACTAGGAGGAGGAGGAGGTGACGGCGGCAGCGGTTGCGCCGCGACCAACAGGAGCCGGTGGCGCCGGGCGGCCGGTCCGCGCCCGGCAGGGGACGGTGAGTAGCGGCTCGCACTCCGGGGCGGCGGCGCTGCACTCACCTGCCCTCTCCAGGGGCCGAGCACTCCTTCGGAGCGTCTGGGAAAGGACCCTCTTCTCCCCGGGGTCTCAGGATGCGCCTTTCTCCGGGGACTGCCGAGGGGTTTAGGGGGCAGGGGCCTTCAGGCCTGGGCTCCCATCCCCCGGCCGGGGCCGCCAAGCGCCCGCCCTCCCGCCTCTGAGCGCGGTGTCCCAAGTGCCAGCTGGAGGAGGTGGGCGGCAGCGCCCGCCGGTCCCCCCTCGCAGCTCCCAGCGTTGGGTCTTCTGCGTGTGGGTGCCTGGAATCGCCCCTTTGGCGGGAAGGCGGGAGGTGGAGCGGGGGCGAGCTCCGGCCTGGAGGAGCTCTGGGCTACTTGCCCAGTCCCAGCCCCCAGTGGGGAAGGGGAGACTCAGGCTGGGCGAGACCAGCTGGGGGCGTGAAGGGCTCTGGTTACTTCGGATGGGGAAGAGGGTCCCAGACCTTAGGGGTTAGAACCCCCTCCTCCCTGCGGAGGGGCGCCTCCCTCTTTACCCGCGGCCCCACCCTTCCCCAGTTTCTGGCTCGGAGACTGCTAGAATATGAATGAGCCAGACTGCACTATTTCATTGACACTAGCTGCCGCAGAATTACTTTACTCCACCGCGGAGCCTTAGGCAGCGTTCAGGCTTTGGAACCTGGGGGTGTGTGAGAGTAATAACTTCATGATGGAGTAGCAGTAGACTCTGAAAAGGGCCATTTACTTCTCTAGGTTTTATATAACTCCTAACATCTTCTAGGGAATTACATTGAACCTAAGAAGTTTTCCAGTATTTCTATAACTATACTCATACCTTTACTTAAGTATAGACTGTGATGAAAAACAACCCTTTGGGTGAGATAATTCATCCTTTCCATTTTCTAATTTATCAGATTGCATTGGTTGGCAAAACCTTCAATATTAAATTTGAGGAAAAGAATGTTTACATAAAGCATTACAGTCAAGCTTTTTAATAATCGTACTCAGAATTATGTTTATTTTCTAAGAACTTAGTTTTTTTGATATAGCGCTTTAAGTCTATGTAGTGGTAGTGTCTGATAATCACATGAGTTACACTGCCTGTATTAAAATCTGATTCCACTTTTTTCTTCACATTTTATTATGTTTTTAAATTATCATAGAGTAAAATTGACTTTTTTTGGAGGTGTGTAGTTCTGTGAATTTTAGATTCATGTAACCGCCAGGACAACCAGGATATAGAACAGTTCTATGACCATCTTCCCCTCACTCCACAAAAAAAAATCATGCTATCATTTTATATCCTTCCCCTCTTAACCCATCAATTACAGATGCCCCTCCACTTAGGGTGGGGTGAAGTCCTGATAAACTCATTGTAAGTTGAAAATACCTTACTTCAGTCGAAATGCATTTAATAGGTGCTGCACTGCAGATTATCCCTTGTGTACACTAGTGAGTTCGTGGCTGATTGGACACTGCTACTGCTGCCCAGCCTCACAAAAAAGTATCTTCTAGCCGGAGAAAATGTCAGATTCAAAATTCAAAGGAATCGAATTCCTGTTTCTTTCACACCATCATAAAGTTGAAAAGTCATAAGTTAAACCATTGTAAAGTAAGTTTGGGACCATCTGTACTCATTTTTCTAGAATGCATATGAATGGAATCATATACTATATAACATTTTGATGCTGACTTTCGGCATAATGCCTCTGAGATTCCTCCAAGTTACATGTATCAGTAATTTTCTTATTGCTAAGTAGTATTCCATTAGATGGCTATACCACTGTTTCTTTATACATTCACTCATTGAAGGACATTTGGATTGTTTCCAGGTTTTCATAATTATGAATAGAGCTGCTGTTATAAACATTCATATTATAGGTTTTTTGGTAAACATAAGTTTTCATTTCTCTAGAGTATTGCTAGTAGTGAAATTGCACGGTCATGTAAAATATGTTTCACTTTATAAAAAACTGCCACACTGATTGCCAGAGTGGGTGTATCATTTCACATTTACATTGGCATTGTGTGAAAGTACCAATTGCTCCACATCCTCTTTAATGCTTGGTATTTTCAGTATTTTTAAGTTTAGCCATTCTAATAGGCATATAGTGGTATCTTATGGTTTTAATATGTCTTTAACTAATGCCTAAGATGATGAATATCTTTTCATGTGCTCATTTGGCATATATAGTCTATGGTGAGTATCAGGCCAAGAGTTTTGCCCATTTTTTTTAATGAGTTGTTTGCTTTTTTTTTTTTAATGTGCATAGTTCCCTGGCTGGGAATCGAACCCAGGCCGCAGTGTTGACAGCACGGAAGCCTAGCCACTACACCACCAGGGAACTCCCAGAGTTTTTTGCTTTCTTGTGTTGTGTTTTGAGGGTTCTTTATATGTTCCGGGTACAAGTTATTTAGTAGATAAGTATTTTGCAAATACTTTCTCCCAGTCTGTAGTTCATCTTTTCATTATTTTATTTTAATTTATTTTTAGATTTATTGGGTTAACATTGGTTAACAAGAATTACATAGGTTCTAGGTGTACAATTCTACAGTGTATCATCTGTGTTTGCATTATATGTTCACCACCGAGCATCAGTTCTCTTCCCATCATCATTCATTCTTTTAACAGTGTCTTTCATAGAGCAGAAGTTTTAATTTTGATGAAGTCTAATTTATCAATTTTTCTTTCTGTCGATTTTTTGGTATCATGTCTAAGAACTCTGACTCATTCCAGGTCAAGAAGATTTTCACCTTCTAAAAGGTTTTTTTCTAAAAATTACAGTTTTACATTTGTATCTTGTACATTTAGTCCATTTTGGGAATTATTTGTATAAAATGTGAGGTTTAGGGGGTGGTTAAATTTTCTGCATATGAATGTCCACTTGTTCCATCACCGCTTACCGAATAGACTGTCTTTTCTCATTGAATTGTTTTTGCACCTTTGTCAAAAATCAATTGACTGTATTTGTGTGGGTCTATTTTTGGCCCTCTCTCCTGTTTCATTGATTTATATATCTTTTTCTTAGCTAGTATCACACTTTCTTGATTAATGTTGCTTTGTAGTATCTTAAAATAAGGTAGTATGATATTATTCTCCAATTTTATTCTCTCAAAATTGTTTTAGCTATTCTGTTTCCTTTGTTTTTCCATATGAAGTTTAGAATCAGTTTGTCTCTACAAAACATCCTGCTGATACTTTGGAATTGCATTAAACCATAGATCGATTTGGGGAGAATTGCTGTTTTTACTTTGAGTCGTCTTATCTATGAACATGATATGTCTTACTTTGTTTCATTAGTGGTTTGTAGTTTTCAGCCTATAGATCCTATACATGTTTTGTTAGATTTATAACAAAGTATTTAATATTTTTGAAACTCTTGTAAATGTCATTTTAAAAGTTTCATTTCAAATTGTACATTGTTAGGATATAGAAGTACAGTTGAGTGTTGTGTGTTGCTCTTGTATCCCATGTCCTTACTAAAGTCACTTTTTAGATCTAAGAGTCTTTTTTTTTATTCCTTGGAGTTTTCTAAATAGATAATCATGTCGTTTATTAATAGAGACAGTTTTCTTTCTTTTTTTCTCTAATCTGTAAGCATGTTATTTATTTTTGTTGCCCATTGCCCTGGCTAGGACTTGGTGTATGATGAGCAGGACAAGGAGAGTGGACATTTTCCCTAAGACGGGAAACAATCAGTCGTTCAGAATTAATTAAGATGTTAGCTGTAGGGTTTTTTCATTGATGTCCTTTATCAGGTTCAAAAAGTCCTCTTCTCTTTTTGACTTGCTGAGAGTTTTTCTCACAAGTGCATGTGGAATTTCATCCAACAAGTCCTATGCATCGATTGATATGATATATGGTTTTCCTTTCTTACTCTGTTAATATTGTGGATTATATTGATTGTTGAATATTGAACCAAACTTGCAATCCTAGAATAAACCCCACTGGTCCTGATTATTCTTTTGACTCATATATATTGCTGGATTTTGTTTACTAATGTATGTTGATTTTTGCATCTGGTTCATGAAGGCATATTGTCTAATTTTCTTTTTTGTACTTTCTTTGTGTGGTGTTTGTATCAAGATAATGCTGACTTTATAAAATAAGTTGGGGAGTTTTTCTTCCTCCTCTATATTCTGTACGAGATTGTGTATCATTGGTATTAATTCTTGAAAAGTTTGGTAGAATTCTTCAGTGAAATCACCTAAGCTTGGAAATTTCATTTTGAGTTTTTAAATTACAAATTCAGCTTCCTTAATAGTTATGGAGCTATTCAAATTATCTCATATTGGGTGAGTTGTGGTAGTTAATGCTTTTCAGGGTATTGGCCCATTTGATCTAAATTGTTAGATTTATGTGTGTAGAGTTGTTTGTTGTATTGTTTTTTTGAGTCTGCAGAGTCTGTAGTGATATTCCTATTTCATTCCTGATACTGGTTGTGTCTTTTTCTTTGTCAATTTTATTGTTCTTTTTAAAAAGCTAGATTATTTTTTCATGACTTTTCTTTATTTTTCTGTTTCAATTACATCGATTTCTGCTCTTTATTATTTTTATCCTTTTGTTCGCTTTGGGCTTATTTTGCTCTTTTTCTACTTTCTTTAATGGGAGCTTAGAGTATTGATTTGAGACCATTCTTCTTTTCTAAGGCAAGCATTCAGTGCTGTAACATTTTCCTTTCAGCATTGCCTTAGCTGTGCCCCACACATTTTGACATGTTGTCCTTTCACTTTCATTCAATTAAATTACTTCTTAAATTTTTTCTTGAGCTTCTTTTTGGCCCGTAGATTGTTTAGAAGTCTGTTTTTTAGTTTCTAAATGTTTGGAGATTTTCCTGTTGTCTTTCTGTTACTGGTTTCTAGTTTAATTCCATTGTGGTCCCATTATTTTAAGTTTGTTGAGGTTTGCGTTATGGCCTAGAATGTTTTGTCTTTGTGTGTGCGTGTGTCACATTATATATATATACACACACACACACATACATTATATAAATAAATAAATACATAATATATATACTCAGTGGATGCTTGAAAAGAAGTATTAATATATTCTGCTGTTGTATGGACAGTTCTATTAGATTCTGATAGTTTTATTTTTAGAATTTCATTTTGTTTTATCTGATTTTTTGAGTATACTCTTTTCGTAACTTCTCTAGTTGTGCTGGGTATTACATTATATATGTAATTTATTAAAATCTATTGGTATCAACATTTTACCAGTTCAAGTGAAGTATAGAAACTTTACCTCCCTTTACAGCCATTTATTCTCTACCATTTATATTGTTTTAAATATTTTCTATACATATATTGAAAACCACATTGGACAGTATATAATTTTGTTTCAACTGTCAAACAATTTAGAACACACAAGAGGAAAAGTCTGTTGTAGTTACCCTTATTTTTGCACCTACCATGTTTTTTCTTTTGTTCTGATATTCTGAGATTGCGGTTTTTGTTTTTTGTTTTTTGGGGGGTTTTTTAAATCATTGAATTGTATCTGAGGTGAAGACGTAGTACCTATACTTTAACAAATGTTTTTGGATGATAATGCACTAGGGGCAATTAGTGAAACTCCATTAGGGACAAAAGTGGAATGTTCTTCACATTTGAGACTTCATGGAGTGGTTGTATAGATGGATTTTCAGTTAAGGTAGTTGGAATATAATAGCTAAATTGGCAGGAACTTAACTAGTAATTTTCAGAGAAAAATGTGAAGAAATTGACTTTCTGTTCTTTTTAGTCTAAAATGCAAATAGTACACATTCTATTACATTCACTATGTGAACAACAATAACTCGTCTGAAACTAAATTCTAAAGCAAGAATGCATGGTATTAAGATTATTTGTAGAGGATTCATTGTACCAGAACACTCTAGCACTGTGACTAAAAGCCCAATGCTGCCACACAGTTGTACATTATTATACAAAACCTCTCTTTGGGGATTATTTCTAGGTCCTTAATTATTACCTCTGAGGTTGAAAAACATTTTCCTTGGATTTTGTATTTGTTGCCCATTTGGTGGTAACTATGGAGGATTTATTATGTTATATAAAACTACTATTTTCTGAATGCATAACTTTCACTATGCTAGGTGCTTTGTAAGTACCGTTGATCAACAATCCTGTACATATTCTCAGGAAACAAGCTCAGCGAGGTTAAGTAATAACTTCACTAAGCGTACAGAACTAGTAAAAGGTACCTTTAAATCAGGTCTCAACTCTCCAGTCTTAGTCTCTATGAACGGTAGCACTATGTAATTTAGGCATTTATTCATACTTGGATGTCATACAGTGTGCTGTTGGTAAGGATTAAAAACACATGCTATATTGTCCTTCCTTTCATATAGTTTATGTTATCTAAACAGCGTGGGGAGGGGCCCTCCATCATGGAAACTAATTCTAGCAATGAAATATAATTATTTTTTGATAAAACAATTATAGCTTATTTTACTTTGTATAATTTTTATGTTATGAAAAAATAATTTCATTTTAAACCACAAATTTGAGAAAGAAGATCTGATCATCTGGAATTAAAGTTGATACAAAAACCTTTCCAACTCCAAAAATGCTGGAGGAAGATATGGAAGTGGCCATCAAGATGGTGGTGGTTGGGAATGGAGCAGTTGGAAAATCGAGTATGATTCAGCGGTATTGCAAAGGCATCTTTACAAAAGACTACAAGAAAACCATTGGAGTTGATTTTCTGGAGCGACAAATCCAGTATGTACATGATCGTTTTATCCCTTGGTCTTGATTTGTTAACTGTGTCCAAGACTTTCATGAGAATACTAGTAACTAATGTGCAGTCCAGTCCAAGGTTAGGCATCTAGGGCAGCAGCTCATGAGACAGTTAGTAGTAATTTTCAGTTACTTATTACTCTGTGTATCTTTATCCTTTTGCTTTTACCCCCTTTTATCTTTTTTCCCTTCCTCTCACTTTTTTTTCTTTTTTTTTTCCTATTCTCCTTTCCTTTCCCCATTTTTTGTCCTATATCTGTTCTGTGTTTATTGATGGCAGCACCTTGGGCACTTAAATGCACACTGAGGTGGATTTCCATACTCTGTAGATTTCCATACACTATTTTATCTGGAAGGAAAGTTACCTGTCTCTCAGAATGGTTTTCACCTCTTGTATATTGGGATCCTTTTGTTTAAATGTCTCTTTTCCTTTTGAAACTGGGCAAGGCTATATAGAAGTTAAAAATTCATAATTTGTTTTTACTTTAAAGAAATAAGAGAAAGCAGATTTGAGAGGATTAAATACACGTATGAAAAGGAAATCTTACTTCAGGAAATCCAATTGGATTCTAAAACATACCAACATAACACTTTTTATCATTAGTCCTGGGAACTTTTAAGAATATTTTATTTTATTTTTTTTTTTTTTTAATTCATTTTTATTGTTAGACTTATTGGGGTGACATCTGTTAGCAAGGATTACATAGGTTTCAGGCATACAATTCCACAGTGCATTGTCAACTTGATGCATAATAAGTTCACCACCTAAAGAATATTTTAAATTGTAGGAGACACTAAAATGTATTATAGAAATAAGTAACATTAAAACAACTCCAACTTAACTAGAACAGACATAAGCATCAAGGCTAACTGTGTTCATTGTTTTAAAGATTGTTGAAGTTCTAATTACCCTCTTAAAATATTTTTGTATTTGCTTCCTTTCTTAGATATTTTAAAAGGATTCATTTTAAGTCTTGATGATGTTTGTTTTTATACTTATTATCTAAACCAAATTAGTATTTTAAGTATACAGTTGATCCTCGTTGTTAATATATTGCATATTTATATTTCAAATATACAGTTGATTCTCATTATTTGTAGACTCTGTATTTGCAAATTCACCTACTTGCTAAAATTTATTTGTAACTCTGGAATCAGTAATCCCAGTGCTTTGGTGTCATTTGTGACATGCACAGAGCAGCAAAAAATTTGAGTCACCTTTCACACACATTCCTCGCTTAGGTGGATAAAGGCTACCCTCTTCCTGTTTCATCTCATACTGTAAACAAGTGGCCTTTTAGTTGTTTTGTTTTTGTCCTATTTGTTTTGGTGTCACATTTTTATGCTGTTTCTTGGTGACTTTGCTGTTTAAAATGGCCCCAAGCATAGTGCTGAAATGCTCTGGCTAGTGTTCCTAAGTGCAAGAAGCCTGTGCCTTACAGAGAAAATGTGTTAGATAAGCTTCGTTCCAGCATCAATTATATATAGTGCTGTAGGCAGTGAATTCATCATTAATGAATTAACAATATATATTAAATAAGGTCTCTTTAAATAGAACCACACAAAAAACAAGATTATATATTGATCATTTGACAAAAATGTCACCAGGGGCTCATGGGAATCTAATCTTGTATTTTCCCTTAGAGCAGTGTTTCAGTATTTGCTAATTCAGTCTTTGCAGTGACTTTACAGAAGATAACTGCTGTGAATACAACCTGGGACTGTACGACAAAGTAGAGTAAATTTTGGGGTTAAAGGGCAACCAAGCAGGTAAACTGCTTCTTTCCTTTCTTACTCTATGTCTTGTGTACCAAAACCCATTAGAATGGTGTAGTGAGAGGAGAGAGCAAGCACTGCCCTATGGGAATTCCACTTTCCCAATGCTGCTAGTCTTAGAGCCATCAGTACCTGTGACTATTGTCAGAGGGAAAAACAAGACAGGTAAATCCAAATTAGGTGTGAAGTTAGAGCTTTAGGGGAATGTCTTCTACCCTTGCTTTCACTGTTGGTAATGGTATCAACATTTAAAAGTACTTCTTCAGAGTGAAACCAACAAAGTAGTTTTAATACTTCCAAATTTGAAAAATAAAAACATACACAAAGCTATATTAATAAACATATTTTCTTATAAAATAAATTCATTTCTTGTTTCAGAGTTAATGATGAAGATGTCAGATTGATGTTATGGGATACGGCAGGGCAAGAGGAATTTGATGCAATAACAAAGGCTTACTATCGAGGTAAATTGTGGGGTTTTTGTTTGTTTGGGCATGTTCTTTTGACTAAACAAAGAGCTTTGTTTGTTTGTTTTTTGTTTCCCATATAAGGGTTTCTCTTTAAAAATACTTCAAGTTATTTCAAAGTATTGTTTAAAATTCCAGGTCATTATTCTTCAAAAAAATCCTTTTTGAGTGGTAAATAATACTATAGACAGTTTGTCTCTGCCTTTAGAATTTATACAGGCATTCCCAGATCTAATCAGTCAGAACCCATTAAATGCCTACTTCTGACCCCAAGGAAATGACTGTATAGTCAGAGATTGGAAACTAATATAGAAAAAAGTAAAGCTCCTGCAAATAAGAGGAAATTTTGTTATGACACATGAAACTGTATGGGTAAAGCCTTTTCAGTGCTATAGGAGTTCAGAGAAGTGTGAGATACATGTAAAAGGGAAGAACTACAAGTACAGGATTTAAGACTAAAATGGGGGATTAAATTCTTCAAGAAAAACTTAGATTTCTATGTTTCCATTAACATTTTCATATAGAATTTTCTCCTATTCTTTTGGAATTTTAACAGCATTTTTAGTGTTTTCCCAATTCACTGCCAATGGAGATTGTAATGAGAGCAAAACAACTGAAAGCTTGATCTAGTGCCATGTAACCTGTTGATGCTTTTGAATATATAGCTTGTTTTTTTCTACTTTTGAAAATATGGGATTTATTATAACGGTAGCTGAAGTCTAACAAAAACATAATTGTACTAACATGTAAACAGTCAAAGAAGCTGCCTTTTTTAATTGGTACCAAGGAAAGTTGATTTCCATTTCCTGTTCCAAGAAAACATTTTGGTTCCTTGAGAAAGAACAGTGGTGGTATCCTACTAATGACACTTCTCCTTACTGCTGCTCACTCTATTTACTGTGTCCTTAAAGGCTTCTCGTCTACAGTAACTTTGATTATTGCTGTCTTGTGGATGCTATTTTAGATCCTGAGCACTTATATCATGGTGTGAGGTGGAGTTATGTTCTACTACCCAAAGCTCTTCTTAGAATAGATAATAGTCTTACCAAATTATGAATTTTATGGCCATTGATGCTGTTTTATTAACAGGTCCTGAAAAATACAGTTTGTTCTTGAGTTTAGGTTATTTGTATTTTTTTAGTGGCGTTACTACTACCACAACCCCCGTCCCCACAAACACACAGGAAAAAATAAACAAAAAACCTAAATGGAAACACTAAAAAATAGTAGGATTGCATGAGATATTCATTATTTTCTTTTTACCTACCTAGCTTTTTTCTCTAGAGTCTCAGCATGAAATATTAATATTTTGTGTGTGTGTGAGGAAAAAATTGATTGGTGTATTTCTTATTAAGCTTTTGACAATTTGATATGGTAGTATTACTTTTCAACTGGTGTGCTTATTTTTGGAGAATGTAAGTTATCATTATGTGAGTCTACAACTATTCCAAAATAAAGTTTTACTTAAAAACGGCAAAACTGGTCAAATGTCAAAAATTATTTCAATTGTATATAAATAAAAAGGAGAAAATGTTGGAGCCATACAGTTAAGTAGATCATTTGGGTCTGCAATTTAAAAAAAAAAAAAGACCCAGTAGTTAAAAATATTTTAATTTCCACTGTAGTTAAGGTATTAATGCTTTCTTCAGTTTTTGCTGTAAGATTATTCAACAGTATTATCTTTTAATTTTAAAATTTGGCTTATCCAGTTTGTTGTGTACATCTTGTTTATTACTTTTTTAGGTATCCACAAATCATACTGTTTCTCTTAATATGTCTACAAAGACATTCTTTGCCAGAAACTAAAAAAGGGAGCCCATGATTATTAGTATTTACATCTTAATTTACTATGGGTGATGTTTAAATTTCTTTTCACTTTCTTTCATTTGAACTAAATGGCTTTGGTTTCCCTGTATTTAACATTTTAATATAAAATGATCTTAAGCATATAAATAGATGTTTACTAAAAGCTTTTCTTAAAATACAACTTTTTTTAGCTAACTATGTTAAAATAGCAAAGAGGGTGGGATACTGAGACAGGTCTTAAGTTTCAGCTTTTTTTACTAAGTGGTAAGAATAAACATTTATCACATCCCAATTTGAATTAAGGAACAGGCGGTGACAATTATACATAAATTTGACAAATGGCATATTGAACATTCTTTTATGCTTTCCTTTGGGGTTCTCTCAAAATTATTTTGGTTACTGACAACAGAAAAGCAATTTCAAACTGGCTTAAACTACAAAGGTTTATTGATTTGTTTAATAGAACAATGGAAGTAGCATAGTTTTCAATTGTAGTTTGTTCTGACTGTACCTCACTGATTCTCCTGTCTTGCCTCCCTCGCAGTGGTTCTCAACCCTCCTAACGCCACGACCCTTTAATACAGTTCCTCATGTTGTTGTGACCCTCATAAAGTTATTTTCATTGCTACTTCATAACTGTAACTTTGCTACTGTTATGAATCATAATGTAAATATCTGATATGTATTTTCCGATGGTCTTAGGCGACCCCTGTGAAAGGGTCGTTCGACCCCCAAAGGGGTTGCGACCCACAGGTTGAGAACCGCTGCATGGAGTTCCTCTTCAAGCTGATTTTCCTCTTGATTGCAAAATTGCTACCATCAGCAATAGAAGCTACTTGCTTTTTATTCACATCCTTGGAGAGAGAGCCTTACTCCCCACAACAATGAATCAAAATTCCTGAGCTTTTATCTGATTAGACCACCCTTGACCAGATTACAGTAAGTAATCAGAGGAATGTGATTACTCTAATTGGCTTGGCCTGCCCCCAGAGCAGAGGGTAGGTTTAGTCTGCCTAAACCTTATGGCTGAGGTGTTCTCAGGAAGGTAGAGGAACTGGATGACAGGCGACTAGGTAATATCTGCTACTACTATTGAGTCAGATAATGATGTAATTAAATAGAAATAAAGACTAGACAATGGTTCTCAACCCTCCTAAGCCACGGCCCTTTAATACAGTTCCTCATGTTGTGGTGACCCTCATAAAATTATTTTCATTGCTACTTCATAACTGTCATTTTGCTACTGTTATGAATTGTAATATAAATATCTGATATGTGTTTTCCGATGGTCTTAGGTGACCCCCGTGAAAGGGTCGTTCGACCCCCAAAGGGTCATGACCCACAGGTTGAGAACCGCTGGACTAGAAGGAAAGGGCCGAGAAGAATGAGTTAAGGATTTAGTGATAAGAAATACTGTATGTACTTTATTTATAAAATTATGACTTATTGACTTATGTCCTAGAAATGTATATTCAAGATGCATAAAAATTTTGTAGTTCATTTAAAAGGCCTATTATACCAAAGATCATTGCTTAAAGACGTTGTTATGTTCTTGGAATGCTGGCTTAATTGTGAAGTGAGACATACTGAAACATGATCTTGTAAATAGGTTAGAACAGAGCACAGATCATATTAGGAAGCTTTTTGTGATCCCAAATTATTTCTCTTAAACTCTTAAGAAAGTACACCCTAGGCAGTAGAAACCATACTAGTACAGAAAGTTACATATAACATAAAATATTAGATTTGCATTATAGTTTTTTTAATTCTGATTTGGTTCAAAGAAAAAGGTGTTTCTGACTAGCAGTGTATGGAATCTAGGTTATATACTTGAGACCTATTATCTGAGATTATGCACATAAATAGGAAACTTTTATTTAAAAAAATAAACATCTTCACCACATAAACACATTCAAATTGTTGGCATTAGCTCTGGACAAGAAGCTATTTATAAATAATGCCAGAATTAAGGAAAAGAATTAGTCTTTGCAAGTCTCTCTGATTTGTTTTGAAGTTCTATGAGCATGTAATCTGTGATAGATTGGTTCATTGAATAATTCATATGCTTTAGATTACATAGAGTCTCAAAGAGAATAAGGGACAAGCATTTTAAATCTAAAGTAGTATATATAATAGTATATAAAGCCCTGTGTTTCTGGTTGGTCTTCACTGTTGTCAAATTTTTATACTATGTTCTCTAGAGCAGTGTTTCTTAAATTTTAATTTGCAAATGAATACCCTGTGGAGCTTGTTAAAATACAGACTCTTAATTCAGTAGATTTGTGGGTGACCCTGAGATTCTGCCTTTCTGCAAACTCCCACAGGTAACACTGATACTGCTGGTCCTCAGCTAAACTCAGCATAAATCTAGAGATCATCTTGTAGGGTCTTTTCAGTGATCAGAGGACAGAATTACTCTCAATACATTATGTGTCTCTGGGCGTATTTTCTGAATTGCATTTAGAAATAGGAACTTTTTAAAAATTATCTTACTAATTAGGAATAAATATTTGCTGTTGGCGATCTTATAATTGACACCAAAAATTTATTCAGATCTCTCTATTCTTGGTGTGTGGACAAGTGGGTAGTTTGTTAACCATTAGAAGTGGTTCCTTTGTGGGAGGTTATCTATGATTGATAAAGTAACTTTTCCAACTGTGGGATTCTTAGGATAGGTCGTGTAGAAGGAAGATTGAATAGTAGGAAAATAAAGGTCTTTGTAAAATATATGAATAGAAAATACCTGCTGCTTTTAAATATCAAAGGTATAAGATGTCCAAATGACTACAACAGAGAAATTAAAATAATATTAACTGTCCTGAAGATGACTGGTACCAAAACAGAACAGGAAGTCAAAGGAAGAAAAAAAAAGATAAAAGTGTAGGGTCATTTTTGAATTAAACATATTTATAGTAATTGGTATGTTGAACAGGCTCAGCTCGTGAAGTTACCAAAATGTAACTTTCGTTTTGTCTTTCACCATCCCTTTATATTTGATTAGGCAGTAGGAGGAGGATGAAGTCCTTTCCTTCACCCTTGATGAAAACTCCCTTCAGTCCATGTCTTTTTTGGTCACTCTCAAGTAATATTTCTCAATTAGAAATAGTTATTTCTAGTCATGAACATAATCTTAATTTGGTAATTAGAAAAGCCAGTCCTGTGTATTAATAAAAACTCCAAAAATAATTTAGCACTAAATCTCTTACCCTTTTTGGGGGTTTTAGCAGGCCAGTATCTGTGGTCTGGGAAAGGAATGTGGGTTGCTTTCCTTCTCCCACTCTCTGCTTAGCTCACTAAAAATGTTTCTTTTTTCTCCTGGGTCAGGCCTAAGTGGAGAGAAAATTAGGAGACGAGCACAGTGGTAGGTGCTATTGATGTCTGATGTTGAGACGCTCTGGATGACAGATGTTTAAAGATGATTCTCTAGGTAATTTTCCTGGATACCTCCAAGGTTCCCATTCTTGGAGATACATCTTCTGGGCAAATGTAGGTGTGATTCTGGCAGTCGCATGGGAGTCAGCATTAATACCTCCATCTTCCTTTATGCTGAGCCCTTATCCCCCGTTACATGGCCCTATTGGACATGATTTAAAAAGACCCCATGCTGGTTTATCTCCTAGACATGGTTCACTGCTATCCATATGAAATTCTTGTGATTTCTTTGTTTTGCCGTCACTGGGAACATAGTTACTCCCAAATGTGACCCTGTTCATTTTATCCATTTCTTTTGCTCCCAATCAGTGCATCTTTCTCAGGCTTGAATCAAGGCATGGTGAGTCCAGAGTATCCTGCATTTGCTGGGAACATGTATCAAGCTCCATACGTGGACTTGGTGAAATCCATTCTTTCTAGGTTGAGATGAAGGAGGTAATGATAGTACTTTCCTGCATTCACCCCACCTTCTTGAAAGAGAGGAAGATTGGGGTGGATAGTACTGTTTCTAAAGAAATCCTTTAAGATCTTCTTCCCTTCCCCTTCTTCTCAATTAGTTAAAAAAATTCTGGAAGTATTTGAGGGATTTACACTGTTGTGTAAATTCTGCAAATAATGATCTTCTCACATATTTTGTACTATCTAGTTCTGTTTTATTGGTACCTCATTAAAAAAAATAGAGTCCTCTTTTTAACTTTTTAAAATATAAGAAAGGATTTTACTTTTTCCTTTTTTTCCCCCCTATTTTCTCGTGAATAGGTCTGCCCTTCTCCTGTGATTTAATAGGCATGTATTCTGTCTTTATTCTTATGGTGATTGCATATAACTTAAAAGACACTTGCTGTCTTAATTTGAGCCTCCTCCCCTCCACTGCCACACACACACACACACACACACACACACACACACACACACACTACAGTTCTTGGTACAACTGAATGGGAATGGTTTATTTGGGAAGGGGTCCCAGGAAATAGATGTGAAAGCCTAGGGAAAGAGGGAGAGAAACTAGTAACAAGTGTATTAAAAAGCTCATCATTACTGTAGGCAATTGGGGATCAGTCTTTCTGAAGAACCTTGTAGATCTTAAAGCCCAGAGGCATTAAGTCCCCTTTGAGGATGTGTGAAACCATGGGTCCCATCTTAAACATTATAAAAAGCCCCGAGGCAGGAAAACAGAGAGCCACCTGCAGCATATGCTTAAGGTGGGATACTAGTAAGAGAGAGGAACTGTCCTTCATAGTGTAGTAAAACCAGGAGCTCAGGGGACAAGTGTAGGACCTCAGGTGTTTGCTACGCAAGTTTATTTACCTTCCTTGATTACTTAAGCATATCAGTATTACATCTTCCTCCTGTGGGGTTGTTATGGACACACTTTTTCTTTTATCCTTTGATCCTTTATATTTTTTAACTGTGTTTTGTGTGGTTTTGGGTTTTTTGTTTTAATCCATATAATTGTATATATTTTTGTATTTCTGTCTTGATGTAGCTTCTTCTTTATATCCTAAGTTATAGGAATTTCTTTCAGCTAGTCTTCATTTTTTGCTGCTAACGTAATTAAATATACCAGTATCTCACGGTCTTTCAGAAAAGAATGTGGGTAACATTTTGAGGGTACTTGGACACGTGTACAAGTTTGAGAACCACTGTTCTTGGTAAAAACCACTTCCTGGGATTAGAAAGTGATTTATATATTAAAAAAATAAGCAGAGTGCTACAAAGATGAGTTCAACATTTATTTACATAAAAATTGCTTTGATAGGTAAAAGTTGCCCTCACTCTTCATAGGATTGTTTCGCTAATATCCCATTTTTATTTTGTAACCCTACAGGAGCCCAGGCTTGTGTGCTTGTATTTTCTACCACAGACAGGGAATCTTTTGAAGCAATTTCCAGTTGGAGAGAGAAAGTAGTAGCTGAAGTTGGAGATATACCAACTGTACTTGTACAAAACAAGATTGATCTCTTGGATGATTCTTGTATAAAGAAGTAAGATGGCTTCTTTTGATGGGGTGGTGATAATTTTGTAAAATTAAAACCTGTTTTAATTTTTACATAGACTTAAACATTTTAGTGGTTTTTATAGACTGCCTTATACTTAAAATTTCTGTGAGCTATTTTATGTGATGATTGGTTTGGTTTAAAAAATGTTCATACTGAATCATAAGTAGAGAAAAGTAAAGGAATAAATTTTGAAGGCCTTTTCAGAATTCTAGTCTTAAGTCTTTGCACTACAAGTCCAGTTCTTCATATTAAGTCAAATCTAGATATAGTAAAAATGTTAAGAAAAACATCCCTAGATGTTTTAATATCTAGAGTAAGTTAGCTTTCCTGTGGTGATGCATTTAAATAGGTAAGTAGTTCACATTCATAGTTTTGTATATTCAGAACTGTTATGCTCAAAATTTGTGAACAGAGTTTAGCATCCAGATAATTTCTTTTTATAATTTTTGCTCATTGCATTATTAATGTTTAGCTAGCTTTGAAAATCTTTGCTTGGTTTTTACCTTTACTGTTTATGTTCTTATATTAGTTTTCTGTTAGCAAATTAGTTTAAAACTTAGTGCTTAAAACAACAAACATAATTTCACAGTTTTTGTGGGTCAGGAATTTGGGATGGGTTTGAGGTGGTTCTGGTTCAGTTTTTCATGAGGTTGCAGACAAGATGTCAGCTAGGCCTGTAGTCCCATAATGGTTTGACTGGGGCTGTAGGATCTATTTCTGGATGGTTCACTCAGTTGCCTCTTGGCAGGGGCTTAGTTCTTTGCCTTGTAGACCTCTCCCTAGAGCTGCTTGAGTCTTCTCACAGCATGGCAGCTGGCTTCCCCCAGTAGGTGATCCAAGAGAAAGGAAGGCAGAAGCCACAATGTCTCTTATGACCTAGTCACATACAATCACTGCTATGTAGTACTGATCACACAAACCAAACTTAAAGATAATGTGGGAGGAGACTACACAAGAGTATAAAGGCCAGGAGGGAGGGGTGGGGAGATGGGATGGAATCATTGGGAACTATTTTGGAGCATAGCTACTACAGTCTTAATAAGATCTGGTATCCACAATCAGGAGTCACAGTAAAACCAAAATTAGGAGTGCACTCTTGCATATAGTCATTAAGGTACCAACTTTGCCCTTGGCAGCCAAGTGTTTCAGTCACTAAGAGTAAAATAATGCAATGTATGATTTTTAGAGTGCAATTAAATTCAAATATTTTTAAAAACAGAAGATAGAAAAAGTATTATATAAAGAAAGGTGATGTTTAGCTATTTTAAGGCTAGAGTTTATAATGATGTTATAAAAAAGTATCTGTTTACAGTTACATTGTAATGGTTGGAGTTCATCCCCCAAGAGTAGTGAAAACTAAAAATTCTATTCAAGCACTGGGAAAATGGCTTTCATTGGTCTGAAAGGTCTGGTACCCCCTCCCCCAAGCTATATTCAGTAAATTTAATAAAAGTGATTTTTTAAAATAAGCTATCAGAAAGTACCTTGATAAGCATTTTTTTTTTTAATTGATGTATAGTGAGGAAGCTGAAGCACTGGCAAAAAAGCTCAAGCTAAGATTCTACAGAACATCCGTGAAAGAAGATCTAAATGTGAATGAAGGTAAACAGCCTTTAAAAAAATAACCAGGAAGTTTACTTTTTTCTTCTGCTTTTTCTCTTCTGTTGTTTAGAAAACATATTTGTACTGAGAATAGAATTTTATTGTTGTCATCATTAAGGAAAATGTAAAGGCATGGTGCTTCTTTGAGTTAGAGTCTTTAATTATCGATTAATGTCTTGAAATACTTGTTATTCTACAGCAAAACTCTGGTGTTATTTTTTTTTTTAATCTTTAAAAATATAATTATATGTGTGAGTATACATGTATGTGTTTTTCATGCATACCTCTTAAAATTACTGAATTATTTTAGTACTATACAATAGTGGATATTCAGTTAGATAGTTATAATGACCTTAATTTGTTCAATAATATTCCTAGTTGAAGCAAGTGATATTAGAGAAAAAAAGTGATATTAGAGAAAGAGGACTGCTATTTGTCTCATTTCAGAATTGTTACTTATTTTATTAGACTGCAAATTGTTTGTTGCTCAGGTGTCTTCTGAATAGTTCTTTTCACCTAAAGAAAGGAGACATCTTAAGGAGACATCTTTACTAATAAATGCCACTATATATTTATTAATATTACCATTATACTCAAGTATTGCTCAAATAAATTTTTAAAATTGAATTTTTACTAGATTATATACTTCTAATTTAATTTTAAATTTGTTTAGTAAATATAAATATAGTAAGTGATGTGAAATAATAGATTTTACATGTATAAGTCATACTGACCTGGTAGGGTTTTTGTTATTGTTTTTATTCTAGTTTTTAAATATTTGGCTGAAAAATATCTTCAAAAACTCAAACAACAAATAGCTGAGGATCCAGAATTAATGCATTCAAGTAGTAACAAAATTGGTAAGTACCCAGGAAATTTTAGACCCATGTTTACCTGGGAAATTTATTTTCCATTCATTATTATCATATTTACTACTTTTTATACAATATGCTCATTTCTTTAAGAAATGTATTAGAAAGTGATTATTAAATTTAGGAGTATCAGCTCTCTTACTAAAGGTATGTTGACTATCATTATGGAACACATTAAATGCAGGCTGTCTTCATCCCAACATGTAAAGACAGTTCACCCATCCTTCCTGTGCAGCCTCGTGCCCCACTGTCACGTATGTACCCTGTTCACTGGTTCCACCAGAGGGCTTGCCCTTTTTTGAGCATGCCCAGTGCTGTCTTACTTCTTCACTTTGGCTCATTTTGGTTTTTTTCATCAGGAATGACCTCCCTTTCCCATCTTCTGTCAAAGAACTATTCATTCTTCAGGGACTAGAAAGCTCTCTTAGCTAAATTGCTGACTGAAGCTACATCCTCATGCACTTCCTCTAAACAAAGAGAGATTTAAGTTCAGGACATTGCCAGGTGTCTAGTTCCATCTTTATCATGTAGTTCTCCCTTTCTTGTGAATTAGATGTAATTGGTCCTTCCTTTGAACCATCTATAGGATCTTGTGTCTCTTTTGTGGCACTTAACATATAATGTCTTATAGCATTACTTCTTTGTATACTAACTCACCTCACTTAATAGATTTTGAACTTTTTGTGGGCAGGAATTGGTCATAGTCACCTTATATTGTTGATAGTGTCTCTGGCCCAGAAATTTATGTATCTCAGGTGAGAAATAGTTCATAAATTGGATTTATGTTTTAAGACCAGCACAGTTCAAAATGGAAATTATAATAATTAAGTTTTTCTTTAGTTCATTCCTTTTATCTTCTTATGACTTTAATTATCTGTAGACCATTTTGTTATTTTAGCTTAGATAGGAAAATTATATATACAATATTTTTATTAACATAAAATCTCACAAATACTGTTGTTAACTACAAATCAGGTATTCTTAAGGAAGTTATATGATGTAAAGTTAATAAGAGAAATTATTAAAATAATCATTTATGGATTCTGAATTTCATAAATAGATGGTTAGTAAAAAGATGCAGAAGAGTGTGTAGAGTATGTCATCATTTGGGTAGCAAAGAGAGGATAAAAAGAAAATATATGTATTTTTGCCTACATGTGCATAAAATATCTCTGGAAGGATACATAGGAAAACTGATAAAACATGCATGTAGTAGGGGAGGGAAACTGGTTGAGGGGGATTAGGATGGAAGGGAGACTTTGCTGTGACCCCTTTTGTACCCTTTGAACTTTCAACCATCTGTACTGGCTATTAAAAATAAATGAAATGAAAACAGAAGATTACAATTGTAAATACTTGGAAATATTACCGATTTACTAAGAAACTGGATGCACAGTCTGCAGTAGGTAATCCTGAGGCATATCAGTGTCATTCTCTGTGTTTTCCCTCAATTTATACAGGTGTGTTTAATACATCTGGTGGAAGTCATTTGGGTCAGAATTCAAGTACCCTTAATGGTGGAGATGTCATCAATCTTAGACCCAACAAACAGAGGACCAAGAAAAACAGAAATCCTTTTAGCAGCTGTAGCATACCCTAAAATGCTTTAGAGAGAAAAAGAAATGAATTATATTGTGCAATTCAGTAAGAACTGCATCCAGCTGTCAAGATACATTGCAAGTTTTGTAGCAGATTTACACCTAATGGCCATCTGAAAGTTGATAGACTTATGTATTGTTCTGCAGTGCTTTTCATAATGGAGTGAAATCTTTGGAGAAAATTACTGCCCTGTGGACTCATTTTAATTATTTTACATTAGACGAAGCTTCTCCTGTTTTTGAAAGAATGTCGTAAGAAATGTCAAAAATGGGTTTTGCTGAATTTCAAATGCTGGAAAACATAAATGAAATGCCTAAATATATTGATACAGATTTTAATATTATAGGTCAAGGAAAGATAGCAAGCATTCTTTTTCTGAAATTGGTCATCTAGCTTTTCTGGAAAATAGTATTGAATCCAAATACTTACAAAAAATAATATTGAAAGGTAAACCTTAAACTTTGTCAGACTGCATTATTTTTTATTTTGGCAATATTACTTGTGCAATATCTGTACAATATGAAATGTGGAGGTACGTATACATACAGATAATCTGGTACTGAATTAAACTGAAGGTGTGTGCAGTATTTAAAGAAATGTAGAATCTAAGTAATTCATTCATAGGATAAAAAGTTTTTATTTTCAACTAAGAAATTCCAGACATAGTTTGCAAAAGAGCTCAGATTTAAAAAGTGCTATGTGCCAAAACTATCATACCTAATTTTTACAGTGCTTTACTATCAGAATTTATATTGTTTATAATATCTTTTAAAAGCAGTTTTCCTCTCCGATGGGGTAGATAAGAGGAGCATAAATGTTTTAATGCCAGAGCATCTCCCAGGTGAGACGTGTTGTAAAATATTTTTCATATGTCCATTGGTGAGCATGGAGAGCTTGTGCTGGCCGGGCCTTTAAGACACCAGCACATTTGCAGTTAACCCTTAGGGCCTGTGAAGTGCTGCGGGGCATCTAGCACCTTTTGCTGCTGACTGAAAATGCAATTTTGAACTTTTAGGATTATGCTAACAGTTTTTTTTAAATGCACAAGAGATGATCTTTTGTCGTAATCCACATTATGGATTTTTTAATGCCCTGCAACTGTAAAGCATCTTTTTGTTTACACATTTTTGTATGGTATTTTAAGATTATCACTTAAAAATTTCTATAATCTTTGGTTTGTATAGCACTTTCTCAAGACTGTCAGGACCAAATATAAAATAATTTCTTTTAAGAAATGATTTTAATATGTAATCATGTGGCAAAGCATACATAAATTATGTGACTTGGGACAGTAGCTTTCCAGCTAAGATAATGGCATGAACTCTGTTAAACTGATGATCATTTATCAATGACTTTGTTTTTAACCCCTTACAGTATGCCTGGTTTTCACAGGATTTCAAAATATGTAAAAATAACTTTTCTTGGAAAATATATCATAAAGTTCTTTTTCATTTTTTTGTACTAAATACCTAATGTTTTATATTATATATTCCTTTCGTATGTTTTTTTCCCTCTCTTTTTGTTTCTAAGTCTTCCATCTGTACCACTCTCATCCCCTGTCCAGATTAATGTCGAGAAGCTGATAGAATTTTCTGGGGCATGTCTTTGTTAAATGGTAAGAGTGGATGTTCGCTTTTCATAATACTGAAATACTCTGGCAGTGTCTATTTCAAAGTAATATAAAATGTTTATTTTTATGTCACCAGTTGTCACCACTCCCATTGCTGGCAATGGGATAGGTGTTGGGGAAAAACTCAGTTCCTAACAATAGATAGCTGCTAGTGATTCATCTTTCCTTTTCTACTCTCTTGCAATATAGTCTCCTTAGTTTTTGCACAAGGTTTATTTTGTGTCAAATTGTCTTAGTCTTTAGTAGCAGAAAAATCACACTATGTATTATGTTGTAGTTGTATTTCATATTTAAATTGTGTGGGTAAACGTTTGTTACTTTTATATATAAAAAATGTTATCTCTGATGATGGTTGCAGTTCCTTTGATATTTGTAATATAATTTTATGTACTTAGGGTCCGTTTTTTCTTTTTATAAGGACTGAAGAGAGATCTTCAGTACACATTTGAATTTTTAATTTGCACTTCTGTATTTTAAATCTATCCATAATCAATCATTTTAAATAATTAAGTAGGTCTGAAAATCAGCCACAAATGATATCTTAAAAACTTTCTCAATTTAATTAATTCTGAAACCTTCTAAATTGACAATGAATTTTTTCACCCTTGAGACTCTTAATTCTTTTAAATAACTTGACTATTAATTTCTGATGAATCATAGTTGCTAAAGAATAAGACTCCAGGATGTTGTGCATCTGTGCTCTAATGTACTTTTTTACATTATGGGTAATTTTTAGTATACAGACATAGCTGTGGAATAATTGCCATATTTCAAAGTTGCAAAGGTTTCCGTTTCCTCTTTCAGTGTGCCTATTGAATTAAATAGCCTACAATACTTTGTGCCTCATATGAGGCAATACAGTTAAATGAAACCAAGCTAAATGGTTTCCTTTTCATTTGCCCAAAGGTGATAGCACACATGTACTTTTTCAAAATAAAATAAAACACTACCAAAAAGAGGATGAATACCTTTTCCTCATTGTAAAAGTGAAGTTAGATGGTTGTTTCATAAATTGACAGTGCAGTGCTTAGAAAGAACTCTCATTAATGTACTCCATTGTGCCTGGGACTGGGGTATTTTCTGAAGATCTTAGAATGGGGAGTAGCCCTCAGGACCTAATGTCCCAACTTAAAGTGAACCACTTTAATGTAAAATATTGTTAACTGTTAGTATGCTTTTCAAAACCTTTGAAACAGTTACTGGTAACTTGAAGTGCTCCCATTACTGTATCATTAAGGGTTTCTGTCTCTCTGAAAACAAAATGAACTGTAAAAATCTGTCCCACACTACAGAGTCAATCTAATGAACAAGTAGATGTATTCTATTTTAACTTTAGTTACAAATATCATGTGTATGATTCTCACTCTAGGTTTTTACCCTAAAACATGTAAGTGAATTTCTTTGCTAACAGAAAACATTGAAAACCACAATGGACTCTGAAATATGCAATCAGCTAACTCCTAGGTAACTGGATGGTTTAGCTGTAATAACCTTTATTAAATAGAGCTCCTCTTCTTCTCGCTCTTGAAATACCTATAGTGGGATGCTGGTAAGTGGTCTTAAAAATAAAAACTTCGGGTTAAAAGGAAATCTGAACCCCTTCTATATTTTTGTTACTACTAAATTAATGCTTTTGTAGATTTGAGTGGAAAACCACTTGTATGTATTGTTACTGGTTTGCAGTTATGCCCTTGAGCTTAATTCAAAATGTACTACTTAATAAAAATTTCCCAATAATCAAAAATAAATGCATTTCAAAGCTAGAACTTTGTGTGATATGAGTCACTAGTGTGGAACCAAATCATCAAGATATAATGTTACTTCTTTAAAAATCAAAACAGCTTAAAAATATTTCATATTTCAAATATTTACTTTGCCAACATTTCGCATTCTTCATTTTATTGATAGTGAATATTTAATGCACTGTTTTAAAGCGATTTTTGCCTTGGAAACTAAGTTTTTTTCTCTAATCCTCTCAGTATCAGTTTGTTTTAAAGAAAAGTTATCTTATTTTGAGTCCCCCCAAGCCCCCACACACACAATAATAATTTACTTTGTCTTGTGGTACAAAATGCAGTTCAGATTTATTTACTAAGTGCTTTCTTTGTTAGCCACCATGCTAAGCACCTTGCATAGTATATCTCATTTAATTCACAGGAGGATTATCATCTCCCTTTTCCTCCTGGAGAAGGCAGGAATGTGTCCCAGGCCCTCTGCTGGTAAGAGATGGGGTTGGAAGCTCCTGCCAGGTCTTGCAGCAAAGCTTAAGCCTCCGTGTATTCTGTGTTTTGTCGCAGGCCTTGTAGCATCTTCAGACCTGCAGTCTAACGATTACGTTTGGAGATGACTTTATAATACTCCCTGGATCCAAATGCTAGGTCAGTTTTCCTTCCAATGCCAGGTTTCTCCATCTTTTCTGACACCCTTTCATAAATTCCCACACAGAGTGCCCAATTTAATCTGTTCTGGTCACCTCCGGAATATGGCTTGTTAAAGCTGGGCGAGATCCTGAAATTGGCCCTCACCAAACATGTGAGTGGATGTCACAGTGATTTGAATGCTCAGTATATGCAAGGGAAGCAAGCTTGCTACAATATTTACTGGTTTGAGGTGGATAATTAAAAGATTTGTGTTATCCAGTTAAAGTTGTTGACTCTTAGTTCATTATTGAAAACTTAACAGTATGGTCATGTCCCTAAGCAGAAGGTTCATTTCATTGTGTCATATTAGTAAACACACACAAAAAGAAGTTCAAATTCACTGCTGTCCTTGTTGTCCTGCCTTTTCCAAAATTCTCAGCTTTTTCCATTTTTGTTTTTGAATAATTGTAAAATCCAGCTTTCAAAAATAGCATTATCACATACATGCACTACAAAAAAAAGTATTAACATTTATCACAATCAGCCATTTGAAAAGGACAAAAGCCATGGATGTTTCCTAGTTAGAACTCATTGCATGTATTTTAGTTTGCTAGATCCTTACTCAGCTACTTGCAGTGGTTCCACTCTTTCATGCTTTCCTGTTTTAAAATGTTGAAGCAGAGTTCTCTAATTAGTTGATCACCTCTTTGGAATGAATTCTGGGCATTCTTGAGTCAGGGTACTAGACTGAGCTCCGATACAAAGGACCATGCCTGCATGCATTGTGTCCCTCACTTGACTAATGGTTCAATCCAAGGGAGGACTCCACTCCTGTCATGAATACAGTGTGAATGGTGCCCCCTAGAGGATGCAGGACTAGTACTGGAGGGAAGCACAGCTGGAAGCCACTAGGTCACATTTATTACTGGTAGGTCTCCCCATGGCTCTGAAACCTTTAGGGATTTTTTTTTTTTTCAGTGTCAGGAATTCCTACATTAAAATACCAGGAAGGTCAATTCTGTATTTGTTAAATTTGTAACCAGGCAGCAGTGTCACTCTGACCTCACTTGATGAAAAACATTGAGTGTTCTTCCGTCAGCTCTTCTGCAGGTCCTGATAGTTTTATACTAGAAGAACCAGGTGGGGATGGGAACACTCTCCTGGGAAGCACAACTCATGGGGGATGGCAGAAGGACTGTCCTGAAAGTGTTCATAACACTCCGGAAATGGTATGGAATCAGGATAGGGCTGTCAGGGAAGACAGTTGACTCTGACACCCATGCCATAGAAAAGTAGTGTTATTCCTTTGATGTCTTTGCCAGTTGCTTGAGTTCTGGTTAACGGAGGGTCTACTGTGTATCAACACAGGCAAAACACACTGAATTCCCTTATAGTCCAAATCTATTACTGTTAGAAAAAATGAGTTTGAATGAAGGTAAAACTTTGACTCTTGGAGTTTCATTATTTGAAAACAAATTACACTTACAGTCTTAAAAATAAAAAAGAATCAACACATTGAAGTCACTGCACTTGAACATGGATCAGTCTAGAGGATGGTGACCAGGGACTAAAGCAACTTGGAGAGGGTAGATCACAGCTTTTTAAGTCTGCAATAAGGAATGGTCTGCAGTAAACTCCACTGCAAAAAGTGGGACAGAAAGAATGCCAAGGTTGAGGAGGCAGAGCTGGAATACTTTGTGACAGAAAAGTCCTTGCTTGACACGGAGTAAATGGAAAGGGGCAGCATTTTCCTGAGTGGGAGATATTTACAGATGCTGACAGTCCTTGAGAACTTTGAGGAAAACTTGACTGTCTGTTTCTTAATTTCCAAAAAGCTGATAAAAAGATGGCACAAAAAGAAAATCTTTATCCGACAGCAAATTAGAATCTGCTGACAAGTCAAGAGACTTTGCCAGTTATCAACGAGAATTAATGTTTCCCGTGAGAGGCTGGCAATCAAAGCAACTATAAATGTCATCAGATTGTAACTGCTTTTTATGAAAAGGGAGTAATTTGGCATTTTTGTCCAGAAAACAAAGCTCAATATTGTTTGCACTGAGAGAGATACATGTAAGTATAAAAAACCAATCTGGATCTTTTTTTTTCTAGTGTGAAAGAATTATGTTCTAATAAAAATTGAGTTTGCTACAGTCATTTTTCAGTAGTTTGAAAGTTCAGGGTTTTGTGTATTAATACTAATAAAATTCTACAGTTGCTTCATTTATGACAGATAAAAGAATACACTACTCAAACTTGTTAGTAAATAAAATGCAAATTAAAGGTGTTTCATATCTAATGTTAGAAAAAAATGCTCAATGCTGGAAAGCTTTCAGTGAAATAGCTACATTTTAATTACTAAAGACAGTATAAATTGATATAACTCTTATACAAAAGAATTGGAATTATGTCAGGCCATGAAAATGTATATACCCTTTGACCAAGTAAATCCCACTGCTGGGAATTTATACAAGAAGGAAAAAGATCTATATACACAAATAAGTTGCAGTAATAGCAACAAATTGGAAAGAACCTAAATGTCCAGTAAGGAGAATAGGTAGGTCAGAGATTTTTAAGTTGACAATTAAGTAGACTTTATAGCTGCATTTAATTATTTTTTTAAAAAGTAGTTACAGCATTGCATTTATATGATTAAAATTTTAGAGAACTGATGCATTTGGAAAAAGATGAAGTTGATAGTTCACAGTGATAAAATAAGGTGTGAGTTTTCTCACATTTTGTCAGATTTTCATGTATATCAAGAAATACATTCATATTATGTATAAATCTTTTAAGTTCAAAATATAATTTGCTACAGTAATCTAAAAAACAAAAAACTGCAGAATGATGAGGATGTACGGAAAGTTCTTACTGTGTGATTGTTTTGGCCCTCTAAGTAACAGTGGGTGTGTAGTAAAATGTCCTGCTGCTTAAGGTAAAGAGTCTGGTCAGCCAAATGTCCCGCACGCCCTGAGTCTCCATGCCAGATGACGCCCAGGAAAGAACAGTGATGTTTTTGCTCCTGGCTGAGCATGTACTCCCCCACATAGGAAGTACTCCTCCCCAGCCACGCGTGCATGTGTGCGCGCGTGTGTGTGCGCGCACACGTGTGCATGTGCGCATGCGCGTTAGCTGCTAGAGCCTACTATAAGACAAGAAATCTAAACATTTGTAGAAAGTAAGTAAAACATCTACTTTTAATTGTTATTCACAAAACTGATGACACTGGAATATTTTCATCATCTGAAACAACTTTCTATATCAAATGAGTGATTATGCCTAACATGAAGAACGAGTTATTACTTAAAATAGCATTTTATCATTTTTACATCATTATTTGTAAGTGCTCTCAGGTTTGAAAACTAATTAAATCTGCTTTCAGCATTTTGTTGCAGAGTTTTGGAACCAGCTCCTTTAGAATGCTCTAACAGCTTGATGGCCTTGTCAGAGTTTTCAATATTTCTAAGCAGAGTCTCTAATCTTCTTTTAATTTTCTTCTGATCTTCAAGTGCACAGCCAATTACTATGGATTGAAACTTCTGGTCCACTGGCCCAGGTGGCACCTCAGACGAACACGCACTGTATAGCGACATTAAATAACTTTTGGCATTTCCCAAATCATCCAGAAACTTACTGACCACCTCGTCAATAATCCTGGTGGCATGCTTTAGGGACTCTTGTTGCTGAGGGTTTCTAATTGTTTCTACAGAAACTTCAACAGTGAGGGTTCGTCCCATCAAACGGTTTGCAGTCAGATTTAGTTCTTCTCTTTCTCCTAAACATATAAAGTTCGAAATATCAATATGAGACATAAACTTTTCTATGTTGAAGGGTTGAGAACAGGCCTCCTCAAAATGTACCACTTTGGCATGTGAAATATTTTGAGCTGAAGGTAGTTGATACCTTGCAAGCTTATGAGAAACTTTTCTCTCTCCCATAAAGAATTCAAATTAGAGGTCTTGCTCATAGTAAGTGTTATTACCAGAGACAGCTTTTTATAAGCTACCCATAGGGCAGGGAAACTTATAATTACTGAACATCTGTTCTTATCCTACAAATCTCCCTCCTGCCCCCTGAAGCCCCCATCGTTTAGCTCCTTCCTTACCTCTCATTGTCATGTATACCTCATTTCACCTTTCTGCCTCTGAACCTCTCATGTATGTGGGACTCTCATGTGTACATAATGTGATTTGGTTATTTTTCTCTTGTTAATCTCATGTCAATTTAATTATTAGATCAGCTGAAAGAATCTGTAAAGATAGAAAATTTCTTCTCCCCCCAACAATGTCAAGAACACTAAGTCATTCATTTGTTGCTAAATCTATTTTATTTGATCACCTCTGCTATGCTTTTTTAAGGGTAAAAGTTAAAACTATAGTATATAAAATTAACTGATAAAATGCATCAGATTACAGAGAGGAGGTAGAAAACCTTCCCCTGAAAGGCTTATGCATGGGATACCTACCACATGACTTCTCTAGTTGTCATGTTTGCAAAAGTTAGGGCAGATATGCATTTGTAAGTGGGATGGAGCTCAAGTCTGAACATAGAGTGAACAGTGAGCATAACTAGTGTTTTGTGCTGGTTACATGTCTTGAATCTCTCCATAAGGATGTACATGTAGGAGAGAAAAAAATAATTTTCCCTCTATTCTTCTGAGTTCTTCGCTGAATACCCTTGTAATAACAGACAGATTCACAACAAAAACCAGATGTTTATTAACATGTGTATCTCACATACATGAAAAAACTGAGTAACTGTGAGACAGCCCAAGCTGCCACTTTAAATACCATCTTCAGCTAAAGACAAAAGAAAGATGGGCAGAGAGAGAAGCCAGTTGGGGAAGTTACCAGGAAAAGCACAGTAAGCAAGGGTAAGATTTAAGTACAGGAGGTGCCTTCTCCATTAAGAGCTTCTTGTGATTTACTGTCCTGTCCTCTTGGTACACAAGGGAGACACCCTTACAAATGAATTTACTTTATAAATGTAAATTTCCCTTACAAAAGGGTTACAGTATACACAGTTTTCAGAGCCTCTCCTGTATCTGCAGTTTTTCAAAAACAATCAGCTCAAAATAATCCTGTGCCAAAGAGGCGTATTTTGGGGTGGCATATTCTGCATGTTTATTAGATATGACGTCACAGTTTTGGCTGAGAAAACATAGCCACAAACTGGAGAAAAAGCTGGCATTGACTTCATTGCCTCCAGACAAATTTAAGATAGCCAGTGGTCTCGTCTTGACCAGTACAAATGGGCAGTGAAAGGAAAAGAGGCTGTCAGCATTTCATTATGCGTACGAAAAAGTCAGCAATCTCCTGTTTGCCCAGTTCTGCACCTTCCTTCCTAATTCATTGAACTTTGACTGGAATAGTGAAGAGACAGATTAGATCTCAACCCTGTGATGATCTGGAATTAGAGCGCACACTTACTGCACCAGCTCCCTGGCTCACTAGGCTGTCCTGAGAAGCACCAGAAGAGCTAAAGGAAGTCCATTGCCAATGAAAGAAAATCACCAGGGGCCTGTTCCTCTGTGGGCAGGCATACTCTTCATGTGAAAATGATCGTGCAACTTTACATTAATGAGGTTTTATTGGGTCTCTGATTTACTCTGTTTTCCCATTCCTCTCCTTAAGTTACACATCAGTTCATCTCCTTTTGTCTTACTTCTCTGCTTGCAATCTCATCTTTTCCTTCTCCTCTTACATTGTCCCTAATACATTCCCGTAACTTCTATAGAACTAAGTGAGTGTGAACGTGAGGTCAGATGCTTGGCCTTACTGCTGGGGGCCAGCTCTTCTGCCAAAGGAGCTTGCAGGCCTATTTTTCTGTCACTTCCAGCCATGGCCCCGGGGTAGAGAGGACCGCGGAAGAAAGATCTTGGGGGAACTGACAGCTGCAGCTGCTGCTCACAGGAAATGCTCAAACTGAGTGTACTCACAAAAGTCAAGCAAAAATGGACCCACACTTATCATAAACCCCTTAAAGGAGTAAAAGATGAGCCCCCATCTGTGGCAACAGCTCTCACCATCGCTGATCTGCCTCATATCCTGACTGTTTTGGATACTGTGGATCATTTCCAGGAGAACTTCTTTCTCTTGCTCAACAGCAGTTGCTGCTTCTCTCAAAGCTTCTACCCTGGATAAATTGAGAAAACAACAGTTACCACAGGGAAGATTGGTTTTCCTCACCTTTTTATCATTCAATCCAACTCGGGTTTAAAGATCACTAGAAATACTTTTCAAAGTCTTTATTCCTTTTTTTATTCTTCCATTTTTCTATTCTTTTTAATCCACTTACCCCACCCCCATTTCCCTCCTTACTCATAAGAGGATCATTCTATTTAGTGTTTATCTATTTGTTCTTACAATATATGTATTTGTGTATTCATCTATTTTTTTTTTCTTTTTCTTCTTTTTTTTTTTTTTAATGTGGGTAGTTCCCTGGCTGGGAATCGAACCCAGGTCGCAGTGTTGACAGCACCAAAGCCTTAAGCCACTACACCACCAGGGAACTCCCTGTATTCATCTATTTTTAATTTATATCGTATTGTTTTTTTCACTCAGCATTATTTTATTAAAAACCACTCAGGTTCCTATGTGTACTTCTAAGCGGTAGTTTGTAATTGTTGCATAATGCTCCACATGTCTGCCCACCTGTCTCCCAGTGGAGACATTCACCGTGTCGCACAGCTACTCATCACCACAAATAACACTTCAAAGAATACATGTCCCCTAATGGACCTGGATAAGACTCTTCTTAGGATACATCCCAGGGCAGAATTGCTGACACCCAGGGTAAGTGTACCCTCAGTTTGACTCAGTACTAGGATTGCTCTCTAGAATGGCTGTACCAGGCCATACTCCTGGCTGCAAAGCATAGGAGTCCCTGTATCCCCACAGCGCTCCAAGTACTCAGCATTTTACAATTTTCTAACAACTTGTTGCCAGTCCAATAAGTGTACAGTGACATGTCAGTATTTAATTTGCATTTATTTCATTAATAATTTTGGACATCTCTTTGTACCTTTGTTAGCCTGTTCTCAGTCTTTGCATAATAAAGGTAGTAATAAACCCCTTGTTGGTTACAGACAATTCAACTATCTTCTCCTATCCTATTGTAATATAAACTTTGGAATATCTTTCACTCAAGTACTCACTACAAACACTACATATGACCACAACTAGTCACTACAGAACTAGGCTGTGGAATCATGAAAACGAGAGAAGAAAAAAAATCCTCTATTTAAAGTGCTCTGTTTCCAGGGCACCCTCTTGCTGTATATTATACCGCAACTAAGTAAGTTGCCAATTTTTCCAAATTAGTGACAGACCTATGCACAGTATTCAGATGATCTTAGAAACACGAGATCTGGGAAGATCTAATCCTGGTTGCTGCCTCGAGTGGGCTGAGCAGGACCACCATCAGTATGTGAGCGCCCGTCCATTCCACATAAGGGCCCCCAGTTCATCCCAACTACAAATATGCCTTTCCCCCAACAGTCACCCACCTGTTCTAACCCAAAATAACACTGATAGGCAGAGTCACAGGGTCTCTTTCTTCATCTAAATACTAAATATATGTTGGACTTCGTAAGAGCCAGTAAAAACAGCTGATAAGGATCGTATGTGACAAATTTGGCTGGAAAAGACAATAAAAAATAAGCTATAAAATAGTAATATAATATCAGGCCCTCTTCCAGCACCATTCATTATGTACTTACACATTTTATATGGGCAAACTCTCATACAGATAAACTAGGGCCCAGTACAAATGAAAGAGGTAGAATTGGTACTAATATAAAGAATTTATGCTAAATACACAAACCATGACTCCAGTATTTAAATGACACATGTGAACCATGTGATTGGTAAATGAGAAGTGCTGAAAGAAGGGATTAATTTTTCAACACTTGAGTTTGTATTCAAAAGTAAGATGATGAATGTTATTCTAAAAAGGGAGGTTTCATTTACAAGTTACAATAGTAAGTTCAGGAAGTTAACAAAAATGTTTTAAAAGGTGACACTCTAGGAAAAATATAATCTGTCATTTGAAGAAGTATTTTGTCATTAAATGAGACCAAATATAGAGGGAATTAGATGGAATTTTCAAGTTTTGGGAGTTTTTTCCCCACAAGGCTAAAAAGTACAGGGCATTTTCCCTGTGAAAAACAGATTTCATCTTTTATAGAATTTCTTACATATGTTTTTAATGTATACTTTTTTCATACCATTGCAAGGGTAAAATCATTCTGCAGAACCAGGGGTTTGGTTCAGTTTGGTTTTTGGCATCCAGGACCTTTCATCTGCTGTTTTCTCTTCTACAACATTCTTTATCCCTGACCCTTGTCCAGGGCGATCCTTTTTCAAAACCCAATCCTTGTGGCAGGAACTGTTTCCTTAACACCTTTCCCCTCCTCTGCCTTGAGGTAATCAGTGCCTCACTTGGCATTGTACATATGTCTAGGACAGCGGTTCCCAAACTTTTTCACTTGTGTACCCCTTTTAAACCCATTTCTATAAATTATACTCCATTTTTAAAACAGCTGTCTTTAAATACACTTTTGTTCAGTGCCTATCTTTATGTAAAATAGTGGAAATAAGGTAATGAGTTAGGAAAGAAAAATTACTACACTAAAAGTACAAACCACAGATTTAATTTTACAATATTGTAAGTTAAATATTGATAATGATCAAGTACATAAACATTAAGTAAAACTAGAAAAGAATCACAATTAAAGACAATGCACTTTTATTTAGTTGATAACTAAACTGATCAAACAGTCTGGCTACAGATATATGTTTAGGGAAGTTCTAGAAACATGGCAAATGGATTGCTCTGAAACTGCATAGTGATTTGTAGAAGAGCGGTCTGGGGGGAAGGGTCATAGCCACGCCCTCACCAATCATCACTGGCTAATGTGATCTAATTGTGAAGTGTCTCCATTAACTGTGATTTAATCTTAACATTTATTGTTCCATAACTAACATTTTGCACTTCTTTACTTTAACTGCTTTTTCACCATTACTGGTTATGTTCCATGTACCCCTGAATGGCCTAGCACAGCAAAATGTTAGTTATGGAACAATAAATGTTAAGTTTGAATCACTGTTATTAGATCACATTAGCAAATGATGATTGGTGAAGGCACATGGCCATGAACCGTTCCCCCAAACTGCTCTATTAATGCCAATCATTACACCCAATTTCAGAACAATCCATTTGCAACATTTCTAGAACTTCCCCAAACATAAATACATCCATAGCCAGACTGTTTGATCAGTTTAGTTAGTGACTGAGTAAAAGTGCGTTGTCTTTAATCGTGATTCTTCTCAAGTAGTTTTTTTATTTAATGTTTAACATAGTTTCAGTTACTATTGTCAGTGATTTTTAAGGGTGTCAGTTATGAATCAGTGGTTGAAAACGGGAACGGTTAAAAAAAACAAAACTTGATGCAGATTATAATCTGTCACCAAGTACTTCTCAACACGTGTCTGCAGCTACAAGTATAGCCACACGAGGAGATAGTACAAAAGTGGGTGCCTCAGATATACAGAACAAAAGGAAATACTGTGAATATATTAAATGTGGTTTTCATTTGTAGGGGATGATGACTGTCCTAAGCCTTTGTTATGTGTAGGGAAATATTATCCAGCAGTTACAGGAAACCCTGTTTACTTACGCCACATTTATTTTGTTTGTTTGTTTGTTTTTTTATGTGGGGAGTTCCCTGGCTGGGAATCGAACCCAGGCCACAGCGTTGAGAGTGCCAAAGCCTAGCCACTACACCACCAGGGAACTCCTCATATTTACGCCACATTTAGAAACTAAACATCCTATATATAAAAACAAATACATTACTGGGGTTCTCTGGCTTCCCTTAGTTGGTTGGATTGTTGTGGTGTGTGCACTGATGGAGGCAAGCCTATGCCAGGTTATTTTATAGGCCTGCGTGGCCAAATTAAAGAAGTAGCTCCCCAAGTACCATGGAGTCACTGCTGCATTCAAAGACAGAGTCTTGCACCCAAGATGCTTCCTAGTGAACTGAAAGTTGTTCTTGATGAGGCTATAAAAGTTGTAAATTTTATTAAGACACAACCACAAAACTCCAGATTGTTTATAAAGTACTGTGTGCAGAAATGAACAGCATTCACAGCACATTACTTTTGCATACGGAGATAAGGTGGCTATGTCATGGCAAAGTATTTACATGGATGTTTGAACTTAGACATGAAGACCAGGCATTTTTTGAAGACCATTGTTGCCCTCTTGCTCCAAATTTTCAGGACAGTGATTGGCTTCAAAGTCTCACATATTTATCAGATATTTTTCTAGAAATAAACAAACTCGGGACTTCAAAATAGCTCAATCAGTATATTCAAAGTAACCGACAAAATTGAGTAAATGATTTAAAAACTGGACTTTTGGAAAGTATGTATTGAAAGAAGTCAGCCTGAAGTTTGTGAAACTCTGCATAACTTCTTATCTGCGAATGACTTACACCTGTCCCAAAGCATGAAAGAGATATATTGTAAGTCACTCAGAAGGTCTTAAAGTGTCCTTTTATAAGTACATGTGTCAGCGTGGAAAAGAAAACAAATGGGTTGCAGATCCCTTCAGTGAATAATTCTATAAAGAAGCTAAACTATCATCAATCAGTGAAAAAGAGCAATTAATTGAATTTTCAACCGATTCTTCTTTAAATTCTGATTTTAAAAGAAATAATCTTACTACTCTCTGGGTAGATGTCAGTGAGGAAAATGAACAGCTCAATGAGAAAGCACTCAAATACCTCTTGCCATTTACTAACACTGAACTAGTGGAGAGAGCTTTTTCTTCTTACGCTTTCATAAAAAATAAGTACTGCAACAAGCTTAATGCAAATCGAGATTTAAGACTGTATCTTGCATCTCTTGAGCCTGATTTCAAGAAACTAAGTGCACTGAAGCAACCTCATTCATCTCACTATCAGTGTTTCAATTGGTTAGTGATCTGCATAACAATTATTACAGACTTTTCAGATAACATTAATATTTCAGATAAATGTTATTATTAATAAATTAAAAGTGTGTTAAATACTTGATCATCATCAATATTCAACTGTTATGAATATTGTAAAATTAAATCTATGGTTCAGACTTCTAGTGTAGTAATTTTTCTTTTCTAACATATTACCTCATTTCCAATATTTTACATTGACAGGCACTGACCAAAAGTGTGTTTAAAACCAGCTGTTTTAAAAACAAGGGGTACAATTTATACAAATGGGCTTAAAAGAAGTACACAAGTGGAAAAAGTTGGGAACCAGTGGTCTAGTGGACTATATATCATATTAATTAAAATTTTTTTCTTTTGAAAAGCTGAACCTAGATCTCTACTTAACTTGTTTTAAGTAATATTAATACTGTATATTGGCTAGAGGTATCCTTAAATTGAACTCATATAATCTTTTAGTCTACAACTTTTCCATTAGTTCTAGAAAATTGTTAGCCATTATATCTTTGAGTGTTCCCAGTCCTCCACTCCATTATTTTCTTTTGGAACTCCGGAGAGACGAGCGTTAGACCATCTCACTGTATCTGTCATGATTTTTAACACATCATCTGACAACACTTCTCTTGGCAGCAGGCGGGCAGTTCTGCTTTTGCTAACAGATCCTGGAAGCAGCTACAAGTCCAAATTGGGAAAGAACTTATCCTCACATCAAGGCTGGCCTGGGCTGTGCTCCTGGAAAACTCTCTGCATGAAACCCTAACGAAGCTGGCTTCAACAAAAGTAAGATGTAGTCCGAACAGTCTCATGAGGACAAAACTGAAGTGCTCTCCTCAGGTCTCTGGCATCTCTCAAATCTCTGCAGCCTAGGTATCACAAGGCAAACTGTTGGGAAACTTAGGAGAGCCCCAACAGCAGTTTCACCAGACTGTGGGTACTACTGTGTCAGGAATACAGTAAACAGTGTAAACTGCAGTGGCTTTTCAGCCTAGCCCTTCAATCCAGTGCTGCCACTTGTTAGCTGTGCGACCTTGAGTAGTTACTTTAACCCCCCTCCCCTCAATTTTCCTCATCTATGAAACAGGGACAATGAGATGGTGGTTGTGACTGAAAGAAGTAAAGCAGGTAGAGAATTTAACCCAGTGACTGACAACACTGACTAAAACAATTACATACATGAGTATAATGTGCCCAGAATTGGTGGTGGCAAATACAAGCTTCAGGGCGTTTATTCTATATGTGCCATTATGAACTCGGACTTTAAGTAACAAGAATCCGTGCTTTCATAAAAAGGAGGTAAAATGGCAAATGCTCCTACTGTGGATTTGAAAGAAGTAATTTGTAAAACAGGTTCTTAAAAATCATAGTCCTCTTATCCAGTACTCTTGTATCAAACGAATACAACAGCGATCACCTGTATTTTAAGCAATGTAAGATTCTGAAGGATTTTCTTAATCATAACCAAAATAATAAATTACAGTCACTACTGAGACACTTTGGTGTAAAAGTGGGAATGGAGTGTAGCTAGGAGCTGCTCATCAGTAGAATGGCCTTAGGCAAGCCACTCTCAGTTCCTACGTTTCTAAAAGAAGTAACATCTGCCTTCTTCCTACTTCAAAGGGTTTTGTAAGGTTCAAATGACAATGTTTATGAAAAGTGCTCTTTTAAATGATAGGCTATTATACAATATTAGCTAGGAGTCATCCTGTCTTATGACTCCTAGGACATGGGTATACCCTAAGAAATTTTAAGCAACAGGAAACTTTTGCCAGGCAAATGATCCATATCACTCCCTGTCCCAACCCTTCATTCCCTGGCTGATAAGTGAGCCACTGCAAATGACTGCTCAGAGGGGAGGAGCCACAATACAATCAGTTTGGGAAAATTTGTGAGCACCCATTCTCCCATCCTGTCATTTTCCCCTGTGCCCATCTCCACAACCCATGTCCTTCTAGGAACCACTCAATACTGGGAACAGTGAATGTTCAATATTCACTGAATTAAATACCAATTTAAATGGAATTTTCACCTCTTTCATTAAAATCATATATTCATCATCTACTATTCCCACATTTTGAAATATGACATGTTTAACATTCAGAAAATTCAGCAACAAAATATAACACTCTATGGCCAGTCTTCCTAGGTTCTACCTATGAGACCTTGGATGAATCATTTAACTTCCTGAACCTCAATTTCTCATTAGAATGGAGGTAATAATAACTGCCACAAAAGTATGGGGCCTGGCATATAGTAAGTGCTCATTAAATGAATAAATGTTAGCATGTAATATTTACAAATTACAATAACTGCAAAAAAAAAAAAAACAGTAATCAAGGTGTTTTGAGTCACTGATGAAAATCAGACACCATTTAGAATTGGTAATGGAAACCAGGAGGTTAAGGAATCACCTTTTTAGGAGGAGTCTAAAAAGAAAGACTAGTATAATGGTAGTATGTTAGAAATAAACAGAATTTTTTAACGATTTATAAAACACTGCCAAACATTTAAAACATTTTAAACATCATATATACTTTAGCGTAATTCAGTTTTCAGTTTCATATGGAAGAAGTTTCTACCACAATCGACAAAATTAGTATTTGATGAGGAACTGTAAATGCAAGCTTCTAAATATAAACTACCTAATACACTGCTTTATCAATCACCTTTAACAGGAAATTAAGTTTTCGAGTTTTTAACAGTGTAGTGCTATCATATTGTCCATGTGGTTTCAAATAAACTCTAATGGATGAGCGTTAGCATTTTTCTCTATTTTTACTTACTTTCTGAAACAGTTCCTTAGTTTTTCAGTCAGTATTATTTTAAGGAAACAAAGCTTATAAAAGTCTAAAATTACGAGAAAAGTCCTTAAAACAATTAGACACATATTAATCAGTTTTTCCTCCTCAGCTCAAGGGTTAATTAGAACATTATAATTTAACAACTTGTATACAGTAATCAGAATTCATTTTATATTAATATTAGAATATAATATTCAAACCAGAGGCTTTTAGAGATGAGTCCATGACTGCTTTGGTACCTGCCACACACAGGAGGACAATGGGTGGAGAGTTGCTCATATTCTGACTTCTTTCTTGTGGCAGTAATAATAATAAATGCCTCCTCTGCTAAGATATACTGTGGTTATTAATACGCTTCCTTGCAAAAGGGACACCTCTTCTTGTTTTGGTATATTACTCGAGAGAGAGAAAGATAATGCAATGCTGAAATTTTTGGCTCACATACTCCTTTGCTCACCCAGAACCTAGTGAAAACTATGGAAGAAAATTCTGTGTAGTTTCAGGGGGTTGTGGGTGTCTTAAGAAGGTTGTCAGTTAACTACACCTGCAAACAATTTACACAGTAACTTTACTGACATAAATGTACAGGAAGTACAGAAAAGTTTTCATACACTGTTAAGGGAAAAAAAGTAATTCCAAAATTTATCACCTATTATTTAGAAATCTATACAAACCTACCACTATATTATTTATTTACAATCTTAATCAGTGAAGAGGGAAAACCTGTGATTATCCTATGTTTTCAGGCCAATGACCAGCACATTCAAGGTGTCAGCACCGTGTCTTCTCCGGAAGACGGGGGTGAACGAATACTGAGACCGGCGTTGGCGCTGAATAGTGTGCGGGGCTGGGTGGGGGACGGAGGGTGCGGCATCTACTCTACACCCCGTTCACCCGCTGCCCCCCATTTGTCCTGCTCCTCTCTAGTCCTTGCTATCAGAGGAATTCCTGGAATTTTACATTTTTTTGCTCTGAAGCATTCGACTTTTGGAGCAAAGAAACTGATCATTTACATAGGGGACTAATAAACTGCTGCTTCTCTTAAAAATACATAATAGGAAAAGAATATGTTTAAAACATTTAAGAAGACCCTATAGCGGAACAGAGAAGGTTCTAGAAGTTCTGTAGACTCGGCGTGTCACCGTCCCTAATCTCAAATGACGTCACTTAACTTTTCTCTTATTTTTCTCCGCGACCAAACGCTCGGGTCTGGAAGGAGCGTGTGGCCGCCGCTCACGCGCTCGTACATTATGCTTAAACCGAATGCGTCTTCTCCCCGGCGAGGAGAGGCACGTCCGCCGAGACACGGAACAGCACGGTCTCCAAGGAACACGAGCCCCGAGCGAGCAGCTCGCTGGCCGCAGCCGGCTCGGCGCTGCGCCCCCCGCCCGCCGCCCCGGCCCCGGCTCCGGCCCGCGCGCCCGCCGCCGCCTCACCGGAGCTCCAGCTGGTCCAGGCTCTCCAGCAGGCGGCTGGAGCGGTCGGCCATGGAGGAGGAGCGGCAGAAGCGCCCCTCGTTGGCTTTCGCGTTGATCTTCGCCTGAGCCATCCGAGCCTCTGAGGCGGGGGGGACGAGAGGTCAGCGGCCGCTCCGGCGCCGAGGAGTGGAGAGCTCCCACAGCCGGGGGGCGTCGCCGTCGCCGTCACCGCGCGGGGCGCCCGCCTCCCGCTGACGCCCGCGGGGGGCGGCCCGGGAGGAACTGACACCGCCGCGGCCGCGTGGCCAAACAAGGACAGGCGCGCGGGGCTCGGGGCTGCAGGGCCCGGCAGGGGACAGCCGCCGCAGCTGCCGGGGGCGCTCGCTGTCACTGGGGCTCGGCCCTTAGAGCCCGGGGGCCCCAAGAGCAAAGCCGGGCGGCCTCCGGGCCACCTGAAGGGGCGGACGCAGAGGAGGGGGAAGGCTTGTCGCGATCTGTGTGTGGATCCTTCTCCGCGGACCCTGGAACAGCCGAAAACAATGCGGAGACGCACAGAACACCCATCCCCCACCCCGCCGCCCCTACTCCCCGTGAGGCCCCGACTCCCTATGCAGCCCCTAAAACCGCAACTACTCAATGAAGGCTTCGCTTAGTTTCTCCCGGGCCCACAATTCACAGCAAAAACAAAAACGTTCTAAACTCCACGAATATGTGGAGACAAGGTCCGAGCATTTGTGAAAAGAAGGTATTTAGGTACAGCTTGTAGGCAACCTGCCTGGCCTGCCCTGCTACCACCTTCCTGAGATGAGAACGATGGCCTGGATAACACCGAAGGTCCAGGGGAAAGAAGAAACAGCTACTGCGTTTTTCTCTTTCCACCTGGATGTGGGAAGAAGGTGAATTTACTTCTACCCATTCTAATGAAGGGATTTTTAATGAGCTTTTTTTCCTATTAAAAATAATTCTATTGGAATTTAAGTGACCATGTCACAACCAATTTATGTAATCTGTTAAGAATGAAAAGATACAATAGGCCACTAGGTCAGATACTTTTACTGATAAAGGTCAGTAAAAGTGGAGTAGGGCTGGGAGTACAAAGACTTACCTACTTAAAATGTGTGATTTGTTCCCATCTCATTATGGCTGTGTGCTTCCTACTGTAAGGATGAGAATGTACAGGGCACATAGATTAACAGTTTAAAGCCAAATCACAACCTTTAATCTGAGATCAAAGCCATTTAAATACTTGAACAGAGGTGCTCTTAAAGCGGGATCCCAGTTCCTTCCAAACTCCACCTAAACATTAATAATCTATTGGTTACTTGACCTCAATGAATATATTTTGTTATATGATGACACAAACTTGGAATCTGAAGGCATTTTGTGAATAGTTTAAAAGTCTATCAAGTAATTTTGGATTCGCTCTGGATTTTTTTCTCATATTCTAAACCCAATCCAGAAGTATAATAAATCCTGTCAGCTCTACCTTCAGAATATATCCAAATTCATCTCAATTCTGCTGCCATCACTCTGGTTCCGGCTACCATCAATTCTCACCTGGATTGTACTGTCTGGTCTTCTCTCATGTGTGTTCTCAATACAGTAACTAGAGTAATCCTAAATAAGGCCAATCACACCACTTATTTTCAGAAACCTTCAATGGCTCCTCATTTCAGAGTAAAGGCCAAGGACTTTAGAAAGGCCTGAGCAACTTCACCTGTTAACTCTCCTAGCTCATAGTAGCCTTCCTGCCTTTCCACAGATATATCAAGCTGACTTCTAGACCTTTTCACACTCCATCCGGCACCCTCTTCCTCATATACATTTGCATGGCTCATTCCATCACCTTCTTTAGGTCTTTACTCGAGTTTACCTGGTCAGGATCCTTCTTTACCACCCTATTAAAAATAGCAAGCGCTCTACTTCACCACTATTCTGCCCTTCCATATTTTCCTTCATTCTACTTATCACCATCAGATATACTTGCTTATTATCTAACACTCTGACGCCCTCTCCTCCAGTGTGTGCTCCATAGAGGAGCACTGTGGACCTTGTTTTGCTCAATGGTGCATCTCAAGTGTTTAGAACTGGCACATGGTAGGTGCTCAAGAAATATTTTATGAATGAATAAATGAATAAGGAAAAGATAGAATCATTGTCAATGTTAGAACATTTACTTTGGTAATTTAGTAATCTACTTTCTGTAATGTCACTCATTGATTATACCTTCCCCTTGTATCTAAATTAAATTCAGATTATGAATTATTTAAAAATAATTTTTAATTGCTTAACAAGTAGAAATACAATCAGTGACGATTCTTAATTAAAACAAACAACCCAATTACCTTTTTTTAAGTCATAATGAAAAGGTTCAATTACTCTCTACCATACATACCACAAAAGCTTCTTAACACAACATCAGTATACATCATATCTGTATATGGCACCTCTGGCAAAGAGGTATTGGTGCCTCTTCCCCTTATTTATTTAACCACATTTCTTTCTGGAATGTCCTTTCTGCTGCTCACTATTGAGTAAGCTCTGGTACATGTCTTTAAGGTCTAACTCAGTGACTACCTCCTAAATAAAGCCTTGCTTGACCACTTTAACATACAAATTAAAAGCACAATGTGGTCATTTTAGGAAAAGTGGCTGGTAAATTCTCAATCTACAATGTCTACTTAAAAAAAAAAATGCAAGCAAGTAGAATTGACCTAACATCTTAAGAAATAAAAATACAAATTAGTTTCCAATGTGGACTGAAAAGACTATACTAATAAAAAAACCCAGCAATGCTATTTCATACTAAAATATGTAATTGCAGAGAAAGAACAAAATTTTATCCATGATTCTTTTCTTCAAAAACTTATACTTACAGAAAATTTTAAGTTTGGTTAAGTAATTACTATTATAACTTTTAGGGATGATATTTCTGGTCAAATAACATGAAGCATATACATAGAGATAGTATGACAAGCCCTTCTTATTATTCTAATTATGTAGTTTTTTTATTCATAATGGGGTCTCAACATTTAAAAATTAAATATGTAACACCAAGTGTAAGAACCTGACAAATAATTTAATAACAATGAATAACAAAAATGAAGATACTTTGATATGAAATTTAAAGGGTAATGGAAGATTATTCCTGAGTAAGACTTAAACATTATTATTTTAAGATTATGTTTACACAAATATATAAAAAAAGGGCTAATGTTGTTAAAAATAAGTTTAATTCTATGCAAATATTTTTACACCATTCCCTTTAAACAATAGGTAATACAAGTCACACAAAAGTCTAAGCAGGTGAAAGGAATAGAAAATGTTTCCTTATAATTATATCAAAGAAATTAGGGTGTTGTTTTATTCCAGCAATGTGCTGCTCTAATTAAAGCAGGAAACTACATCTGAGTGAAGCCCACAAGGAACATTATTGGTAAAATTTTTAATCTGTTTTCATTACTTTCTTCTAATAATCACAAAGATCTCAACGGTATTATATATATTAGTACCACATGAGAACTAGAATTTACAAAAAACTAACCTATGACAGCTTTATTTATATTCATCTGCATTCCTAAAAAAAATAAACTAGAATTATCTGTACAGTACAAATAAAGAACTAATGCTATTTGGGAAACAGAAACAATAGTGAAGAGCTTGTCTATTTTTAATTCTTTTAACCTAAATATATGAATTCAAAGTTAACTGGTAAAGTGATACCTGTATTAGAATACATGATTTATATGTGCATTGACATGTATTCTATTCCTCTGTACAGTTTTGCAAAACAGCACAAAATTACAAAGCAAATATCAAATTCTGTACATGAAAAAGCAAAAAAAGCATGTTTTCAAATTCATCTGTACTAGTAGATTTCTGGTCTCCTTTAGAAAACAACTCAAGAATTCATTATCCTGAGTCTCTTCAAGGCCACTTGATGTGGTGTGGTAATATCTTTAATTACATTTCCTCAAGGCTTCTTCTAATAGCTTCTTCTAATTCCACATCTGCATTAAAAAACAGAATTTTAATATTTAGGGCAGAAAACTAATAAACATGTGCTTTAATTTTAAAGTCTCATCAACTACAGTTCTTTTAAAAAGTAAAGGAAAACCAAAATGGAGAAACCTAGGATACTTGGCAGTTTCTCCATCATAAAATTTGAATATTTCAAAATATGAGAATCTGAATATAACCTCAGACTGAATTATAATATACCAGGGGTACCAAAAAAATGTATACACATTTTAAGAAATGTTCTCTATGTATTACTTTTTGAAGTTGCATTGAATTACGGCAGCAATATGTAGTATGACATTTGCTCAAAAGATGGTGTTAATCAAATGAATGCTAGAGTATCCATGCAAGAGGCAGGACAGTCAAAGAAAAGGGTGTAAGCATGGTTGTCCTTCAAGGAATGCAAGACCATTTTGAAGTGGTATTTGAAATTCAAGAATGTTGTTTGAGTTTCCCCTATGTTCTCCTGACTTAACACCCCTTGACTTCTTTCTACCTATAGGGGACCTCAAAGGATGTGGTGTACAGTAGAAAACTGGCTACACTGGCAGTACTTTGGAAAGAAATTGAAATGGCATGTACAGCAATACAAGTAGACACTTTGATCAACATTGATCAAGCTGTAGTTTGCTGTAATCAATAATGTATGGACCTGATGTTAAGAACTTGGAGTACTTCTTGTAATTGCAGAAGTCAAACGTAACTTGTATTCATCTTTTGTTACTGGTATATATTGAGTATCAAAATTTTAATAGTTTTTTCTTTTACAGTTTTTTTTCTTAAAATGTATATACATTTTTTGGCGCCCTCTGTATATGAATTTGATGTGCTAAGGAACTTGCATATTATTTCCATTTAGGGATGCAGAAACTCAATAAATTAGAATCACTGATAGGTAATCACTAAATTCAACATTAAAAAAAAAACAAACTATGCACTTATTTCCAAAAAGGACTTGAGGTAATGCATATGAGGTCAGACAATTAATTTTACAAACTCATCCTAGAAAGAGTGCTACATACCTCATTGCTGAATATCAATCACTACAGTCACCTTCGAAGTACTCCCCTTGGGAAGCAATGCACCAACACCAGTGCCTGGTGGCATTTAAAGCAATTTTGGAACTCTTTTTTCTGGAATGGCCATCAGAGCTGTCACTGTGCCCAAAATCTGACAATGGAGTTCGCGAACTTGCCATCATGAGCTTACATTGGCAGCACTTTACAAACAAGTCGGTAAGGTGTCATAACCTTGGCAAGTTGTTTGTACAGTGCTGCCAACACAAGCGTGCAGTAGCACATTCACAACTTATTGGATAGATTTTGGGCACGATGACAGCTCTGATGGCCATTCTAGAAAAATGGTTCCAAAACTGCTTTGAAGGGTGAACCAAGCACTGGCATAGGTGCACAGCTTCCCAAGGGGAGTACTTCGAAGGTGACCGTAGGATATTCAGTAATGAGGTATGTAGCCACTTTTCTAAGATGAGTGCACGAAATTAACTGTCTGTCCTTGTATGTTAAAGAAAATGAATTTATTATGAAAAGACTTCCCAGAAAGAAAACTCCAGGTCAAGATAGTTTTACCAGTGAATTCTATGAAACATTTAAAGAAGAAATAAAATCAGTCTTGGAGTAAATTCTAGAAAGTGGCAGCTCCAAACACCCATCCTTCCATAGAAACACTGAAACATAAGCAGAAACCATTAGAAACAACTTTGTCAAAAGTCTGGAAAACACTCAAAGGTTCACAACAAGCAAGCAAACACTGAATTAAGAAAAAGATAACATAAAAACAGTAGGAAAGCCTTGTGGTATACGAGCCTTTCCCCCACCCCCCTCCTGACTTAGCAGCAGTCTTGACAGTAGCCCATGTTCCCATGTGGGACCCTGGTCCCTGGTTCCAGGTGGAGCATAGAAGAATTTACTAAAAAATTATTGTGTTATTTATGTTCTAATCTGTCTGGAGGCCACCTGAAAAATTGATACAAGGTGTTTATCTCTGTTTTGCCTAGTTCAGAACCCACTTAGAGCAGAAAAGCAGCAGGCATTGCTTAACAACACTGTAAGGTGAACAAAACACCGACAGCCTAGGGCAAAAGATTATGATTGAGATTGCATAATATATAGGGGGAGAAGCCATTAAGAGACTTCCTTCAAGAAAATACGGCATTCAAAACTTAGGTGAACTGCAGAATTTAGGAAGTCAGGCACATGCCCAGGACAAGATGTATGCTCAGAAAATACCTGAGAAGGCCCTAAGCTTTCACCACTGGGTAATCTGTACACTCAGGGTAAGCCTGGCTAAATGCTGAAGGGCTCCAAGACACAGCCAATCTCCCAAGACAGGAGATTTTAGTTTCTGGTATTAAGGAAATTTCCATCAAAACACTAGCTGAACACAAGGTAAAGTAACATACTTCAGTGACTATATATAACAAAGAATACTGTCTTTGCAAAAACTGTTGGGAAAAGTAAACAAACAGACAACTACAACCTTTAACAATAAAGAACAGCAAACTCAGTAAGAGATAAAATATGATTTCCAGAGGTACATTATAATAATTGCATATATAGTTTTTAACAACAACAACACAAAGAATACAAAAAGAAAAGTATGGCCCATTCAAAGTAAAAAAAAAAAAAAAAAATTGAGTTAAACTGTCCCCGAGGAAGCCTAGACATTCTTACTAGAAGAAGACTTTAAACCAACTGTTTTATATATGTTCTAAGAGGTAAAGGATGAACAAAGAACTAGAGGATACCAGAAAAACAAAGTATGAACAAAATGAGAATATCAAAAAAGAGAGAAATTATGCAAGACCACTAAAGAGAAATTCTGGAGCTAAAAAGTACATCTAAAATAAAAATTTCATTACAGGAGTTTAACAAATTTAAGCAAGGGAGAAAAAAGAATCAGCACACTTGAAGATAGGACAATTTGTCCAGTATGAAGAACAGAAAGAAAAACAAAGCAAAGTTAGGAGAGCCTAAGGGACCTATGGGTTACCATGAAATGGACTAAGATACACCTTATGGGAGTCCAAGGAGATGAAAGAGGCAGAAAGAATATCTGTAGAAACAGTGGCTAAAAAAATGTCCCAAATATGATAAAAGATATAAGTCTACACATCTAAGAACCTCAACAAACTCAAAGCAAGAGAAACTGAGATTCACTGAAACACATTATAGTCAAATAGTCAAAAGCCAAAAACAATAGAAGCAGTAAGAGAGAAGCAACTCCTCAAATAAGAGATCTTCAGTAAGATTAAGAGCTTATTTCTCATCAAAAACCAACGAGGCCAGAAGTCAGTGAGGTAACATACATAAAGTGCTGAAAGGAAAGAAAAATGTCAATATCCAATAAAACTACTCTTAAAGAAGAAAGGAGAAATTAAAACATTCCCTGATAAACAAAAACTAAGAAGTCTGTTACTGGTAGATCTGCCTTACAAGAAATGCTAATGAAAATCTTTCAGGTTGAAACAAAAGAACCCTAGACAGTTACTCAAAGTTATGTGAAGAAATAAAGAATACTTATGGGAAGTATGTCTTTGTTTTTTTTCCTTTGGCTAAGTCTATGTTTCTCTTACTTTCCTTTCCTCTGTCTTCATTTCTTTCTCTTTGAGAAGTATTTATAGCAGAATAAGAATGAACCCATTTACTGTGTTGTGTGGGGAAGAGAAGGTAGGAGGAGAGACTTGCGAAGTTATTTAAGTCTTTTCTGAGTTTTTCTATCAGGACTGGAATAGAACATCAGTTTGGCTTTATGGGAAGGAGTCAACAAAATCACCCAACATTCTCCCAGCTAAATGGCCTCTGTCTTAATTTCCCATATTCAATTATAGAGAGATGGGTTTTGGTTGCTCTACATGTTTTAAGTTTGTTATAAGCTTATTCATTCAATAAACAATCACTCAGTGCCAAACACTGTGCTAGATGCTGTTGAAATAAAAATAAATAAAACATAATCCTATTTCTTGAGGATCTCATAGTCCAGTGGAGATAAGAGATGCAGTTAGATTTCTTTAAAGCCACTTGATTCACTATTGGAGGAGCTTAGAGGTGGCAGTGGTTAACTCTAAAAATGGAAAATCTAGGCGAGGCATTTACCATACAAAACTGCCTACAAAAATAATTATATATGACTCAAACTTAAAAGATGATATTTGAGCTAGTTCTTGTTGCATGAAAAGGAAGGGGAAGAGTATTGGAGGAAAGTGCAGAGGAGCCCAGATTCCTCAACTTACATGGAACACTGTTGTGTGTCTCATTCTTATTTTATATAAAGCATCAGTAAATGAAAGAAAAAACACATATACATTTCTTTGATTTTTCTTAAAATTAAAGCATTAAGTCCATACCTCGTAAGACGACTATTTAAAATTTTAAAGTACCCTCTCTTGAATCTTGTAACAGTAATCCTTTTTCCAAACTAAAGAATCACAAAAATGTAAAACTTCTCCAAATCTCGAAACCATAAAATGCATTATTACATAGATAATAAAATGCTAGGAATTCTGGTATATATTCAGTTATACACATCTCAGATTTCCTGGGCTAAGAGCCCACAAAACTGTGAAGATTTCCCCACTGTGGTTATTATAATTTTGTCTGGCATTCTCCATGGGATTAATCATGAGTGGCCAAAAAAAAAAAAAAAAAGTTGCAAAGTCTAAACTTCTTACTTAGATGCTCTATGGTGTTTATGTTTTAGTAGCCTTGATAAACAACTTAGCTGGCAGTTTTTGTTTAAACTTACAAAAGTTCTTTCATTTGTTTAACTCATTATGTGGCTGCTAAGCACAGAGCTAGACCTTGAAAGACCACGTTGGGGAAAACAAGTTGGCCAAAAAACTTGCTTCCAATTAGGCTGTAGATACTGCCAACTTTATTTAACCAGTGAATTCTGGTTCTAAGAGAGAAAGATTAGTTTTCTACTTCACTGAATAAATTAATTAATTCCACTGTCAGACTCAAATTCCCAAACTCCTAATAGCATAAAGCTCTAGTATGCTTTTAATCAAACCAATTACATTATGAAGGATCAAGCAAATAAATGCACAGTACACAAATTAGTGAGGCCATTCCATTTACGTGTTAAGCCACATTTCCCTCCTTACTCTCTAGTCTTCCACATTCCCACTCTCAAATCTCAAATCTCCAATAACAAATACTACATTGAAATGTATATTATGACTCCTACTGTTGTCCTTTATGTCAAAGATACCAATGTAATAGTTTCAACTTCTTCAGTGATGCTTAAAATATTTTCTAAAGTGTGTTGTTTCAGTTTTCCCCATGGTTATTAAAAACTAGTCTTTGGGAGTTCCCTTATGGTGTAGTGGCTTAAGGCTTCGGTGCTGGCGCTGCCAGTGCTGCGGCCTGGGTTCGATTCCCAGTCAGGGAGCTACCCACATACCAAAAAGCTAAAAAAAACAAACAAACCAGTCTTTTACAGAAAAACCAAAATTAAAAAAATGGGCATATGACACAATCAAATACTGGTACAGCCAGTAAACTATTTGTTGCGAATACATACATAAAGTTATCTCCAACCTATGGGAGAAAATACATAGTACTTTCTTCAGAAAAAGGGAAAAGGTTCTGATTTATAGAAACAGTCCATTAATATTTAGATATAAGTGCTTGTTTTCATAGCTCCACTGCATAACTTGCAGTATTCTTAATTTAATACTGCTCAAAATAAGTGAAAATTAGGTAACCAAAATCTTCTTCTAGCCCAGGGGTTAGCAGACTTTTTCTGATAAAGGGTCAGAAAATAATTATTTTAGGCTTGGGGTGGTGGGAGAGTCTGTTCATGTCACAACTACCCAACCTTGCTCTTGTAATATGAAAGCAACAGCACAGTTAATACTGAAACAAGAGTGTGGCTATGTTTTAATAAAACTTTATTTACAAAACCAACTGGTGGACTGGATTTGGTCCATGTGCCATAACTGGCTGATTCCTGATTTAGCCTTTTAAACTAGTATTGTCTATAAATCATCTTCTATGTAACCAATCCTTTGAATATGGAAACAACTTGTTTTAAAGCTCAGGCATAAGAAAGAGTAGAGGGGATGAATGGGTGAAAGGGGAAAAAATTTAAAAAACATACAGACACAGTAAAGTAGGCAAAGGATTAATTTCATTAGGTTACCTTCTGTGGATCTGAATTCTTCTTCTTTTGGAGTACTTTTTATGCCCAGGTTATCATCACTGTCACATTCTGTAAGGCAGAATCAATAAACGCAAATGGATACCAGAAAGGTTATTGTACCAGTAGTTTCAGTGACTTCTCCCAAATCCAAGCTTACTAATTATAATTCATTAGTAGTACATTACATTCCCTTTAGTTTCCTTCTTTAAATGATTACTAAATTACATTACTTAAATCAAGAAAAAGAAACTAATGAGAACTCACACTGGGTGGTGAACTTATTATGCACCAAGTTGATGATGCACTGTAGAATTGTACACCGGGAACTTACTTAATTCTTGCTAACCAATGTCACCCCAATAAGACTAACAATAAAAAAAAAAAGAAGAAAAAAAAGAAAAAAAACTAATGAAACAGGCAATTCAATTTTAGCCCTATATTTTAAAAAATTACTTGAAAATGTTCTTTTAATGTAACTTTGAGGAATTAGAAAATTCTAGTATTTAAAAAAAACTAGAAATATTAAAAAGCTAGTATATTTAGATCTAGCAAATAAACTCCAAAGTTTCACTTGCATGAAATTATCTTAAACTTTTTTAAAATGGTGACAAAATTCTCCTGTATTTTGAAAACCATATGAATTTATCCCTATAGAAACCATAGGATTAAATTAACAATGCCTCTGCATGGCACAAACTCACATGATATGTTCTCATTATAAGAGACCGAAGGCTTTATAAAAATAACGTGACTGACTAGGTATTGCACAAGTCACTTAAAATTTGAACCATGTTACTATCAGTGATCTAATATTTGGCTTATTTATTTAACTACATTTAAACTTACTTGTATATATTTCAGAGTGACTGAATCAAGGTTTAAGCTAACTGAATACAAGCCAAATGGACATATTTGCTTCTGTGAAAATACATAAAAAAAAAAAAAACAAAAAACCACAGACCTTAAAATATACATTTAAAAATTAGAGATTTGTAATTTTTTATAAATGAAAGTCACTCTACCCTTATATTCCTTTGCTGCAAAAATTTGTTATTACAAGTTATCTTCTGCCATTTCAGCAAAAATACTATTGTTTTTCCTACACTGTTATATATACCTGCTACTTCAACTATTTCAAGCAATGTTTTATGAAAAGATAACATTACAGTTACAATTTGAAGAAAAACTAAGTCTTTACACATTAGGAACAAAGGTAAAATAACAAACCTTTCTGTTAGTACAATTCAAAGTCAAAGCCTGTCAAAAGCAATGTATCTTAACTGGCCTAAACAATTCATCACTGCATACAAGGCCTAAGGCAAAGCTGTAGGTTTGAGTTACAGGATTAGCTTAACACTAGGTTGAAAAAATTAAAAATGGTTTCCTTTGCCTCAATCAACTTCACCTGGAGTACACAGAAAATCATCAATAGCTTTCCCATTTTCAGTAGCTTGCAGAAAATTAATTATATCATATAGTTTTGGGGGATGGTGTTCAAAGCAACAACTTATAATTTCATTAACAGGGTGAGAAAACAATAGATAGGTAGACTTTTAGAATAAAGTTCAACCATTATTTTACAAAATGCCTATTCCATAGAGCTTGATGCTGCTTCAGTCATCTACACTTTCACAGCATGGGTGAACTTTTATGTTCAATTTTTAAGAAGGCTTTTAAAATCTGTGTAATTGGTATGATTCTATTGATAACAACTATATTTAATGCCTCTACCCCATTCATTACAAAACAAACTAAATAGATACAACAAAGTCCTAGGCCCATAAACCAGATAGTCTAAGGAGAATGTTCAACCAAAATTATCTTGAAGCATAGTAAAATCTGTTTTCAATTTGAATTCACTAATACATTAACAGCCTATGCTCAAATTCATCCTTGCATTACCTAAGAAAAATATTCTAGGTAAGGTAATACTTTACAACTGCACAAAGGATGTTTAAGAACTGTAAACAACTTAATTTACAAAACTGTGTCTTTAAAAAGAAAATCTTACTTTAATCAAGTTAATGTTCTTCAACTAAGCTACAAGATATGGTCAAGCTCAATTATACAAAAAGATCACTAAGAGCCCACAGAATTGTTATGTAAGCAATGGCTGTCACCAGTGAAATAGTGGAAAATGTTAACTCGGGAATTCAGTCACCAAGGAGTGTGGCTGAGGGAGGTGCAATAATCTAACCCTTTGGAAAGTAAAAACAAAAAACCCTTAAAACATTATCGACAGGGTAGTACAAACAAAAAGCAGAGTCATTTCATCATTTGGAGGAGAAATGAAAAATGGTGCCTCCGTGGTTCCTTTAATTCAGCATGAGCTCATCACATTGAATTGCATTTCTATGGTCACAAGAAAATGAGGCCTGTTTGTTTAATTATGAGACAAAAGATCCTAGGGTTCTTACAATGCTCATCGCTTTCCTTGGCTATGCTTCTCATATAATCATCTTACTTTTATAAGTACCAGAACCCACAATTAAATCTTTTTATCTTCTGAAAAAAAACTAAAAAAACATATCTTCCTGAATTATTTTTTTTAAAGGTCTCATATTTGGTATTTTTACATGAATTCTGCAAATGGTCATTAGACTACAACAGAACAGCTCTCATTATCTTCATTCTTCAAGGATTTGGTTACGGACAATAATTCACACAGGATTCTCTCTACATCATAAAATCAGGTATTTGCATCAGTGATGCTAAAGGGAAAAACACTTGTGTGGCCATACGTAGCTTATTTTAACCTTTCCGGACCTCTGCTACCTCATCTATAAAATGGGCTAATCTAACACATCCTACCTCACAGCCTGGAATCGAACCCAGGCTGCAGTGTTGAATGCATGGAAGCCTAACCACTGCACCACCAGGAAACCCCCGCTAAAGAGAGTTTTGTGGGTTACTTGGCCAGAGCCTGAGACCACAAATCCCCTGAAACTGTGTGTGATATTATTTATACATGTTCATTTTTAGGAAAAGGGGCAGAGAAAGCTTTTGTCAGATTCTCAGAAAGGTCTGATGACTCCCTACCAAAAACCACATCGCCTTAAGATTGTCAAATCTGAAAATAGGAACACTGTGCTAAGCTAGATGAAAGTAGCTATCCTGGCATTCCCGTGGTAACCAAAATTACCCTGAAGGCCCAGTAAGAATTATAGTATTTATGGACATTGAGAGATTTTCTAAGTTCCAATACATATTAAATTACTCCTTAACATGGGGGGGTTCCCTGCTGGTCTAGTGGCTAGGTTTCAGCACTCTCACCGTCACAGCCTGGGTTCACTTCCCAGTCAGGGAACTAACCAAAAAAAAGAAAAGAAAAGAAAAAGAAAAAAATTTACTCCTTAACAGAAATTATTACTCTGCTATACACAAAGCCATTTTTTAGAAAAGGTGATGGAATAGTTATCTGAGAAAGGAATTGTTCCTTGATTTTCTTACTACAACATCCCTTTATCCACGTTTTCACTTTCTGTGGTTTCAGTTACACATGGTCAATCACGATCCAAAAATATTAAGTGGAAAATTCCAGAAATAAACAATTCATGAGTTTTTATTTTTTTTTTATTTTTTATTTTTTTTGCTTTTTGGTATGTGGGTAGCTCCCTGGCTGGGAATAGAACCCAGGCCACAGCGCTGACAGCACCAGCGCCGAAGCCTTAAGCCACTACACCATCCGGGAGCTCCCAATTCACGAGTTTTAAATTGTGCACTCTTTGAGTAGCATGATGAAATCTCACGCTATCCACTTCCAGCCTTCCCAGGACATGAATCATCCCTTTGTCCAGTGTACCCTGGCTATATAGTTGACCCTTGAGTAACACAGGTTTAAAATGAGCAGGTCTACTTATATTCTCAATTGACCTGCAGAGTTCAAACCCATGTTGTTAACAAAGGTCAGCTCTTGTCTTTTGGAACCTGTGTATTCAGAGGGCCTATTAATTATATGCAGATTTTCTACTGTGCAGGAGAGGTCAGCACCCCAAACCCCTGCATCATGCAAGGGACAACTGCATATGCAGACCGCCTGTAAGTCACTTAGTAGGAGCCGAGGTCATCAGATCGATGCCATGGCACATAATGCCGGTGCTCACCCCTTACTTATAATGGCCCCAAAGTGCCAGAATAGAGATGATGACAATTTGGATAGGCCAAGGAGAAGCCAAAAAGTGCCTCTAAGTGAAAGGGTATGTATGTATAGGGAAAAGCACAGTATACCAGTATGTACAGTTTGGTATTATCCGTGGTTTCGGACATCTACTGGCAGTCAGAAGGTATCGCCTGCAGACAAAGGGGGACTACTATATAAAGTTCACTAGCAGGCATCTTGACGTGTTCAAGTCTTCCTTTCATGAAGAAAATATTTTTGTCTTAAATCAGATAACTGAATCTAAATGTACCATGATTCAGCACAATTCTTTTTGAATTTGAGAATTACAAATGCATCTTTAAATCTAGATATAAATAAAATATCATGATTTAAGGTTTCTACACTTCTGGTAACATTTCTGAAGAAATCTGTATGGAGGTTTCTCAGAAAATTAAAAATGGAATTACCATATCATTCAGCAATTCCACTTCTGAGCATATAGTCTTAAGAATTGAGAGCAGGGTCTCAAAGAGGTATTTTTACACCCATGTTCACGGCAGCATTATTCACAGGAGCTAAAACATGGATACACAACTCAAGTATCCATTGATGAATAAATGGACAAGCAAAATGGGCTATATACATAGATGGAATATTATTGAGCCTTAAAAAAAGAATTTCTGACAAATGCTGTAACATGGATGAAACTTGAGGACATTATACTAAGTGAAATAAGCCAGTCACAAAAAGACTGTATGATTACACTTACGTGAAGTACTTAGTCAAAATCAGAGCCAGAAAGTAGAGTGGTAGCTGCCAGGGGCTGGGGAGGAAGGGGAACTGAGGAGTTACTGTTTAATGGGTAGAGTTTCAGTTTTGCAAGATGAGAAAGGTCCTGAGGATGAATGCTGGTGATGGCTACACAACAATGTAAATAAAGTTAATACCACCGAAACGTACACTTCAGAATGGTTAGGATTGTAAGTCTTATGTGTACTTTACCACAATTTAAAAAAAGTTGGAGAGAAAAACTAAAAAAAAAAAAATCTAGTGGCTAGGAATCTTATTTTCTTTTTATACTAGTAATAATAAAAATAGCTGCTATTTATTGAGCACATATAGTGCTGTATATGTTGTACTAGATATTTTACCCATATCAGTAATTCTTACAACCTTAAAGATATGACAAATGAGACTCAAAAGTTGAATAACTTGCCTGAAATCAAACAGCTAGGAAGCAGCAAAGTTAGCAATTGAACATTCTATTCTATTGCTTCTTATGCTCTAGGTATTTTTCCCCCCATTCTAATGCTTCTTATGCTCTACATGTGTGTGTGTGTTTGCATTTTAACTCATTCGTTCTTAATCAGTGCTCTTGTGAATTTACTACTCATGCAGACCTATTCCTATGCAGCTCTTATGCCAAATAATGTTGAAATAAAAGCAAATCCTTTAGGTTTTAAAAGGTTTCACACTCTAAACTGCAAAAGAAATGTTCCCAAAAGTATCTTCAAAAAAGAAGAAAAAAGGGGTTGGCAAAGATAAAAATTTAAGTATTTTACAGGATATTAAATAAAGGTTAAGGATTGGAAAAGGAATGGCAAAAGAACAGAAGAAAAAGAGATCTGAAAAAAACCCAAGAACAGAAAAAGCAAGTGGCGCAAACAATAATCACAAACAGAAAGATAAAATCTGATACTAAAGCATGACAAAAATAAGCAAAACAGAGTTGATTTTCTTTTAAAGAGCACAGCTGGGCTACATTAATGATCTCTAACTTTTCAGAAGTGAATCAATTCACTATGAGTGATTACAACAAAATTCTTCAGAATGGGTTTTAATCAAAATGTGATTCCAGGGAGTTCCCTGATGGTGTAGTGGTTTAAGGCTTTGGTATTGGCGCTGTCAGTGCTGCAGCCTGGGTTCGATTCCCAGTCAGGGAGCTACCCATATACCAAAAAGCAAAAAAAAAAAAAAAAAAAAAACCAAAAAAACCCAACAAAACAAAACAAAAATGTGATTCCAAGCAAGAAGAAAGAAAAACATAGCTAGAAGGCAAGCAGTGTTAGAAAATTTAAAGGTATATAATAAAAATTTCAAAAAGTAGTCAGTTTTTCAATAAAGTCATTCATCTATACCTCCAAACCTTGTTTATGGCTATAAATTATTAAGATATTTAAAAGTTATCATTTTTATTCTCTTCTACCTACATTTATTTTAGAAATTATAAATAGTATCTTTTTGAATCTCTAGGATTACATTCTCAATACTGGTTAGAGAAATTGAACATCAGTACTGCCTTTCTTTGAACAATCTCTGTAAGATAAAGAAGAGAGTGTAAGTCCCAGGAATAGGACAAAAAGTACCTACCTCTTTCAAGGAATTAAATATCTTTTAGGCTTCATTTTGTCACTGTCAACCACTTAAATGGTCTTTTTTTTTGGGGGGGGGGTAATTGCCATATTATTATTTATCACTTTCTGGTTTCACCTGTAATAACTTTGCTTTCTGAAAAATTAAAGATGAATTTGGAATTTCAAAAACAAAGTGAAGATCTGGATTCTAAGCTTTGTAAAACTGTACTAACATTATTTCATACAATGAATATGTTATATACAGGAATGTTGATTTTATCTACTAGATCAAAAGTTTCCAGAAAATTATGAATTCACCCTCTCCTAAAACAGTAAAGAATGAAAGTGAGAGAAGGAAAAAGTAAATAAGATACAAGTATGAGAGCATGATGACTTAGTAAGTAGGCAACAGTTCACTAGTGGACAGCAGTTTATTGCTTTCTCTCAGCAGTGAAGTCTCCTCCTCTTGGGTGGTCTGCACTGTGACTGCAGCTGCATACCTTTGGTGGTATCGGATATGCTATTTAACAAGGCACACATCATATCTCCCTCTAAGTGGTGAGGATTTAGTATATGTGCTGGCCTCTGAGTCTTCTTAAACTGATTCTCCAGCTCCAAAAAACCTTGATCTCCTGAGAGGATGGTGAAAGGAATTTGCTTGGGTAGCTGTTCATCTAGACGTCCAGCCTAAGTTGAAAGAAACGGCATACATTAATGAAAATCAGCACTTAAGTTTCAAATCAAGTTACATTATTTCAGAATAAACACACACCTAAGAAAGTATATGAGTATTTAGCTTGTTTCCCTAGTTTCCACCAAAGTAAATGTCTCCTTCGTAAGTGAAATATACTACTTTTAATCAAATATAAAATGTTATTGATTATAAGCTATCTTAAGTGCCACTAGGAAGGAAGGAAGAGAGAGAAAGAGAGAGGGAGGGAAAGGGGGAGGGAGAGAGGGAGAGGGGGAGGGAGGGAAGGAGGGAGGGGGGAAGAAAGGGAGAGAGGGAGGGAGGGAAGAAGGAAGGAAGGAAGGAAGGAAGGAAGGAAGGAAGGAAGGAAAAAGAAAGGCCAAAAGAAGTTCAATAGGAGGCTTCCTCATAAAGCTGAAATGCTATAAATCAACCACAGAGAAAAGGTAAGCAACATAATTCGCACTCTTAAGCTTGGCACTGGATAGGTGGAAAACGAAGTATCTTATGGTTTAAAACATAAGCATCAGTCAACCAGTTTGCAGAGTAAATTCATGTTATGAGAGTGACACAGAAATCCTTAAGCAGAGAATTTGAAATTTAAACTGGGTTTCAGGTTGGTAGTTTTCTAGGTGACTGGCAGAGACAGAAGCAAATGCAAATCCTGTCTAACCAAAAGAGATTGTTAAGTTAAGGTGCCTACCAAATTCAGAGATGTTAAAATGTGAAAGTGTCCCAGTATACCTAAAGTTCAGTGTCATCCCTTGATCATTTATTCCATAAATAGTTGAGGGTCTACTCTCCTGAGATTTTGCTAGGAGTTAGGGATAAAGCAGTAAATAAGTATGGTATGGACTACTACCCTCATAATAGTCCTATGCAGAAGGCTATACAAAAATACAGCACTGAAGAATGATCTACAGTGTCTTTATGATTAAAGTAAAAAAAAAAAAAAAACAAAAAACAAAAAACACAAATGGGTCCTAGATTCACATTAGATTTTGAATAAAACAATAACTCACATGCATACATATGGCAAAGTCAGCAGCATCTTTTCTTTTACTACAGCGAGGATGAAGGAAGAAGCATCCAATCCTATTCAGGTAATTAAAGATCTTACAATTGAGTGGAGGTTTCCAATTGGTGTTTCCTCCTATTATTTTTAGAAAAGGTACAAATGATAGTCAAATGGGAAAAAAAGAACCAGAAGACTAGACACAACTGAAAATTCTATCAAGAGAAAACAAATATTAGAAAAACAATATTTCTAGAGGCAAAGTACCAGATTAGAATGCAGAAGAATTCAATTCTAGTGCAGGTATCACCACCTTGTTACTTCATAATCTTGACAAAGTAGACCAACTTCCCTGAAATCTGCCTACTCATGTGAAAACTCAATGGGATGTTAAGGAAATCAAAAGTAATGTGTGAAAATTCTTTGAATGGTATTCTATATGCATGTAAGCATTAGTGGTTTGTTTTACAAATATATCAAGGCTGTTCAGAATAATGATGGGCAACCAGTAAAACCAAACTTACTAAAAGGTTGTAGTGGCTAACTTATCCAGATCAGTATGTTTCTTCTTAAATTCCAATCCTCCTCTTTACAAGCTGCTTCCTATTAAACATGAAGTATTCATCATACTAAACATCTGTAAATCAAAGAAGTCTATCTCCAAAGTTTGGTCAATGGTTTTGTAAAGAGATTTAGATGAAGTTGTACTTTTATGAATAATTAGTTAATATAGTTGCCATGAGGCCCAAATTAAAAAACGAACTTCACTATTAAAATAAATTTCTCAGGTTACTTCCTTATATTTTTAAAAGGGAGATAACTATAATAAGAATGTACTAGTACCAAGTATAGTATCTAGCACATTGTAGGTACTGAATAAAGGCTTTTTCAATCTACATGTAAAGATCTATAAACTTAGGGTCACCAAATAAAGCTAATAACATTTACCAAAGAAAAATGTAAAGAGAAAAATATTCTAGCAGAGTACTATAATGCAAAGTGGTAATATTCCAATTATGTTCCTATGTTCTATTCAGGAAGGTCTGAAGTGTCCTTTAAAGTGAACCATATTCTAAAGGGAAAACAGGGGGGGTTGTTTCAAATGTTTTCCTTATTAACCATACCTTGAAAACCCCAAATAAACGTTCCTTGGTTAAGATGCCCTGGAAGATGACCAAAAAAGTTTGACCAGTTATCAAAATCTACAAAGACTATATGAGTCATGGTTCGCAGGTAATCCAAATCTGGAAGTTCAACAACTTCTTCATCTAAGAAAAGAGGAACATTAACATGAATTTGGTAAGAATTAGCTAAAAACATTTTAATTTGTCAAGTTTAAAACATATTAGAGAACTAATCTTATTAATTAAAATACTAATCTTACATTATTCATTTCTATCTAAACCTTTTTGTAAAGTCTAAACCTGCACATAACACAGTACATTTAAATCAGATTAAATATATTCTGAATATTTCAGAAATTTGATTAAATATTTTTTCTAAAAATACAGGTCATTGATCCTAAGGTTTTTTTTAAAAATCTCATTTATAAAAGACATTTTTTAAAAATTTAACATACTAGAACTAGAAGACTAAGTTTTAAAGCCAAATAACCAAACTCTTGCATCAGCCATCAAAATAAAATTTTAAGGTTACCTGCCATGAATGTGCCCCCACCAGAATTTTGTTACTCTCCTAATCTAGACTGATTTATTCGTAGCCCTCTAGCTCTGTGGTTAAACACCTCATAGAGCAGAAATGAGATAACCTACAACTCTGCTACCATGAAGTGGTGCATAATAGATACCAGTGGCACTTTTGTTCCATTCACCACAAACACATCTTTCTTGGTTCTCTCGGGTTCTTTAATCTTCCACCTCTCCAACTCTCATTCCCTTCTTTCATAGTCTTCTACCTTGAGAAGGCCTTAAAGTTTCTAGTGGGAGCAATGCAAACCTTGAAATATTAAATTCTTTTTAAAATAAATAGCTTCTGCTCTACCTAACAGAGACTCCCTCAAATATACACTGCATCCCCTCCCATTTCCAAGGCAGCCATCATCTTGTAGCTCTTCTTAAAATTCTCAGTAACTGTACATTTAGATAATAAAAGTATCTTCTATCAAACAAAGACCAACAAAAATTCCCAAAAAGTAATCAGAAGAGCCAAAGAAAAGCACAAGGGAACATAAATGGTGTGAGCACTACTTCACTATTTGGAGTAGAATTAAATGTGTCTATAGTATGCCATGTATACATTTCTTACAAAAAACATGTTATGACCAAAGGTAATGTTGAGATAGATCTACATGTCCTATAGAGCAAGGCTGTAAAAATTCAATGTTTCCTAAAATATATATTAGCCCAAATTTTCACATATTTTCAGTCTCCACTCTATATGGTATAACTTACCAAGAGCTAGTATTTATTTAAAAGGATATAGACTTAAAATTATACTCTAAAAAAACCAAATTATACTTCTAAACAAAATAAAAGCATTGTACTCCTCTAGATTTAACATATCATAAAGAAGAAGGAAAGTCTGGAGTTACGTACAAACACCAGGATGCACACTTCATGTCTCTCCTGGTTTGTTACTGCTTGCAACTCTACTTCTAATTCCTATGTAAAAGCTTTGCTTTCAAGAAAATTGTAATAAAAATATACAAATTCTAAAGTGACCCTTAAGATGTCTCACATTTATACAGAGTAAGTCCAAAATAGAAACAAAAATAGTTCAATTGATTTATCATCTTTTGAATGAACCAAAATCTAAATAGTATGTCCAGAGGAACTTTCAAATCTCACTTGCAGAGACACTGTCAATTTGCTTCATCTCTCAAAATTCCCATGCTTTTTGTAAAGGAAAAGAAAATGTTATCTAAAATACATAGTATTTAAAGCTCTTTGTCCGTTTGAGTTTAGAGAATGACTGGCTCAATGTAGTAGGAGGAATACAAATTCCTAATAAGAATATGCTATAGAAACAAACTTATTATCCTATCGTGTTTCTTGCTTCAAAACTGAATCATTATTAGCTTTCATAAAAATGATGGCTACAATACACAGAAGTTTCTACATTAATATGTGAAATCTGCACAGACATTAGAGTTGTAAAGCCATACCTATATCCTGACAGCTTAGGTCATTCTTGGCTCCTTTCTCCATGTCTGAATTTTTTGGATAGCTTACCGCCTGTTTCAGTTTTTTCTCTGTACGTGAGGCACTGGCAGCAGACTTGTACCGGCTTGTTTTTTCAGATCCAAAATGAGCCACACTTGGTTTGTGTAAGAGGCAATGCTTCCTATGGACGTGCTGCTGAGCACTTTCAGGGTCCCGAAATGCTTTGGTGCAGGTGCCACACTTGATCACATATTGCTGTTTATCCTCCTCACTCTTTTCACCGTGCACTTGATGGATATGAGTGCTCATGTCAGCAACATTCTGTGCTGTTGCTGAACACAAACTGCAGCGAAACCACAGTTTACCTTTATCCAGCATGATTTGGAGACATCTACTATAATCTTCCTTTCTGTTGACTTTACAGATATAACTCTCACGGCAACCACAGGCTAACAGGTTACTGGTCTCTATTACTGTATAATCATTCTCAGTTTTAATTGAAGTTTCAGGTTTTTCTGACACAAATACATAATCTATGCTGTGGTGCTCCTTGTAATGACTCAAAAATGCCTCTTCCACATTGAAGGTAAGATCGCAAAGCCCACAGAAGTACTTAATCTTTATCTCATTGTCATGCTCATCTTGGCAATGTCGATACAGTGTTTCTATCTTGTGAAAAGTCTTTTTGCAATGGGCACAGCTATATCTATGAAACTGGTGACTTGCTAAAGACATGCAGTGCTGTTTTACACATTCTTGAGAATCAAACATATCTTCACAGATTCGGCATTGCCATTTACCCTTTGGAGGACTGTTTGCTGGGGAATGATCAATAATAGTAATAGCTGAAGGAGGATTCTCATCAGTCAAATTACTCCCCAGTGTTGTAGAGTATGATGGCAAAGTTTCACTTTCTACCTCATCTGTCTCATAAAAATATCTGTGACCATTATGAAATTCAGTCACGTGGGCCATGATAGTCTCTTTCCTTGTTAACTCCTTTTTGCATGTCCGACACCAAAAAAGAAAGTTATTTAAATGTGCTCCTCCATGAATCCTGCTCATATGTAAACGGATGACTCCTGAATCTTCACACACCTTTCCACATACCACACACTTATAACACATTGTATTTGCTGAGAAAACATGCTTTTCTACTAAATCTTCACTTGGGAATCGCTGATGGCATTCACAAAACCAGGTTTTAACAACTGACTGTTCTTTCTGGACATAAACCATTCCTTCATGGCCTTTGTCCTCTAAGTTCATCTTCTTTTTTGGAATGGTGCTGTAATCTTGTGAGCTAGATTCTTGAAGAGAGATAGTTCTTTTAAGTGACAAGAATTTTGATTGATCTTGCAATGGATTCAAGTTAGGAGGTTTGTTTCCTTCACTGCTGTGGCAATAAAGTAATACCGATTCTTCCATTGAGTTAATGACTCGGACTTTATGTCCTAAATTCTGCTTGTGCTTTCGGGTACTGGTTTCATCCACAAAGATTTGGTTGCAATTTGGACAATAACCTCTTAATATGAATTTCTCTGCGACCTGGGCAATGCTTTTCTCAGCTACAGCTACAGGACCAGCATTTCGACAACGAACTCTAAAGTGGATAAGAAAAATAAACTCTTTCATAAGTATTTTCTAAATATAGTAGCTCTGCTTCTATTGAAGGAATTATAAGATAAACAATGTATACATAAGAAGTAAAAGGTATTTCTCAATAAATATGCAGGTGATATAATATTCTATCACCTCAAAATACCTGAGTATTACCCACATTTTGTCTCTTTCTATCCCATATACAAAAGGGTAAAACTAGAACCGAAAGATAAAAAAAATTTCAAAACTTCAGAAAACTGAAAACAGTATCAAATGCAGTGACAGAGGAACTTTTCAGACAAATAAATCATTAACTTCTCTATGATAATTAAAATTTGTGGAAAAACATTATGGTAAGATTCTCAATAACCTGGTACCTATTGTTTAAGAACTGGTTTCCTTTATGTCAGGAATATACCATGCTCGTAGTTGCTTTTATACTAATGAATTAGGCTCAATTAAGATGACACAATATTCTAAAAATCAACTTCTCTAAGGAAAAAAAAAATGGAACTATGCTTCAACTGTCTTCCTTTCAATACTAAACACCAAAGAGAACAAACTTGCTACTATTCCATATATTTAAAAAGTGGGAAATTTCATAAAGTATTGTCCTTAGTTATAGCAGAATTAAGTTAAAAACAAGAAATAATAATCAAATGCCTAAATATTTGGAAATTACATCCCTAAATCTTTAGATGTTAAACAACATACATCTAAATAAATATCCGGGTCAAAGAAAAAACTCAAAAGGGAAAAGGTAAAATATTTTCCACTAAATGAAAATGAAAACAACTACCAAAATCCGAGGGATGCAGGTAAAGCAACACTTACAGAATTTATAATTGTAAATGTTTATATAGAAAAAAAAAAGATCCAAAGTCAAGCTAAACTTCTGCCATAAGAAGCTATAAAAAGATAAGCAAATTAAACTCAAATTTTAAAGAGTAGAAATTAAAAGTAAAAAATGGGCAAACATCAGAGAATCATCAATGAAATCAAATGCTGGTTTCTGCATGTCATCCTTGTGCAAGGGGCCACGCTAATCTTCTCTGTATTGTTCCAATTTTAGCATAAGTGATGCCGAAGCAATCACCAAATGCTAGTTTTTTATTGTTTTTTATTTTTTATTTTATTTTTTTTATGTGGGTAGTTCCCTGGCTGGGAATCGAACCCAGGCCGCAGCGCTGACAGCACCGAAGCCTTAAGCCACTACACTACGAGGGAATTCCCAAATGCTAGTTTTTTAGACCAACAAAAATTTATTAAGAAATAGATGTTTGTTTTAAAAATCAACAAAAATTTGTTTTAAAATAAACATAAAAGCTTAAACATGTTTTTCTAAAAAGCTTGTTTTAAAAAAGTGAAGTGAACAAAAGATATTCCTGAAGCAAGAATAAGCAAAGGTTTCTCAGAGAGAGAAAGCATAATCATAAAAGAAAGAAATATTTAAGTTATACTTAATGAGATTAAAAGTTTCTGCTCATTAAAAGCCACAATTAACAATATGAATATACATATTGGGAGAGAAAATATTCACAGTATATACTCGTATACCTGACTAAAGATTTGTATGTAGAACATATAAAAAATCCCATGTCTCTGTATAAAGGCAAACAATACAATTTTTAAAATAGGTAAAACGCTTGAACAGACATTTCACAAAGATAAGTGAGTGGCCCATAAGCACGTGAAAAAGTGCCCGACATCATTGTTCTTCAGGGAAATGTAGATTAAAAGCATAATGACACACTCAAAAGAAGAGCTAAAATGAAAAAGACTGGTAACACCAAACCTTGGCAAGAATGTAGAGTAACTGGAACTCTCATACCTTGCTGGTAGAAATGTGCACTGGTACAACACTTAGGAAATATGTTTAGTAGTTTATTATAAAACTAAATACACAACTACTCTTTGACCCACCAATTCCACTCCTATTCATGTAAGAGAAATGAAAATATAAATCCATAAAAAGACTTGTACAAAATGTACATAGAAGCTTTATTCACAACAGCTAAAAAGTGTAAAAAATCCAAATGTCCATCAACATAAGAATAAACAAATTGTGCTATGTTCATACAATAGAATACTACTTGCCAATAAAAAGGAACAATGTACTGAATAATATGGACATATACTATTACAAACACAAAAGAGTGCACACTGTATGATTCTATTTACATGAAGTTCAAGAGGAGATAAAACCAATATAAGGGGGAAATAATATCAGATTAGAGATTGCCTGGGTGTGAGAGAATGGAAATGATTTGGGAAGGGACGTAACAGAATTTCCCACAGAGAGGTAATACGTATTATGATAAAAGTGAGGGTTAAACATTTGTCAAAATTGTGAAAGTTAAGATCTGTACACTTCAGTGAATTTAAATTCCATCTTAAAAACAAAAAACTTTAAAAAATAAAGGGAGTAAAGAGCATACAGATATATAAATAAAACAAGAATAGCAATGTTGATTATTACTGAAGATAGGTGATGAGTAATGGAGGCTGATTATACTATGCTAAATTCATATAGATAAAAATTTCCATAATAAACAAAAATGCAGAACCAGGATTTGAACTCATAACATTTAAGTCAGAACCAGGACTATTAACCACTAATCATACTGTGTGTGTGTGTGTGTGTGTGTGTGTGTGTATACAAGAGTAATTATACTTTGCAGCCTTAGTTTTATTGAGATATATTTTACTTAAAGGCTTGTAAAAATAATTGTTGTATTTAAACAAATGCAACTGTACTTAAACTTGTATGTTAAAGAAATAAAAAGAAGAGACCGAAGAGACAAAGCATCTAAAATGCAAAGTGCAGACTATGTTTGAATCATGAGTCCAAAACACCAAATGTAAAAAACTTTAGGAGATAATCAGGGAAATATGATAATTGACTAGGTATTTGATATTAAAAAACTATTTGTTTTTTAAGGTTTGATAGTGGTATTAATTTTTTTAAGTTATCATTTATATATACAAATTGAAATGTATGCAGATAAAATGACATGATTTACTTCAAAATAATAAGTTGCAGGGGTTGAGAGTATAAATGAAATACCACTACCATGTGTTGATAACTACTGAAGCTGAGTGAAAGGTGTATATATAAGGATTTATTATATTATTCTCCTTTCTTTTCTATATTTCTTAATGATTTCCATTGTAAAGACCAAAAAAAAATCACTCAAATCTTGATTATTTTATAAATTTGGCCTTTCAATGAAATTTAATCTCTCATATGTATCTGATACTTTCCATTTTAGATGACTTGAAGCCAAGGTTCTCTTTTAACCCTCTCCTCCCCTATGCATACACTCACAGAACATACACAGGAGAATTACACACAGAACTTAGAACTATTAGCTTGTTTTACTCACAGGAATAGCAATATATCCACTCTTTCCACAGCCCTAATTTCTCTCATATGCTAATGTGGTTAATTTCTAGGCAAATATACATTTTCATTTTAAAAGGAGAGAAATATATTAGAAAAGTATTTGTTGAATCCTACTGGTGAAGAACTACTGGGCAGGATTCCCTTACAGCTCAAGACTAGACAGACCTGTACAAACCTGAAATGGGCAGTGAGCTCCATGTGGGAACACAGTGTCTGGTGGCAAGCCACACACTTAACTTGAAATGGAACATCTTTGCACAGAGAGATCAAAATTTTCTTTGCAAAAGATGGAAATGATATTGGATGTGCTATTCCCTTGCCATCTGAAAGACAAAATAAACTATAACTTGCAAAGATTTAAGTAGAGAGTGACCCAACCTACCCTCCCTTGGCCTTTTTCAACATTGGTTGGAATAAGTAAAATAAGATATTCATGTGATAAAAATCTAAAGGAAGTCATTTTCTAGTCTGAAGTGCAAACTCATGCTCAAATTAAAATGTGAGTCTTAAATACAGAGAAACACACAACTTCCCAGATGTAATGAATATACAAAACATTATTCTGAATAAATGTTTTCTTCCCAAGTTTCTCTTCATTCCTTAGATAAGTAAACCTGACTCTTAGCTACAGATAAATAGGGAATATTTTTTTGAAAGAAAATTAAAACAAAAATCTTTTACTTTCATGGTTTTCAAACTAATGTGAAGATAAATAACTTTAAGAATTATCTCAGAAGTATGATAAATCAGCAAAAACTAAAGAAATTTAATAACTTTCAGAGAAGAGAGTATGAACATACCACCCAGTTTAAAACGCTGATGGAAATGATTCTTTTCAGACATATGCTTCAAACACTCATCCTTGCTGCTAAAAAGAAGGAAGCAAGCTGGACACGCAAAACACTGAATAACCTGAGGAGGAAGGCTGTTTTTATGTCCATCATCTGCAGCTTCCTAAAATATAAGGCAAAGCTGTATTACAGACGACTAAAATCAATCAATATGAAATTTCTTAAAATCAACTTTCAAAATATTTACTGTTTATTTGGAATACTATCACATATTTTATTAATTTATTGGGATGACAGTGGTTAATAAAATGATATAGGTTTCAAGTGTATAACTGTATAATACAATGCCTGTCTATTGCATTGTGTGCTCACCACCCAAAGTCAAATTGCCTTCTGTCACCATACATTTGACCCCCTTTACCCTTTTCTACTTCCCCCATTTCCCTCTGCTAACTACTGTAACTGTTGGCTGTGTCTATGAGTTTTTGTTTGTCTTTTCATCTGTGGCTTTCAGTTTTACATCCCACATATCAGTGAAATCATATGTGCTTCTCAACTTTTTCTGTCTGACTTATTTCATTTACCATGATATTCTCAACAACATGGATGAATATTTCAGTTTTGAACCTGAAAACTTTTCTTTCCTGAGTGTGAACTATGGAACTTTTATCAAAAATGAGGTCCCATATGTAATATTTTTAATTTTCTTCCTTGAAAACAAAGTATGACCATACTTCTGACAATAAATGTATAAGCACATTTGCTTTCTATATATTTTTACTTTTTACATACACATCTATATACACTATTATGTAAATTATGTTTTCACATCACATACTTTTTCTGTTTTGCTCTGTTCATTCTACTCTGAAATATAACCTATGTTTACAAATATGTATTGATTCATAAATCGTTCCATGCTTAATTTTCAAAAAATATAAACATACAAAAGAGATTATTATTATTTTATCAAATATTAGCAATGTACTGTTTCTTCTGCGTCTTACTCTTCTTATTTCACAACACCTAATAAAAATCCCTAAAAATCAACTGGTATAGTTTTAATTCATTTTTCTTAATGGGAGCAAACTACTCCATGGTGTAGATCTACTAAGATTTAGTAAAGTACTCATTTTCAGACACTTTCTTTTTGCTCCCATAAACAGTGATTTTGTAAACATCTTTGAATATAAATCCCTATTTATAGGTGCTTCTCTGTCATCAGGAGTGGGCCTACTGGGTTAAAAGGTGTATTGCTTGCTTTTCAAAACAGCTCTACCAATTCATGTATCTCCTACCACTGAATGAGCCAGGCAACAAGAGCTATTCATTTTTTTTTTCATTTTTACAGTCTGAGACAGGTTGTGATACTCATTGTTTGCATTTCTTGCCTACTAGTGAGTTTGAGCATTTTTTCATACAATTCTATGGATATTCCATAATCTGTGGACTGTCTTCATTTTCTTTGGCCTCATGTCAATTGTTTTAGTGTTCTCCCCTTCTGGTCAACTTGTGTCATTCTTCATTATTAGAAACTCTGTCTCATCCTCCATTCTCCAAATACTGTTCAAACGTCTGCCAGATAATTTTGCATATGCTCACTTTAAAATTTTTATGTAGTCAAACAGGTATGTCTGTTCCATAGTGTAAGTTTCCAAACTTGTTTAAGAGCCTTCTTTATTCCACAAGTGAAAATATTCTTAAGTGTGTATTTGTGTATGTATATGAGGTCTGACAATTAAGGTCACGATCTCATCCTAGAAAAAGATATATAACTCATTGCTGAATATCACTATGGTCACCTTCGAAGTACTTCCCTCGGGAAGCTATGCACTGACTCCAGCACATAGTCCATCCTTCAGAGCAATTTTTGAACTCTTTTTTCTGGGATGGCCATCAGAGCTGTCATCGTATGACCCTTGATGTCCTGGATGCCATCAAAGTGTCTTCCTTTCAATATTTCCCTTATCTTTGGGTAAAGAAAAAAGTCACTGGGGGCTAGATCAGGTGAGCAGGGAGAGTGTTCCAATACAGTTACTTCTTTGTTGGCTAGAAACTCCCTCACAGACAGTGCCGTGTGAGCTGGTGCACTGTCGTAATGTAAGAGCCATGAGTGGTGGGCAAACTGTTCAGGTCGTTTTTGTCTTTTTCATGCAGCCTTTTCAGCATTTCCAAATAGCAAACTTGGTTGACTGTCCAGTTGGTACAAATTCATAATCAACAATCCCTCTGATATCAAAAAAGGGCAGCAATATCGTTTTGATTCTTGATTTGGTTTGATGGAACTTTTTTGGTCGTGGAGAATTGGCTGATTTCCATTGTGCACTTTGACGCTTTGTTTCAGGGTCCTATTGGTACACCCATGTTTTATCACCAGTGATAACATGGCCCAAAACATCGTCTTGCCTCTCCAAAAGGTCTTGGGAAACTTCAACTCTCCTTTACTTTTATGCATTGGTGTGGTCCTTTGGGACCATTTTTGCACACATCTTTCTCATGCCACGATTTTCCTAATTGTTTCTCTATCAATGTTTACTTGGTCTGTTATGCTTCTCACAGGCAGTTGTCAATTTTGATGCACAATTCGATAAATTTGTGCAATGTTTTCATGAGGTCTGCTCCTTACTGGCTGCCTTGATCTCTCTTTATCAGTGATGCTTTCTCTTCTCTCAGAAAAACATCTCAATCTATACTGACGTTTTCTTCATAAACTTGGACTATCATGTCCCTGATTTCAAGTCCACTCTTGATGTACGTTTGTTGCTAATTCAAGCTCCGACATTCTTGCGATGCCATGCAACAACAATAATGAATGCCGCTCAGCAAGACATTGCCACATGTTGACAGAAACACAGCTATGAGACACAGATACACTAAAGTTATAAAACCTTACCGAGTTGTTTGTACAGTACTGCCAACATAAGGGCACAGTGGCAAGTTCATGAACTTAACTGTCAGATCTCATAATGTGTATATGCATGTGTCCTTATGTATAATATAGTAATTTAACTTCTTATAAATGGTCTTTAGAGTAATAGGCTTAAAAGTTGAATTGTCTTCTTAAATTCAATATCTTAAATTTACATTAGAGAAATCAAAATAATTTGTGTAGTCTTATGAGATGAAACAGGAAGAGGGATAGCAAGTTTACATTTATATTAAGGATGTCAAGTACCATACTAGGATTCAAAATGTGCTTTTCCATTTAATCCTTATAATAACCCTATGAAGCATTATTTTCATAATTTACAAATAAGAAAACTGAAATTTAGATGAATCAACAACATTACCAGTTTCCCCAACCAAAGTATAACCTTGGAAGAGACAAAGCTACCATTTAAACACAGCTTTATATCTTTGGTTATCAATTCTAGGCTCCTTCCACTGTTTCCCATCCTGTTTTAATCTGGTTAGTGCCACAGATAAGATAACACCCAGAAAGATATTCTGTATAAAAGAAGGTTCTAAATGATAAGAGCACTAAAGGAATTCACTAACCACCCATTTATAGAAATGTCCCCTAATGAAGAACTCTAACTAAAAAAATAATTTTTATTTCAATGGAGTTATACATGCATTTAATATAAAGCTTATTTAAATTATATGCTCAATAGAAAAAAAATTTGATGCTACATAAAATTTTATTGGAATATACCATTAAATAAGTACAGCATATTTGCAAATACCATCTACAAACTGGGGGAAGGAATGAGAAATAAAATATCTGGTAATTTAAAGTACTCAATTTCTTTTTATGATTCCATGTCTGGTTACATTAAAATAAAATACACCATATAATTTGTATATACAAAAAAGTAGAACAGTAAGGTATTACCTCATATCCACTAACATGGCTATTTTAAAAGATAATACATGTTGGAAAGGATGTGGAGAAATTGGAACCCACATACAATGCTAGTGGGAAAGTGAAATGGTATAGTATACTAGGTAACAGTTTGACAGGTCTTCAAAAAATCAAACATAATTACTATATGACCCAATAATTTTTTAAATTTTATTTTTATATTTTTACTTTTTAAGTATATAATTTTATTATTATTAAATTTCTTGAAGTGACTTGGTTATCAAAAATTACATGGGTTCCAGGTGTACAATTCTACAGTACATCATCTGTGTGTTGCATTAAGTGTTCACTACCCCAGCGTCAGTTCTCTTTCCATCACCATATATTTGACTCCCCCTCCCTTCTCTCCCACCTCCCTCCACCTTTGGCCTCAGGTAACCACTAAAACTATTGACTGTGTCCATGAGTTTTTGTTTCTTTGTTGCTTTCAGTTTTATATTCCAAATATTCGTGAAATCACATGGTTCTTAGTTTTTTTCTGTCTGGCTTATTTAGCTTAGCATGATGATCTCAAGGTCCAACCATTTTGTATGACCCAATAATTTAACTCATCAGAGAAGTGAAAACGTATGTCCACATAAAGACTTGAACACTTGTTTATAGCAGCATTACTCACAATAGCCAATGTGAAAACAACCCAAGTGTTCATCAACTGGATAAACTGATAAATAAAATGTGGCATATGTGTATATTCATACAATGGAACATTATTTGACAATAAAAAAGGAATGAAGTATTGACACATGCTACAACATGGATGACCCTTGAAAATATTACAGTTAAGTGAAAGAATCTTGTTACAAAACACCATATATTCTATGAGTCCATCTATATGAAATATACAGGAAAGGTAAAACCATAGAGGCAGAAAGTAGTTTACTGGTTTCCTAGAGCTGGGAAGGATAGGCTAGCAAGGAGGGAAAATAACCTCTGATTGACAGAATGGCCCTAGGAACAGAAGAGAAACAGTGGTAGTACTTAATGACCTACAAGTGACACTGAGGCATACTGGAGCTTACAATATGTCATCCACCACCACCACTAAAAAGGGAGAAAAGAAGGAAGCTATCTAGTGATATACTCATTAGATGACTTGAATGGCAAAAAAAAAAAAAACAATAGAAACCTGCTACTCAAAGTGTGACCCACAGAGCAGCAGCAATGGTAAGACCTAGAAGCTTGTTAAAAACTCTGATTCTAAGGCTCCACCTCAGACCTACTGAGTCAGAATCTGCATTTCAAAGAGATTCTCAAGTGATTCACGTGCGCATTAAAGTTTGAAAAGCACTAGATGGGAGAAATTGGAGATGACACGAAAAGGGGGAGGGAAGCAAAGCAAACAATTGAAACTGTGGATAATTTTATGCTTTCACTGAACAGTTAAAGTTACAAAACAGAATTTGTAGGTATACAATCTTCTAGTGACCTCTTCTGGCTAATTCAAGACAAGCAATTACAACCTAATGCATACTAGTTTCCTTTAGAGTCCTTGTGACACAGTCCAAAGAATAAGCAATAAGGAGCATTTACTGAGAGCTTATCTAATATCAAGTATGGTAAACACTCATTACAGCTTTCCATATTACATGTATTTGCATATACCATAAATAAACTCATGTCCCCTGAGGTATAATACTTAATGAGAGTTACATCACACAGCCTTTTAAATATTAGATCTATTTCTTAATAAAAGCATTATTATTCACTATATGGCACCAACATTTCAACAGGCAGTGGACTTAAAAATAAGGTTCTAATTCTCATCACGAGACTAACTCACAGACCATTTCTAAAAAGGTAAGCAACTCCATAAAAGGAAATGTTTTCTATGATAATATTTAGGACTGCTGGCTTTCAGCTATCCAGTTTGCCTGCCTACAATAATTTAATGTTCTAAATCATTTTACTCTCCATAGACAATCACCATTTTTATCCTTTTGTGTATCATTTGTGATTGCAAGCTTAAGAGCAGCAATAGAAGACTTATATTGAACTTTGTGGTTCTCTAGAAAAAAAAATACCTGCTATTAGGACATGCTCTTACCTTAGCAAAAAGGTGATCCCTATATTGTTGTTGAGTAACAAAATTTTTATAACATACTACACAAGCAAAGGAACTGATGAAAGGTCCATGTAGTGTAATTGTTGGATCACATGGGGAGTGATCAAACCTACTCGGCAAAAGAGAAGTAACATTAGAAAAAAGCCCACATTCTAGGGGCAGAACTATTTAGCTTCACTTGCTAAGCTAAACACACATATGCATGCACATTCATAAGTTTACTGTTATCTACTGAAATATTAAATACTGCTCCTCAAAAACAGGAAATACAAAGTGGCGCCCATATGCCAAGCAATCCCTTTACACAGAGACCAGCTCAAGATTTCATAAAAGTACTCAAGATCCAATCAAATAGATTCAGGCATGTCTTACCACATTAGTTAACTTCCAATTTGAAAATTATAGAGCCATCATCTTTTCTTCTGGCCTTTTTCACCACAAAACTCACAAATAATTTTAAATTGGATTATTGGAATAATAATCTCATGTTAAGATTTCTGGCACACCTGTTTCCTAAAAATGACTTTTAATCCTTTTAATGACCATTTTAATTATACAAAAATGTGTCATTTTAAACTGCCTTGAGGACTTTTTAAAGTTGTTAAGATACAGTGCGTTATCCAGTTATTTGTAGAATGCTGAAGCTCCCTCTAGAAGCTTCTTTTGGTAAGATAAAGCATAGGTAGAGGGAGACATTTGGAAAAGATAATGGCTTAGAGCTCCAAACTCTGAATTCTCAACTTTAAACTATCAGAGGTGATTGTGAAGATAAGAATGTTTAATGCCTTCCTTGACATTTACTTTCTCCAGTTCTACTAGCCAAATTTAGTAAATTAATAAGATGGATTTCATATATAGAATATTTATGGCTAATTTTGCCACATTTGGTTTGCCTTTAGCATTTATTTTACAATGCCATATTAGCTTTTTTTTAGGCTAGAATAAATATCTTTACGTGTTTTATGTCTCTTGAAATTTATGGACTGTATTTCTCTAAAACTGATCCAACTGCATATCAATGCAAAAAGTCTGCTCAGAATTTCATGAAACATATTAGGAATAAATACATATTTAAAGGCTACATGCCTTTAAAACAGAATACACTAGAAAAATCTGATTTCACCCAGTGTTCCAGAAACCTAAGAAATATAAAGTGAAAATAATAATATCATAACAGCACAAAGCAGTTTGAGTTGGGAATATAAAACTATAATCACACTGGCAGAGACGCATCATGCTTTCATTTGACGAAGACATCACTTTGTAACTCATTTAATCTCTAGTATCCACTATTCTGAATATCATACTTACCTTTTCAAATGTCCTAAGAGAAGGTGCCCATTATCAAATTCCTTGTTACAGTGCATTATGGGACATAAAATTGGTTTCCCAGACACCCGTGGTTGGCCTCCTCTTCGGAATGAACTTTTTGTTCCAGAATTAATTGTGCCTGTTTTGAGTCCTGCATCATTGAAATATAAATTCTTAGATTCCTATTTCAGGTTATTTGTGCTTTGGATTGGTAATGAAAATTATAACAAAACAATGAAAATTATGATATAGCTTCATCAATCAATTGTAATTAAATGTCTGCAAGCTTTCTTATAAAATACAGAATAACCTAAAAGTAAATAGTTATTTGGGACAAGGAAAGCCGTTAACATCTCCAAGCAGTGTTCTCTTGAGGAAAAAAAACGTTTCCTTAAATTCAACAGCCAAAAAATACCAAAGATCAAATACATCAGAAAATCAGTTGCTCTATAGAACCCTTACCTCCCTTCTTTTTACTTACATAAGTTTGCAAAGACCTTTTCTTCTCTTATTTTTCTTTTAACTCTCTTAAACATATGAAAATTATGTCAAACACTGTAACCGGGAGGGCAGGGTGAAGTGGAGAGGGCAGGAAGGCAAGGAAACTAAGAACAGTACTTCCTGAGGAATCCAGCCACTGATCAGCTTCCACCTGGACATCAAGTGTCAGTGATAACCAATTTATAGAACACAAAGCAGAGATTTATTTAGTGTTGTTACCTCTCTCCTTTCTATTTATCCTATTTTTTCCTTTTCTTTTCCTCCTTTCCAAACCAATTAGAAAATAGTTTGCCCATCATTATCTTAATTTCTTTGTATCCTAGTCCATTCTTCATCCCTTTTCTTTTTAATCTTGATCTCATAGTCACACAAATCCTGAAGACTAATACCCCTAGCCCAAATTTTGTTCCCAGGGAACTCCCATGACACATACTACTGTAAATGTAGAATAATGTGGTATAAAGAACTGTCAGATTGCCAGAAAAATTCTAATATACAGATAGTTTGACTATTGTCTCTCTTTTATTTCCTGTGGATTGTTTTAATCAGATGCCTTGAGTATTTCATACAACAGAAAACTGGGTATTTATTTTTGACAGAGTCTACAAAGCCCCTAAGCACTTAACTAGAGTAGAATGCTACTCATTTAATACCATCTAGCTGTAAGATCCCTAAATGGTTATACATGCTTAAGGTGTCAACTGCCTTTCTGCTACTTTAGTCCTTATGGGGAGAATGCCACTATTAAAAGCTGCCAGAATGCTTATAAATGTGTTCTTCCAATGAACAATGAATAGCATAGTATTAATCATATTTTAATATTAGAGGTATTAAATGACAATACACCTTTTTATCTTTAATTTTTTTTAACACTGACAGAACTATGACAATTTTTATTTACTGCCTATCCACATTCGAGAAGTCACCCATTAAGACCTTTACTTAGCCAAATAGAGGCACTGGATTAAAAATAAAATTAAAGAAAATAATCAACAGGAAAAAAAATGACCTTTAAACAGTTCTTTTCCTTAATACTTAAGTATTCAAATGTATATGCAAACTGGACTAACTACAAACATCTATAAAAAGATGGATTTCCAAACTTAATTATAAACAAACTACTAATCAAAAAACTAAATTATATGAGTTCCCTGGTGGTGTAGTGGGTAGGCTTCGGCGCTGTCAATGCTGCGGCCTGGGTTCGATTCCCAGTCAGGGAGCTACCCACATACCAAAAAGCAAAAAACAAACAAACAAACAAACAAACAAACAAAAAACCCCTAAATTATAATAGCTAGATATTTTGGAATAGATTGAAGGAATCCCTTAATATTAATTGAGAAGTAGAACCTCACTGATATATCTATCTATTTGTTTATTTTTAGAAAAATTCTTCCCAAAGGTTGCTCCTTTCTGAAAACTTTCCTACCACCCCTGGTTCTCAGAAATGCACTTTGGTGAGTTTGGAGAACCTCACATTTTTAAAATTAAAAAGTACAATGACTCATCTCTGTTTTCCCCAGCTTTACCCTCTTCAAAGCTCTCTGAAGCTCATTTATGAAACATAAATAACCACATCAAATACAGCCCAATGCTAAAACAGCTGTTCTAGCAATAAATGCCAAACTTCAGTTTTACAGTGTTGTAGGGGCCAAACAAAAACATGAACCAATCACAAACTTAGAGCAAAATTAAAGACCTTGACTACAGGCTCAAGCTTATCAGTCACTAATGAACCAGTGTAACCTAAAGATATAAAGTCTTGACAAGAGTCATAAAGACACAGCTAAATGGCTCATTTGTTCCCACTTGGCCTGCTCAGGTAAATACAAATAAAGATGCTCATAAATGCAATTTGCAATGAATTAAAGTATTCAGATAATCTGGAGGTCAGCAATTAGGCCTAAAGGGTCATACTACTGTACCAAAACCATTCTAGACAGGACCTGAAAGTATTAGAACTATATCAGATAAATGATGTTTAGAAGAGATCTTAAAGATAATTAAGTCTTGTAGTTCCAATCCATTGTCCTACCTAGGAATCTTCTCATAATTAATAGATGCCCTAATTATCTCCTGGAGGTGAGGCTCAGGCATGTATTGCAAAGCTCCCAGGTGATTCTGAGGCAGATAAGGTAAACCACTGAGCTAGTCATTAACAACTACTGAGAACGGAATGCATATCAGGAAGGATTTTAAAATAACTATAGCCTTAAAAGAACACCCCAAGAGGCAAAACAATTTACCATAATTTCTAAGTATCTTTTGCTAAAGTAGGTCTGGAATGCCAAACAATTTTTTTTTATTCATTTTTATTGTTAGACTTTTTGGGGTAACATCTGTTAGCAAGAATTACATAGGTTTCAGGCATACAACTCCACAGCGCGTTGTCAACTTGTATAATAAGTTCACCACCCAATATGTCCTCCCAAACAATTCTTTTATTTAGCTGAATGAAGTTGCATTTGGTACCCAAATTCTAGGCTTGCTTTCTGTTTTCACAAGCAAATGTTCACATAGCCCCCTTTGGTATATGTAATATTCAACCAACATTTGAGCATTTTTATGCTGAACATTCTTTTTAGGCACTGACACTATTTAGGATTAATAAACTTTGGTCTCTAGCCTGGGAGAGCACATAGTCAGTCCGATAGAAGAGACAGGTATATAAACCTATCAATCCAACATAACAGGGTAAAAACTATGTTAGAGAAATGAATAAAGCACTGTGATATCAAAAGAGGCAGGGCGACCACACTTATGTAAAATAAATAAACCTAGCAACTTCTAGTGTTATTTATTATTTGTGGGGCTAACCCAACAAGCAAATAAGAAGAAAAATGAGGACAAGTTATTTAAAAGGGAGGATGGGGCAAGATGAGGGTATGTTAGACACAAATAGATTAAGAGATAAGAAAATATTCTTTCAGGGAGTGGCCAAGTGTCAAAACATCTACAAATTATTGGAATTATATTATTAGACTCTACTAAAAAAAGCCCACTGAAAACAAACTTTACAACAAGATACCTAGGTTCAATGTTGAACACTGCATACAGATATTGCTAATAACTTTTTGCCATTAAACCTTCTTCTGGATTAAATCCACAGTTAAGGTTACTATAGATATCTCAAGCCTTTAAGAGCTCAGTGGGTCTTCTACAAGAAAGATTAGACAAGTTGCTATGGTGGGACAGTCTACTGGCTCTTAAAAATTCCATCAAATTACCTGGTAGCGGGAAAATGTTCCACAGTGACTCTTACAGGAATCTCAGGTCTGGATGAGCCTGCCATGTGGACACTTACTTACAAAATATCTACATGGGCTGCACTGATGAATAAATAAGTAAACATTAATCCTTTACATCTCAGTTTAAATTCCATTTCCTCAGAGAAGCCTCTCTTGACCTCAAATAACTTGTTACATACCCTCCCATAGACACATGTACTACTTCATGCAATAACTATGAAATCATGAATGCATAAATGAGCAATATCTAATGAATAAATGACCTACATTATTTATACTCAAAATATGCTTTTGCCCAAATAGACAGACAATTAGTAAAGCAGGCTATTATTAAGTATCACTGCAACTAAATTTCCAATGGACATAATTTCTTAAGGTTTTACGGAAGCTAGGCAATCTTAGTGTTCCACTCTGATCTCAAAAGAATACCTGGCATTTTCAGCCACTGGTCCACACACAATCTTGCTGCTTCTGTATCAGAATGTCCTTGAATAAATTCCAACTCTTGTAACCCATGAGCATGCTGAAAATCTATTTTTTCCTAAAGATATTAAGAAAAAAATCAATTAACATCTGATTACTAACCACATAGCGGGTCTTCTACAACTCTAATTCAAATTTCTTCCTTTTAGTATCAATTTCATCTGAAAATACAGGCTGCAGTTTCAGAAAGTAGTCTGGTTCTATTTAGCAGAAAATAACCTTTCAACAGCTTATATCTACAAAACTGTTAAACTCTTTTCACTCTTGTGATAAAGTAAACAGGAAACCCTTAATTGCTTATTTGCTTTGAGAAATCTGAAGATTTTTAATTCCCCAAAATAAAGTCCACTCAAGTAATTCTATTTTTCCTTTCTTTTTTCCTCTGTGTGTGTGTGTGTGTGTGTATAAAATCAGAACCCAACACTCTAAAAACAGAGATGTAAAAAGCTATCATGAATTACTACAAAATGATGAGCTATTTAGAGTGCATGCTAAACATGAATTCAGTTACACATTTTTATTACAAATTTCTTTTTACAACTTTACTATAAACAATTCTATAATTTGGTAAAACACAAAATAGCCACATACCCTGAATGCTCTATTTTTCTCTTCTTTCTGCTGTTTCTCCACTTCAACATGTCGGGCTAGACGAGCCAGAGTTAAAGCAACTTTATCCTTCTGATGGTCAATATGGTCTTTATGCTTAACATTATCCTATAATTGAAAAAACAATTTTCATTCAAATAAAATTAGCTTTGAGGTAACATATATCCATTTACCAAAGCAAAGAATCATTTACCTTTATCATTACTAAATATCTAAACACCTGTCCTGTGTATTTTATACTTTATGTGTTATTTTGCAGGTCAGCCAATCATCCACAAGCATCTTTATTTTCAAAAAGTTAGATAAACTAGTTGTGAGGACATCTCTCATTTTTGTTTACTTTACAATCATCTGGATATTGAAAAGTGTGGCATTGGTTTACTCTGAGTCTATAAGGTAATTCCATCAAGCCGTTAGTCCACCCTCCAAAAAGTCTAACAAAACAAATATCCTTGGCTTTGGTTTTTTAGCAATGCCAGAACAATATTCACTTAAGAAAAATTACTGATTAAAAAAAATGGATCTAATTTCCAGTTTCCGGTCCAACATGTAAGGAGCTTAGAAGTCGCCACTCCATCCCAACAAGTAAAAAGCTAAACAAACTGAAAAGTCAACAACTCTTCTTAGATTCACCAGAGAAGTGGGATCACAGTGCAAGCTGCAGCCCCTAAAAATGAGAGAGATGCGGGTGGGGGGTAGATACAAAGAACAGATATGCATATAAGAGAGATGGAAATCCTAAGAAAAGACCAAAGAGAAATGCTAGAGATCAAAACCATTAAAACAGAAATGAAGAATGCCTTTGATGGGCTTACTAGTAGATTACACACCACTGAGGAAGAATCTGTGCGTGAGGATAATGTCAAAAGAAACTTCCAAAACTTATAAACAAAGAGAAAAAAGACTGAAGAAAACAAAAGAATATCTAAGAACTGTTGAAATCATGTAACATATGCATAATGGGAATACCAGAAGAAAGAAACAAACAAACAAAAAATTAAACATTTGATGCAATAATGACTGAGAATTTCCCCAAATCAATGTCAGACACCAAACTACAAATCAAGGAAGGAATAAAACCCTTTGTTCAGATGACATGATCTTCCTAGAAAAAACATGCAAATAAAATAAACAGTAGTTAGGGGTGAAGTAAATCATGTAATTAGATATTTATAGCAGCTTTATGAATAACTGTCAACACTTGAAAGCAACCTAGATGTCCATGTCCTTTAGTAAATGAATGGATAAATACACTGTAGAACATGCAGGTGATGAAATATTCCGTGCTAAGAAGAAACTATCATGCCACAGAAAGTCACGGAGGAAACTTAAATACCTATCACTAAATAAAAGAAACCAATCTGAAAAGGCCATGTACTATGTGATTCTAAGTACACAGAATTCCAGAAAAGGCAAAACTGCGGTGACAGTACAAAAGATCAGTGGTGCCAGGGGCCGGGGGCAGGGAGGAAGGAGTGAAGTGGCAGAGTACAGAGGGTTTTTAGGGCAGTAAAACTACTCTAACACAGTAAAGGTGGACAGCTATCATCATACATTTGTCCAAACCCATATAATTACAACACCAAGAGAATCCTAATGTAAACCATAGACTTTGGGTGACTATGACATATCAATGCAAGTTCATCGATTGTAACAAATCTACCACTCTGCCAGGGGATGTTGGTAAGAGAAGAGGCTATGCATGTGTGGAAGCAGTCGGTATGTGGAAAACCTCTATACCTTCCTCTGAATTTTGCTGTGAACCTAAAACTGCTCTAAAACATTACTCTATTTTTTTTTCTATTAGAAAGACTGGGTCACTATCTAAAATATTACTCTTTAGGCAAACCAATCATAGATGTACAACCCAAATTTTATATAAACTGGGATAGTTATAGAGTTGTATCAACCAAGTCAAACAGCAGGTGTGATTTTGCAAGTACACAGAAGTTATAGTAACACAAGCTTAAATTCTTATTTCTAGTATAAAGCCACATCTTTGAAATAAGGAATGCTCACAGGATCACTTTGGGTGAAAGTAGTCACAACTAACTTTCTAACCACTTGGCAAGCCTACACCACTGCATCAGGTATAATAGTAGGTGACATTCTGCTAACTTCAAACTGTCCTTTTACAAATCATAGGATAATGCAGCTTATTAGAAATAACAATCACAAAAAGCTATTATTTGAGCTCTGATCCTTCAGTAGAGCAAATTTACCTCTCTTAAAAGCAAATTAAATTTAATCCTTGGGAAGACAAAAAAGTCATATCTCTTTATTAAAAATGTAAGTACTACCATCTGAAGAAAATTTATTTAGAGTAGATCCTAATTTTTTTTTAAATTTAAAGATGTTAATATTTAAACATAGGCCTAGAGTGTGTTAATTTTCAAAAGAGATAACGTTTCTAAACTCTAGCAAAAGGCATGCTTGGAAAACCAGGTAAACCAAGGTTATATAATATTAACATATGAGGGAGGTAAACAAGATATAAATTAGTGTTTACTCACAAAAAAATGCTCATGTCACAACAATGTGAATATTTTGGGGACAGGAAGAAGGCTATGTTTTGGATTAATTAATATAATACAAATTTAGAAAGAGTTATCCTTGAATTGATGATTCCACTATTATTTTACTTTTCCCTAGGCCACAACTAAATAACCATTGTGAATTACTTTTGAAGTTATACTCATTCAGGAAGACTTAACGTATTTACTATTCTTAAAGTTTACTTTAAAGTACAATTAATAATTCTCTGATTTAATTATAAAATAAACTCTGTACATGCCTGCCAATCCTCACTTTGGTTAAAAACTGGCTTTGGTATTGAATGCTGAAAAAAACTAGCTGAAAAAAACTCGCTATCTACTGTTTACAAAACATTCCTAAGAAGGTCTTATACATTTCTCAAATATTTGTATACTAATCCTTTGAGGTAAAATTAGTATTAACATTAGTTTCAGATGTACAACATAATTCAATCTTTATATATACTACAGAGTAACCACCATAAGTCTAGTTACCATCTGTCACCATAAAATTGACCCCTTTCACCCATTGTGCTCAACCCCCTTCCCCTAATAACCACCAATCTGGTCTCAGTATGTTTTGATTTTTTTAGATTTCACATACAAGTATAAGTGAAATAATACAGTATTATTTGTCTTTCTCTGACTTACTTCACTTAGCATAACACCCTCAAGATCCATCCATGTTGTCACAAATAGCAAGATTTCTTTACTTTTTGTGGCTGAGTAATATTCCATTGTGTATATATACACACATTTTCTTTATCCATTCATCCCATCAATAGACAGGTTGTTTCCATATCTTAGCTACTATAAATAATGCTACAATGAGCATAATTTTCATTTTGAAAATAGCCACTCTGTTAACAGATGTTAGTTGATATCTCACTGTAGTGTTGATTTGTATTTCCCTGTAATTAGTGACGTTGAACATCTTTTTGTGCCCATTGGCCATATGTATGTTTTCTTTTGAAAAATGCCTACTTACAGCCTCTGCCCATTTTAATTTTTTTTTTTTTTGGTTCCTGTTATTAAATTCTTATGTATTTTGAATATATAATATGCAAATATTTTCTCCCATTCAGTAGATTTGTCTTTTCTTGCTGGTTTACTTTGCCTGTTGCTTATTTCAATATAGTCCCACTTGTTTTTGCTTTTGATTTTGGAGTCAGATCCAAAAATTCAATGCCAAGACCTTTGTCAAATGGTTTACTGCCTGCTTCCTCTTAGTTTTATGGTTTCAGGTCTTACATTCAAGTCTTTAATACATTTTGAGTTAATTTTTGTGTATGGTCAAAGGTAACGGTCTAGTTTCATTCTATTGCAGGTGGCTGTCCCAACACTGTTTATTGAACAGACTGTCTTGTTATCAATTAATTGACCATATATGTGTGGGTTATTTCTAAGCTCTCTATTCAGTCCCACCGATATGTTTTTATGCAAATACCATGCTGTTTTGATTACTTCTATAGCTTTGTAATACAGTTTGAAATTTTAGAATTTTTTTTCCAGTTCTGTGAAAAATGGTTTGAATTTTGATAGGATTGTATTGAATCTGTAGATTGCTTTGAGTAATACAGCATTTTAACAGTATTAATTCTTCCTATCCATGAGCAAAAATATCTTTCCATTTGTCTTCAATTCCTTTCACCAATGTCTTGTAAGTTTTCGGTGTATAGGTCTTTCACCTCCTTGGTTAAATCTATTCTAGGTGTTTTATTCTTTCTGATGTAATTTTAAGTGAAATTTTCTTAATTTCTCCTTCTGATAGTTCATTATTGGTGTATAAAATCTCAACAGACTACTGTATATTCATTTTGTATCTTCTTTTCTGAATTAACTTATTCCAACAAATTTTGCTGATGTCTTTAAGGTTCTCTACATAGAGATGTATCTTCCCTTACAATGGGGTTAGAGTCCAACGAACCCATCTTAAATTGATATTACTGTTAAGTCAAAAATGCATTTAATACACTTAACCTACCAAATATCATAGCTTACCCTAGCTGATTTCTACTGAATATATCACTTGCACACCATTATAAAATAAAAAAATCTTAAGTTGAACGAACCATTCTAAGTCACAAATCATCTGTATTATCATCATGTCACCAGCAAATAGTGAGTTTTACTTCCTCCTTTCCAATTTGGATACCTTTTCTTTTCCTGGCCTAATTTCCATGGGTAGGATTTTCAATACTATTGAAAAAAGTGGCAATTGGGCATTTTGTCTTGTTCCTGGTCTTGGAGAAAAAGCTCTGAACTTTTTACCATTATGCTACCTGTGGGTTTGTCATATATACCCTTTATTATGTTGAGGTACATTCACTCTATATCCATTTTCTTCAGGGTTTTTATCATAAATGGATTTTGAATTCTGTCAAACAAGATGAACACATGATTTTTATCCTTCATTTTGTTAATGTGGTGTATTACATGGATTGATTTGCAGATGTTGAACCATGCTTGCATCTCAGAAATAAATCCCACTTCTTTTCAATTTATTGTTGAATTGAGTTCGACAATACTTTGTTGAAGATTTCTGTATCCAAATTTTCCCAAATATTAAATATATGCAGATCTTTCACTTTACTTTTCACTCATCTGCTCACCCCAGTTTTGAGCCTCTAAGTCATTCTTATTGCCATAACTAGATAATCAGTTTTCTAAAAATATTTGCCAAGATCAAAAGAGATGTAAAATGAAAGTAGCAATTCTGCTTTTGTGAAGCAATTTCTAGAAACAGTACTGAAAAGCAGGACTTAGCAGAAGAAATTTTCATTTTACAATAGCTTATGGCATCGTTTCCTTTTGTGACTTTTTAATAAGCATATACTTATTTTAAAAATCATTACTGATCTCTAAAAAGCATTTTTGTTAAAATAACAAAAATGATCAAAGTTAGCATTTTCTACAGAATTACTTTAAATGAACATATGAACATAGTTACTGGACCTATAAATAATTCTGCTCCATGTACCACACAAGGTGATATAATCTATTATAAAGTGCTCTGTAAAAAGTTATTATCCAGAGAAATGATGACAACAACCCAGTTCCCCATCTGACTCATTGAAGGCACTTTTTGACTACTAAAAAAGCCAGTTAAAAAGAAAAAAAAAGATGAAATTTGTAGGAGGTAGGGGCGAGGGTGACGAAAAGGGAGAAGGAATATACATAGAACAATCTGTAGCAGGTCTGTTTACTGTTATCTGTCTCTGAATGTCAGGTGGTAATGATTAGTAGAGGGGCACCAATTGGAGGATGATTATTTCTTCCATCATCCTTATCTTCTTGGTGTAAGGGATACCAAGTTAAAAAAAAGTTCAAAGGAGTAACACACTGCAAAGTGAAAAGTGGAATGAATTAACTTTGCAAATCATATTATCCATCTGACTAGTGCACTTGGTTTGAACAGAGTTCCTAAAACAACTGCCTTACTTTATAAAAGTCAAATTTCAAAGTCTGATTATTGCCCATCCTAAAGCTTTGGTCCTAGTTTGGGCTGAAGTTTGCATTCCCAGTTCTGTTTACCAGAAGCTCCTTCTGCCCAACTTACAACTCAAACCATTCTCAATTAACATTTTGAAAAGCAACCATTTTCCTCAAGAGTTTTGTAGTTAAACACAGGTAGAACAGAAGAGAGAAACACAGCAAAGCAGTACAATATTTATTTACCATCTCCAGCAGCAAAACTTCGGAACCAGGAAACCCTTTTGTACAAAGCAATCTCCTTCCCACCCCCAATAGGTTATTGTTCACAAATACAAAGTACACAGAACACCTGATTTATATGAACAAATTTTAAAACATACATACAGATATATCCCATTCTGCAAAGTACTTTACTCTGGTAAGAAGACTAATACCACCAAGCCTGTTAAATAAATTCCTGTACTGTCTTTTGGGTAAAACTCTAATATGTATTATTTATAAAAATCCTCTCCTGGGAAAAATGACTGATTTTCCTTTAGTACAGGACAAAAATAAATAAGCGTAACGTTGGAAGTTAAAGGAATTTTTAAATATCTCTGAATATAAAGCAAAGGGGAGGCACAGAAGAAAAAGGATGAATTATGCAGAGAGAAAAAATGAAAGTGGCAATTAAGTTTGAAAAAACCTCATCCCAGCGAAAAACAAACAGGAAGTTGGCAAAATGTGTTTTGGGTGCTGCTGGAGATAGCACTGACACAAGGTTACAGCCCCTTCTTCAATACAATACCTCCAAACTCCAATGAAGCAACATTTTTAGAAATACCTTCATTTTCCCCAAGTCAACCTTTAAATTATCAGTAAGCCAACACACAGGGAAATTACCCACACTTAGCTACTACACTGAGGACACATTGCCAATTGGTATTCCCATACACCCCTAATGGGACGTCACGTTCCACTTTAGTGACATTATCCTGTTTATCTTCAAGTTGTGTCTACCAGTGCCTGATTACTATCTCAATGCTTGAACTGTCCGTCCCCGGGGCTAGAGGTGCACTCCTCCTTTGGCTCTGTACAGGGAAGAAAGATAATTGCCCCAGAAGTCTACAGTGGAATGTGGTACAAATCAACCTCTAGACAGACTATTTCTATATCCTTACAAGTAAAGACTACACACAAACTGTACACTTTGAATAGGTAGGAACCAATACATTTTCATAGGTAATGTATCCTCTTTCTTTACCTTAACCTCCTCATAAAGATTGTTCTTTACAATTCTGGAACCAGAAACACACTGTTCCCCATGCCCTTGCACACACTGATTCCTTTACCTGAATCCCTGGCTCCTGTTTCTCCACTAGTCCAACTAACTCCTCTCTAATCATTTTCCAAACCTCAGCTCAAGAATTTGGAAAGAAAAGCTTCCTTGACTCCTTTAGATGGACCTCTTTTGTCTCCCATCACAGGCATTTCTCTAATCAGGATAATTACAGCGTATTGGTATTTCTTTCTCTTCTTAAGAGAATATACTATCTCTTATTAACTCCTAGTATCCCCAGACCTTCCTCAGTACCTGCTGCACATGGCAGGTATTGAAAAAGATGTTTGACAAATAAAAAGATTACTGTTTCTAACACTGACACAAAATACCATCCATCAAAAATTGTATAAGCATACCTACATGACCTAGCTGTTCGTTCTACATTCTTTTATTTTTTTTTTTTTGTATTGTTTATTATGAACATTTCTTAGCTTGCACTTGAGGAAAGAAACTGTTTTACTTTAAACATGTCTTTTAATGACTTAGTCCACTGTTGGGCTTATAATATAGTTCAATGACTCAGCCTTAAAAAAAACTAAACAAGGGGAACTTAATCTGATGATATGAAATGAACTATTACATGCTATTAAATACATCTTAAAATGTATCTGTATTTATATCTAATAACATCACAGAGTTATAAGAAATCTAAAAATATGGATAGAAACAGCACAACTACTAAAGAAAGGAGATCTATATTGGGCTTTTGAGTTTTCAAAGTACTTCTGGGCATTACCTCCTCGACAGCAGGAAAACAGGATAAGAAAGTAAGTGACTTGCTAATACTCAGATCAAGGTGTTTGGAATTCAAATACCATATGATTTGCATCATTCCACCTTCCTTCTATTAACCACTTGACATACAAATTAAATGAAATTCTTATGAACAAAAAATACTATTAATTTTTCAACTTAACATTTGTGTAAGCTTAACAAAGACTATTTACCCATTGCTAAATAACATATCATAATTCAATACTAATAACCAAAATTAATGAATAATGATATACAAAATTAAAAAGTAAGTCAATAGTCCTATAGAGTACGAACTTTTCAAAACAGTCTGGTAAATGAAGAGGGATTAGACATTTTTTACATTGCCAAATCATCTCACTTCTTTTATTATTTTTCAAGCCCACGAATATCTCTTTGCAGGATATTGCTTTTTACTTGTGGAAGGTAAACGTTCAGGAAAATGAGCACAATTTTAGGCCTGTAACCGAACTGGGCATTCATTCTGCGAAAGTCTGCTGCGTGTCTGATATTCAGGTAGAGATAAATCACACAGCATTTCTTCTGCAATATTCAACTGAAAATTTACTAATGTCTGCTTTGTTGAATTAGGTAGCTTGGAATAAAGGATGTAAGTGTTATAAAGAGCCATATCAAGCAGATAGAAAAATAATTTTCTATATCCTTTGACACATTTTTGCATAATTGGAAAACATGAGAGAAACTGGTCTTGCTTGTCAACGCCTCCAATTCCACGATCATATGCAACTACACAACTAGGTTTCACAATCTTTTCTTTCTCACCTGTGTTATTTTTTCTTATTTTTCCCGTATCAGTCATTTCTGCTTTTGAATGTTTAGTACTTATCATATATATATCCTTCTTATCACACCAGCGTAAGGACAGAATACCTTTGCAAGATAAGGTTCTTACTTCTCCTCTGTTTAATTTATAAGATGCCAGCTTCTTTGGCATATTCTTTTGATTTTTTCGGACAGTTCCAACAACATTTGTATTATTCTCACTCAAAATCTGGAATAATCTTGGCGATGAATACCAATTGTCTAAGAACAATGTGTATCCTTTCCCTAAAATTGGTTTGGCTACTTCCATAACTACACGGTGAGATGCAGGTATGTCACTTCCTTGAACCTTATCTTGCTCTGTGTAAATTTTAAAGTGGGTGCAATATCCAGTACTGGATTCACATAACTTGTAAACTTTGATTCCAAATAGGGACTCCAGCCGTCCTTTGAATTTCATCAGTGACTCATCTAGGGAGATATCTTCATCTGGAGTGTATAACTGTTCAAACTTATTATTCAAATAGTCAACTATACTCCGCACTTTTCGTATTCTGTCTTCTTTACACATAGTTTCATTATCCACAAAGTGAAGGAAGTGTGATATAGCTAAGAAACGTTTGCGGGGCATTGTTTTTGAAAATATCGGAGTCTCCAATATTGCTCTCTTTGACCAGTACATATCTATTTTAGACTTTTGTACTTGCAACATGATGATACATAACAAAAGGTATGCTTTCATTTCATCACTTGTTATAGGAAACCAGTCCTTGTCCTCTTCTGAGCTCTGGTCCTTTATCTTTTGACTTGCATATCTATTTGTTTCTACAGTTAGCATTTCAAAAAAATCATCACTTAGCACTTGTTTCAAAACACAGAGAGGCGTAGGATTTGCTCCTAATCTTTGCAAAACTAAAGCATTTATACCAGCAATTTGGGTAAATGGTTTTATATTTGGAATATTTTCTTTTTCTTCCCAATTCCATTCTTCATCTTCTGAATCACAATCATCGCTGCTTGATATAGATACAGATCTTGCACGGTTATGAACATTGCGTTGAATAGGGCTACCTTCACTTGAATTTGAATCTTCTGTTGAACAGTCAGCCATACGAATTGGTTGAGTATCAGTCTTGTTGCTTTCACTAGAATACCCCATTTGGTTTTCAGTGTCACTTTCCTACAAATTCAAAACAGACATCTTAAAGGAATTATTTCTACAGCTCACAGTTTAACACTGAATGTATATAATTATTTCTTGGCAATATTTGCATTATAACTGCACTCAAAGCAAATTAAATCTGCGCACATCTCAGAGACGTCAATGGTTATAATGACTTAAGAAATACATGATATATCTGAGATATCTTTATATGTGAAGGGGTTAAGCCAATATCCTAAAGTTACAAGTTAAAAAACTTTTTTTTAAGTGTGTATCTCAAATGAAACATATGTAACAAAAAAGGTAAGAAAAAAAAACAAGCAATAAAAACCATGACTAAAATAATCAGTGCTAAAAAAAATGGAATGCAAATAAGCATTATATGAAAGGGAAGACAATAACTGAGAATAAGGTTAGTCTAGCACAGTGAAACCTCAATGGAAGAACTAAAAGTTTAGGTTTTTTACTAAGAGAAGTGAAACAATCAGGAATTAGTTAATATAAGTCATTAAGTACTAAGGGATGACAGCACAGCCATAAACAAAGTTCACGAAGTTCAAGGGAAGACAAAGATTAGTATGTGTAAAATTAGCTTATCAGAGAGCCAAGACTTGAGTGGGGACTTGCAAACACATGGAGGCAGCCTAGTACAATGCTGAATTGAGACTTTGAAAGGAAAAGGCTCACTATTCAAAGCTCAGTTCCACCACTTGAGAAAGGTGCTTACTGGTAAATTTTATTTCCTCATTTGCAAAACAAGGGTAAATTTCTGCCTTAAGAGTGCCTTGCTACTAACACAGAGCCTAGTAAATATAAGTTCTATAAATGAAAGTTCTATCCTCTGCTTCCATCCCAGGCAAGAAGATGACAAACCCAAGGCTATTAAGGTGCTTCCAAGATCTGTCAAAATGGAATTTTGCCAAAAGTAAAAGAAAATAGGCACTGTTAAAAGCCATTAATCAAAGACCAACATGCATGCACTCTATGCTAAGATTCTAAATGAACCTACAAATTAATTGTATTCTACCCAAGACAGAAAGAAATGGGATGCACACTTAACGAGCTCATAGTAAATGTTTAAAAAAGCACTGAAAATCTGAAACTGTTTAGTGACTCATAAAATGTTTTTCCCCCACCATTCATTCACATCACTAATTATAAGGGGTATAAAGGGATCACAAACATAGTATTATTGTAGCACATTACTACATAAATCAAGGTAGTGTGAAACATAGCCATCACAGATAAAAGTGAAAGTTAACCAGTAATTAATTGTAGCCCTTAAAATTGAATGCTGTGATAGAACCACTCTTAACGGGTTCTGGAAAAAAACAAAAAGCATATAATAGCTCCTGGGCGGGGCAGGGGATGGGGGAAGCATATCAAAGTCAGTCTTATAAAGGGACTGCTAACAGCCCTCATAACATACTAACACTGAAGCATTTAAGGTCAAAGGAGAAGGTTTTAAATTATCACCAAATATAAAACACTCACTTTCACCACCTCTACTAAGGAATATACTAAGTATTAGAATAATAGACAACTCAATACAACTTGAGAGATCTCCAAAGTCCTAAAAGTAAGCACAGACAACCTGAGAACTCTTGCAGAATTCTTAACAAGGCATCAGAAAATCTAACAGACCATTTAAAATGGGCAGTTACCTTAACAAAACCAGTAAAGCCCTTAAGACCTAGAAAAAACTGGATAACTTTAAGACAGTTTATCAGAACTGTACTATAAATTCATGGTAAAGGGCCTAAAACCTTTATGCAGAGAAAAGATGCAAGAGACCATAAACTGTATGTAATAATACATTTGTGTAAATATGTAGAAATGAAGAAATACTATCATTAAATAAAGTATTAAAAAATTGCTTGAAGTTCAATAGCCAGAGAATGGTTTCAAAGACTGGACTGGCTACCTGTTTCCTTTTTAAGGACATTAATAGAGAAAATTAGAAATTTCCTCCAATAATGCTGAAGGCATTGTATTTAAATATACAAATACAAAGCCACATCAAAACCCTGGCTATTATATACTGATAGAATAAAATACATAATCTACATCAAAGACATTAAGGGAAGATCAGATAGCCATCTAGAAAGACGTGTTACATAAAGAGAAAGAAAAGATCAATACAAAGAATGAAATAACTGATATGAGGGCTATCTAGAAAAAACTCCAGCCATAAATGTCTCCATTTTTCATATTAAATGGCTGGATACTTTCTAGACAGCCCTCATACACTAACATCATAAGCACGGTGGGACTGTGATCACTTCCAACTGGAAGTGAGTGAACTTAATTACCAGTAATAAGATGCCTCAATGATACCAAATACTACTATAAAGTCAAACAAATGAAAAGATATACTACAAAAACATCATCCCACTAATAAAAAAAAAAAAATTCAATAAAACAGTATTTTCATCATTCAGCCAGGGGAAAAAAAAATTCCATTAAAGAATATTTTAATGGTTTACAAAATTCATTTTACCTGAAAAAAATAACTAAAAAATATGCATTCAATACAACGATCATCATCAGTTTCCTGACAACTTCCATCTGTGTATTTTCTTAGGTGAAAAATGAAGAATTTATTGGTTTGTGAATCTACTAATGAAAAACTATATAGTATGGGTCTGGCCAACTGAATGACATGTGTAAGATGCATACAAATATGGCAATCCGTTATTGGTCAGCCGCTAACATTAACAGTAAATTTCAAAAGATCAGAGAACTTAAACATTGCCAAGTAACAGGCAAAATGTGCTTCAAGTTAAAAAAATTTTTCAGTAATTGAAATATTTCAAACTTTATACAACGATCTAATCCGTAATTTCAAATCTTCATCAGAATCCCTGTCAATTAATTACATCCTCAAAATAGTAAATTTGGCATTTAACTCTGTACCCAGCTTTATAGCTAGAAGGGATTCTGAATTGTGTCTATTCCAACCTCCTTGTTTATAGTACCTGAGAGGTTTTCCTGGATATATCGGGACCTTAATATCAATCAGGTCTCTTAGGCATCATTCAGTAAATTATTAGAATAGTACTAATGTAATATACTAAACAGTATCCAAGTAGCCTGAAAGACTTTAAGTTCCTCTCATAATGTCATTTTGAGGGATAATAATGAAATTATCCTGATAAAGAAACTGCCACACAGTTAAAATTTAAATGAACTGCACTAATAAGGAAGCTGTCTCAGAGATGCAAAAAAAAAAAGAGTGTCAGCAAATTTACTGCTTTTTCCTAATGTCCTTTTTTCTTCTTATCAAGTAAGCACATATATCTATCAAATATAAGTTGTGTTACCATGGCTAGATGAGACAAATGACTCAATCAGAAAGCCTAGAACCTACAGATAGAAAACAAAGCTGACTTAATGCCCAGAAAACTGAGTCAATCACTAATAATGAAAATTAATTACTGTGAAGTTATTTAAATAAAGGAGGACATACTCTACAACCTTCTGAAATGGATAAACAGTGCTATGAAGAAAAACAAACATTCAGAAGGAGAGTACATTTGGATAGTGCAATTGTATAAATGATGAATAAACTACAAGATTAAAAAAAAATCACTGTACAAAATTCACATATCACCAGCAATATATGTAAGACATCAAAATGTTAAGTTTTAAACAATAATATGAAATTTTAAAAGGCACTTCATATAATAATTAATGGAAATAGTATTTCTCCATACACAGTAACTATAAGAAATCATAATGTCTCCACATACATTCTATGTCTAGTCAAGAAATAACATTTTGAAGGAAAAGGATCATCAGACACACCCCTTTTGAGAATACCAAATCACTAAACTTGCAATTATTCCAAGGCCTCCTAGAAAACTGAGAAATATTAAACAAACATAAAAGTTTGGCCTAGGAGAATTCTTCCACAGGCTCTGCACATGGCAGGCACAAATATGAAAACTTATCTGAGTAATTATGAGTTCCATACGCTTTTAGGGTTGTCTCCCTAGACAAAGTCCTCATTTTTAGTTCTACAACACCATCATGCCAGAGAAAGACTTTAAAATAAAAAACAAACAAGTTAAGAATACTGTTTCTTCTGTAGTCGAGACTAATCCATAGCTAAAAAGTTCCCATTCTATAGCATCCTGCCCCTATTATCCCCACTCAATTGACAAATGCTTTCAGAAGTTACCTACTTGATTACCAATTAATTTTTCAATACCTGTTACTTTTAGGAAAATTCTCTGGAAACATTTGGGCTTACCAAGTGGAGAGTGATAAAACAGTTATTCATCTTTATTACCAAGCAACATAAAAGAGGAAGAGAATAACAATGCTGTTTCATAAATATTTAAGAAAGGAGTAGCTATACAATGTAAATATAGTTACTACTGAACTGCACACTTAAAAATATGGTAAATTTTATGTTTTAACCATAATAAAAAATAAATTAAAAAGGAGGAGCCTATTAAGCAGAAGTGTCAAAGCAGTTTCTGAGAATCGTATCCTCAAGCATCATTTATTTTGGTTTTGTTTCTGGAAAATAAGAGTACCTTACCTCAAAAATAAAGTCTTTGACCAGGTTTTAATTCAGAGGAGGAAAGGGGAGAAATGGAAAAGTAGCAGCAGTCTGAAGTAGCCTTAGCTAATTGGGAATACTTAGTGCAGCCAGATAGAACAGTTTTCAAGGTCTCTCTCTCTCCAATGAGTTCCCCAATGACTAAGCTAGTCCTTTCACAGAAAAAACTACAGTGTCATGTCAAGGGCACATGAGACTGCTTGACTGGTGAAGTATGTATCAAAAATCTTTGTATGATTTCTTAGGCCTTTTTTCCCTTATAGGTAGTTAATCAATATTCTTCTAGAGTTCAACTTGAAGAGTTCAACTAGAGAGTTCCTAGAGCACAGACCTAAAAAAGGACAAGTAAAACTGTGGGAAATAGAGAAAAATAAAAGTACATGTTAAATCTAGATATGACTTAACTAATCATTTGCAAGATGATCTCCTCTATCATGACTGTAGTTTAGGATGAATGTACAAGTAGAACGAATATAGTACCCTGAAATTATTTGACAAAACTTCTTCCAAGTAGGATAATTGCCTCTTTAAACTCTATAGCACAAACAGGGAAAGAAAAGTAGATAAAAAGGGTGCTGAATATGGTTATGATGAGCTTCCAGTAAACCATTTAAAAGTGGGGCACCAGGGAAACTCAATCACCACTATCCAAGAACTATGGCAAGAAACAGAAACCACATGAACCCTAAAACAGTGTTATATGCCACTACAGTAGACCTAAAATACTTTGATCAAGCAGATGAAAAAATATATAAATGTCTAACAAACAAAATTCAAAGTCTGTCAATAAAAAAAGAAATGTTTTTGGCTGCCAAGCAAATAATACTAGGTGATATATTCAGACCCCTCAAACTTGGCATTTTCTCCATTCTGAGTCATGGTGCAAAAACAAGGATCTAAGGACTGGTACACCATACAGTCACTGCCTTGAGATTAAAAAGATACTGAGGGACTTATAGTTGAGGTATCTGCTGCTGCCAGTTCCAATATGATGGAGAATTATTAATCGAACCAATCAGGAGCAAAAAGGTAAGTCGTCTCTCATGGTTAAGAGTCTGACTAGATTAAGGAACCAATAAACTAAGAACATGTCACCGATGTCTTAATTTCAGGCTTTCAAGAAATCATTAGAGGATATCATTTAAGTAGATATCCAGAAACAGAACTGTGTAAGATGTTCTCTTTACTATAACCAGTTATACTCTAAATCTTAAGGATTTCTCACTAACATTGACTGATGCTATCCCTCTTTGTTACAATAAGAGGATCAGATTGTCAGGCATGTTAGGAATTCTTGCTCTTTTAAGAGTTCAGATTTGCATGCCTAGATGGTGTAACATTCATTTTCAGGGCACATTATAATGTACATTTTTCGTTTGCTTTTTTAGAGTGTGAAGAATTATCAAGCTCAAAAAAGTTAACTGTTTAGAAGGTAGGTTTGTTTAAAAAGGTCATCTTGGTGAAAGGCCCACATTATCCAGAGAGAACACCATTACTGGGTCTCACAACTTGTTTATAGATGAGAGCTTGATAGGTCAAAAACTTGTGATGACAACAAAGAATTCTCTCGTGTGTAACTTTGAGTGGTGACGGTACGATAGCCATCAGTCTTGATGAAGATATTGTGAAAATTTCTGTAGAGATGTTACAGGTAGAAAAGTCTTTTTCCAGCTGATGTCCACAGAGACCTGCGACATCCAGGCGTCCCACTGGAAGCAAACCGGATTTGGCAAAATTTGATTTGAATTCCAGTTCTTGATATACAGCTTCACTGTTGATTTTTAAGTCTCACAGAGCTTGAGAATAGTATAGACTCTTCGTGAGTGGATCATCCTGACATAGAGAGACTGTAACAGATTTGTCATTCTGTGACGATCTGACAAGCCAAAGCCTGAACAAGGAAGCACTGATGACCTAAAATCAAAGAATTTGTCTCTGATGTTAAAGAGAGATCTAGTTGTAGGTTATTTTCAGACACAAAATCTTGCTTTACCAGCAAGATTTTCCTGAGGAACAAATCTTTATATTTTCCTTTAATCACAAGAGGATTCAGATTCCTGAGTACCCTCCTCTGGACTCATTTTGGACCAAAAATAATGTGTAAATCTTTGTCCAACCCTACTCTGATGAAAGTCTCTACTGTTCCCTTGGCCAATAAGGCATGATTCTCTTTATTATACACTTCATTCCCAAAGTCCAGAATTCAAATGTCAGTGGTAGCAATTCTAGACATACATTGTTTTTGAGGTGACTTCCTACCTGTAGATCCTGTTTGAGTGGGGAGGAAGTAAAATACTAAGAATGTTGGATGGCTACACTGCTGAACATAACAGGCTATTATTAGTAATTCTTGTACCCATGGCGTTCTGGAGATTCTCCCTTTTTCCTGTATCTATACGGGTGGTTTCTGGGTTTGTACCAATCCCCTTTGGAGTATCCTCTATTATGATAATGTGCTTTCTGATCATGACTATAAAAATATCGATGCTGGTTATAGTATTTGTTGTGGTCTTTATAGTCATTTTCTTTTATACTGTTTTCTTCTGCAACAACAGCATTCACATCTTGTCCAAAAAGGGAAGTACCATCAAAGGGCAAGTGTGAGATCTTCTCCTGGGTTTTCTTAGTGAGAGATGTCAGTCGGAGCCAGGCTTGCCTTCTGTAGTCTACTGCCATTGCCATAACTCTGACTACAGAGTCCATTATGTCCCTAGTAGTACAAAGCTGCCAAAGGCCTGCATCCATACCATCAGATATTATACACCTCGCTTTTCCACGATCAAACTCTGGATCATGGACGAGATCTTCCATGTCTTCCCAGAGTTTACGCTGATACTGAGTCATATAGGCCATGTAGCTAGCAGCTCGGGCTGCAATGGAAGCAGCATGGTAGAATCTACAACCCATGACCTCCATTTCTTTTGAGGTAGAATCTAGAGGAGATGTTGTGCTTCCTCTTTTGCTATGCTCTAACGCTTCTACAATGGGGCCCTCAGCTGGTGGATTTGGTTGGAAAGGAGAGGTATCCTTGGCCACAGGATATACCCTGTGTCCCATGAAGGAAGAAGGGTGGCAATCAGCAGGGTCTTTAAAAACCTCAGTGGTGGCAATTCTCAGAAGAGGATGCAATGGAGGAACCAAACGTTTCTTAGAGGTCACATAATCAGGTTTCCCATCACATGATTCTGCTTCAGATTGTAACGTTACTCTCTTTATAACACCTCTTTGTTCCATTCTCTTCAAAAGACCAGTGAAACTAGATTGACTGGGGTCAGGTGGCTGTGCTTTGTCATCACCTGAGGGGGATTTGCAGTCAGCTTCTTCTTCAACTGTGGATAAATTTTCTTCTTTGGAGGTGGAGATGTCCCAAGGAAGTGAGGAGTTCTCACTTGGCCTAGAATGATGAAATCTGAAACAGCTACTGGACTGCAGATCACGTATCACTCGGGACATTTCAGCCACTTGCGTTTGAAGATAGAGGATAGCATCTTGTCCATGCTGTGAAGCTGAAGACGCTGGAGGTAAATCTTCTTTGACCTCTGAAGAGACCAAAGATTCTTGGGGGACCAGAAGTGGAGATGAAGGCAGAGTCTGGTAATTGTGTGATGGTTTTAGTGTCTCTGTCTCAGAGATCTTAATATCTGAATTATTTTGATCATTTTTCTGGTTTTCCAATGGGTTCTCAACAGAAGAAGGTTGGGAAACTATCCTTTGTGGACTGCTGGTGCAACTCCCAGAGGAGGAGCTGCTGTCTCCAATAGGAAGAGGAACACTGCAGCTAGAGCACATTTCTGGGCGATGATTCTCAGAGGATGGCACCTTAGACTCAGGCATTCTCTGGGTTATCCACATGAACAAGAAAACCAAGGAAGAAAAAAAAATGCTTTTAATATGTTAACTTTCAAGTGCAGAGATGCATGTCCAGTAAGTAGAATTCAATTTTTTAAATTACTATAATTAACAATGAAAGATGCAATCCACTATAGGTCAGCAAGGGAATCACAGAAATCAAATCCACAAGTTTCACTACCCCAAGGCTCAATATCAATTACTAGCATTAATCTGGTATTCTGTCTAGGAAAAAAGGGAGAGTATAAACAAGCCCAGTTCCAATGGCACCACTTTAGCCTGCTGCTTGGTCCCATGCTAGGATAAGAAGAGGTGACGAGACTGTTGGTGACAACAATTTAAAAAATCCCATTCAACATACATAAGGCAACAAGTAGGAGCTAATAACTGCAGGGAGAACTTGAAAACAGTTCCAGAGAAAGAATTTTTTCCCTACAATTCCCCATTGAAGAATCACTTTTAAACCCTTTTAAAAATTCTCCCATGAATAACAAAACTTTTCAGTTACGCAGTCCTACTTTATGGTTTGCAGCTTTTAAGGAGCTTACATATATTTTTGTTACCTCATTTCATCCCCACAACAACCCTGTGAGGTAGGTACTATTCTTATTTGATAAAGAATCCAAGGTTAAAAGGCTATTTCATTTATCCAAAGTCACAGAATTAAACGAGGAGTAAAGCTAAGACTAAAACCTAGGTATTTTCATTCCAAGTCCAAGTCTCAATCCCCCATATCACAGACCAAGAAACTTTCTGGCCAGCTTTGAACAAGAGCCAGGAGTTCTCTTATCCATCAAGAAAATAGCCCAGTAGTACTAATAGCAATCTGGGCTAAGAGAAATGAAAGACAGCATTGCTACAAAGGGTTCAGCTAATTTGATTCTCAAAGTGAGGGCAGTATTAGTTTAAGGGTCAAACCCACAACCAAAAAATTATAGATAAAGAGAGAAAACTCCAAATATATGGGAGGTAGAGGAGGTTAAAAGGAATGATGACTGAATATCACGTATGATTCTCCACATTCCATTTCCTAAAAAATCTTCACATATCCTTTCTTCCAAAATAAAACAAAATTTTTGTGGCCACAAGGTTCTGGATGAAAAGGATCCAGTTCTACAGGGAACCTGAAGAGAGACAGGAAAGGAGAAGGGCACGAGGAGCCAAAAGCTTGCAGTTTTTATTCCATTTCCCTTTTATCAGGTATCACCTCCAGGACTCAGAACTTTCCTGTGTCATGTTATCATTCCACACCTCACTGAAAGTAGAGGAATAACTACAGGTAGGAGATGTTCTGGGCAAAGGACTAGTTGGACTATATTTATTATGGCCCATTTTAACAGAAATGGGTCATTCTCTAAAGTAAACACAGCTATCATTGATTTGATAACTGTCTTTAGAGAATGCCTCTTAAATGACAGAAGAAATGCAAATCAAATACAATGTACTTACATTACAATGAGAGGTGCTAGGCTCTTCATCATCACTGCTGACCAGATCAATGTATTCAAGAACAGGTCTTAATGGTCCTTCCTAGGAAAGAATTAAGAAAATTAACAAGTCATGAACAGTTATTCAAACTAAGCTACCATTTAAAATAATCATGTTTTTTTATTTTGTTGGGATTGACAGAAATTCCTCTGAAGAGGACACCTTATGGCTGGCTGAATAATCAGAATAAATGCAGAGGAAAATATTCATAATATATATATAAATAAGAAACGATGATGAGACCAAAAAAAAAAAAAAAAGAGCCTAAACTCCAGAAAGAGTATGCCAAATACTTACAGAAAGATTAATTAATTAATACGGAAAGAGGCTACAAGAACACAGACATTAAGATGCAATGCTTTTCAAATAGGATTAGTATCAATGGTCTGTTAGATATCTAAGCTCAAACCATGGAGTTCCTTGACTAAAAGCTGGCATTATCCCCCACTCCTACAGTCAAACATTAAAACTGACTCTTCTCCATCCTTTCTTTCCATCCATACTGACTCAATAATGAACCAGGGTTTGAATGTGAGGTTTAAAAGTCTAGATTTTATTTTGCAGACAAAATAAAATCAATAAATACTAAGATGAGAATAACATGAGAACTGTGCTTTAAGATTAATCACATAAAGAAGTATGGAGAATGGAGAAAGCAGGATAATTAGTAAGTCCAGGCACATAATAATGCAGAACTAAAATAGTAATGATGACAAGGAGAATAGTGATGTGGTGTATATATAATGGCTGTCAGGAAAAAAAAATCCAGCCATAAATGTCTCTATCTTTCATATTACATGGCTGAACACTTTCCAACAGCCCTCATATACAAGGTAAAATGGGTGAAAAACTGGCTATAAAAAAACAAAACCCCAACAATTACACAAAGTCAAAGGTGGTCCCTAAGGTTTCAAGTTTGGGTGACTAGAAGAATACTAATGCCATTAATATAAATTTAGACTACAGAAACAGAAAGCTGACATTCTTTTGGATATAATGGGTTGATGTGCCAGTGGTACAGAGGTATTTGGCAAGACAGCTGGAAATACAGGCCTGTAATCTGGATGAATGAACATGACTGGAAATAGAGATTTGGGAGTGACTCCCCTAGAAGATTATTAACTCCAGCTTTAAATTTAAACTATGATGTTGCCAAGGAAAAAAAGCAAAGAAGAGAAAGAAGAGATTCAAAGAGGCTCTTGAAGAAATGCTGGAATTTGAGGATTCAGGAAGAAAAGCTATCTAGGTGATCAGAGATTGAAGAAGAACCAGAATGAATAAATTCAAAGAACGTAAAGACAAAGTAAGCCCCAACAAAAACTTAAATATGGCCAAAAACACCAAAAACAAAAGCAAGCTACTAAATTCGGCAATAAGATTTTAAAATCCCTTTGAGAGAGCAACTCTCAAGAAAGTAGTGAAAAAAAAATATAGTGAGCATAGACGCCATTCTCTAAAATAATTAATTAAGTAGAAAACAAAGCAGTAAATAAAGCACATGTTTTTTTTTGTTTTTGTTTTAATCTACTATATTGAGAATAAGAGAAAGGAACACAGGAGAACATGGCTGAAAGAAAGATTTTTAGCATAGAGAAAATTGATTTTTGGCAAATCAAAGTGATTAATTCAGTGGAAAAACTAGCAGAGACCCTACAGTCAGGAGACAGAAGCTAATATATAGTTAAAGATCCTATTCCTGAAAGAAGTATCCAGTCTCAAAGATATAATTTCTCCTCCTAAACCACAACTTCTCTCCAAGAAGGAAATTGCTAACTTTGCCGGTAGTGATCCAGCCACTAAGATAAAACCAGAGAGCAAAACTTCTGGGCAGGGATCATGTAATAAACTAATTAGGATTTTTTCCCTGGGCTATAAAAATGGAAGTTTAAAAAAAAGAAAAAGAGGCACAGATATTATTCCCTAACGTATGGTCAACAGAGTTGCATCACATACTTTGAGACTAAAGCCTACCACTGGTATTAAGATTATCAAAATCACAGGGTCAATCTAAGAAGTAAAGGAGATGAAAATAGCTTCTCCTGTTCATATAATTACCTGAGTTTACACTCTTCAAGAAATGTGCATTAGGAAATTTTACTACATGCCCACAGAAAACAGCACACCAAGAAAGTCCCTAGGTTACAGAAATACATAGGTAGGGGCAAAGTTTCTATGAACAGATAGTAGGTAAAGAAATAAGGGAGATGAAAGATGGTTACAGGAACAAAGCAAAAAGTAGAATGGGCAGCAAAAAACAGAATAATGGTCACAAATAGGATTTAAAAGTAGACTCAGGAATAGAAGAAGCAGGAGTAAAAATAGGTAAGAGAAGACCACCAAAAATTTACTATTGGAGGGAACTATTAAACTGATACTCAACCATCTTTGAACAACTAAACAAAGACGATTTCATATAATTCACGCTAATTAAGAAGAATAAAAAGAATCAGGATAGGAAATCCAAAAGAAAAAGTAGGAGTCATTTAGAATATTTATTCATTCACTCAACAAATGATTATGGAGGTATAAGTGATAGAACGGTAGAAGGAGAAGACGACAAGTGCCTGAGACAGTCAAAAAAGCAAAGAGGCTGAGTGGAAAAATAAGGAAAGATAAGTATCTCAAAATAAAAGAATACTTGTAAACAAATACTCTACATTTCAGCTCATTTCCACAGTGGATATGGAAAAACTTCTATCATAACAAGGAATCAAAACACATTAGTACTCCATTTACTTTACTAAGCGATAACATTTGTCATTGAGCCCTATACAGAGGTTGTGCTAGAATTTTCATTCACATGATTTCATTCAATCACCACAGTTACTATTACTATTATTTCATTTAACAAATGAGAAAACTGAGTGAGCTACACCTGGTTCTCTAAGCACATAACTGGCCGTGTGTGATCGATGAAACTCCAAGGTAGTTCAAAATATATGTACTATTTTTAAATCAATGTTTATTGTCTAAGTTTCTGAGATAATTTTCAGTAAGATAAAAAGGACTACCTGCTTATACCTAACTCTGAATAACTCGTAACACTGACCAAAATAGTTAAGTTACTAATGCCCCAAAAGATGTATATAATACAAAGATCTAGAAGTAATAATTTCTTAGAGTATTTATAACGATTGTATCCTTAACAAGTATAAATATATGTGGTTCTCCATATACAAGGTATTTAATCTGAATCTGCGCCAACCATCAGCTAGTAAACCATCATTCTCATCTCTGTACCAATAACAGAATCAAAGAATTCTACTTCAAGGTCATACAATTTAAAGGCAGAATCATAAGCACAACAATACAGATTAGGAACCATATTTGCATTAATATTCTTAGTTTAAACAAACACTTTTTAATTTAATAAAAAGCTTTCATTCCTGTTATCAAAAAAATGACTCTCATATAAAACCAAAATACCAATTAACTAGCAACTAGAAAGTGATGTCAAGACACTAAGATATAGTATAACAAAAAAAATACTTTACCTCAGCCCAAAAGAATATGAATTTGAGCAGATGCAAAAATTTAATCTAAAACCCTAAATAATTCATGGTTTGTTTTTTTTTTCCCTAAGTAGAGAAGTTAGGGATATAGTATACTTCTACAGCCCTGCCCAGTTCAAAAATTTCAAATGGTTTCCAAAAGCCTACTTTAAGTTCAAATTTAGTTCACAATTCATGTAATATGAAAAATAGAGGCATTTATGGCTGGTTTTTTTTTTTTTTTCAAACAGCCCTCATATACTTCCTATTTGGAAGGGAAGCCCATCCTTCCCTCTCTAACTTAAAAAGAAACTTTTTTTATCCTCCCGATTACACAAAATCCTGCTTTCCCAATTTTGATGCCTTTCCTTATTTCTTCTCAAAGTGAACTTTTAAACACATAAAAATACAAAGTGTTACCTAACCAAAACTGAAAATCTTACATCTTTTTTCTTTCAGATAGCACCATGTACTTTTTATCAAAGAATTTTCTACTGGAACTATTTATAGTTCTCATCTCCTATTTCATTTCTCACACTGAAATACTGATACTTATGTAGGCAGACTGTATTTCCCAATAATCTGTGTAGCTCTGAGGTACTTAATTCATGACTCTGCAAAGTATGAGTTCCAATACTATTTTTATTTAGCTAATTACACGTCCAAGAGACCTAGCCAAAAATACCCTAATTTTTGTTGCCTATGACCCCCTTCTACTACAGTTAAAATATTATCGCTTGACATATGTGCTCCTGAAGTTCTATTTATGAAATTATGCCTTGATTTCCCTCCCCATTTCCACATGTTCAATGATTCCACATTATACCAATAATCTCAGCTGAATCCTAAATCTCATGTGCTATTGTAAAGATTATTATACGTGGGCTGTCCAGAAAATATTCAGCCATGTAATATGAAAAATAGAGGCATGTATGGCTGGATTTTTTTTGTAAGTTGACTTAGCAGTTTTTATACCTTTGCATCTAGAGTAGCACTGTGAAAAATCATGTTATCAACTCTTAGCTAAAACAATTTTCTGGGAGTAAATTAAAATATCTGTAGTTTCAAAGAAAGACATGAAGATGATGGCTGAACAGAGTCATAAACTAAACAGAAAATGAGAGAAAGAGACCTAAGTGAAAAGTTTTTGTTATGGTAACATTCTGTTTCTTGATTTGAGCACTGTTTACACAGGGGTATTGGCTTTGCAAAAATCAAACAGTACCCTTCTGAATTATGTGCTGTTGTATTTCAATAAAATTTAAATAAAAGGGGTCATTTTTGAACTTTCACGTCTCTTATTATCCCTTTCCTTCACCATGCTATGTTTAGTTTCAGACTCTATATTTTGCAAACCAGAGAGACTGTTGTGCTACCATATAAATTAAAGATGAGAAAATTAATAACAGCAAACTAAGAAATCCAAACCAAAGTAAATCAAGAAATGACATAATGTTCTTTTCTTATCTGACCAAATCTTCAGTAGAGAACTATTTATCATCTTTACTGGATAAGCATTATATTGGAGTCAGGTATGAGATTGGGACACAGAGAGAAGTATAAGATTCTGTCCCTAAATGTATTTTAAAATACAGTTAGGGTATTATTGTCATGTAATATGAAAAATAGAGGCATTTATGGCATTTAGTGATTAAGTGTTATCACTAAAAAGGCAAAAGGAGTATTTTTGATACATTTCTTCTAGTATTGTAACTGTACTTAATTCTTTTCTCCATTTGGAACTATCCAACTTTTGAACCTGTATTTAGAAACAGGGATAAATATTAGATGTTTTATCAAGTTGAATACACAAAACATTGATTGCATATTTTTATTCTAGATGCAGATATAATAGGCTCTCTACATTTAAAATAAAACTTAAAAGAGGATTTTTAAACCAATTTAATACAAGCTTAGTCACAAGCTGCACTACAGTTCTTCATTCCAGAGTACCAAAAAATATTTTTCAAATCTTATTTTGGTAGATTCCATCTATGACTTTCAAAGCAAGGCCCATCCATATCTTATAAAGAAGCATGACAATGTTACGTTTATGTGCAAAATTTATCAAGATAAATATTCTCCATTCACAAATATATTAATATAAAGGAAGACCCTGAAATATCTGTCCTAAAGAGCCAGAGCATCCTGTTACCAAACATACTTCAGTCCAATGAAAGAGCAGGATACAATTCTTCTACTTCCCCTATCCCCTTTTAAGTTTAAAAAGAAAAGAACAGGGTACCATATGCTCTAGCATTGGGGACAAAAAAAGCCATGGAAATAATCTTGTGAAAGACTCTTAAACAAACCCATTAAAAAACAATATAACAATGGATCAACATAATGGCCCTAATGTTGGGGTACCAGAGGGTACTGTTTAATAACCAGTTTCACCAAGTTGCCCCAAAACCAACAAACACAAATACACACCAGAAGGATACCATTAAAGAAAAATTATACACCTTTAATAGCAAACCTAAATGAACTACAGTATTCAAAGAGTCGTTTAGAAATTTCTCCAGCTAACAGATATTACTTTAAGCAGTCTGTGTAATACTTTTAAGTTTTGAATGAAAATCATCCCAAAATATGTCATATCCCCCTTTTCCCTAAACCAATGCTTTATAAAGTATAGTCCAGAGATTCATATGTCCCATTTTCCAAAATGTAGATTCCTAGGCCTCACCTTCAAATTCTGCTTCAATAGGTCCAGAGTGAGGCCCAGGAATCTACACATACTAAAGCTTGAAAACTACTGTCTCCAAGGGAATAAAATCAGAAAACATAGTAAGTTCCTGGTGATGCAGGGATCTTCATTATGAACATCAATTGTACTATGGTGTAATAGCATGACCTCAGAGATTAATGGCATCTTCAAGCTAAAGCTAAGTGCCTTCATGTTATGAAGCTATATAATGATCAGGTTTGGAGTATTCTACCTCCTTCTACATCATTAGCCCTCCCTTCACCCTTATCTGTGTTATCTTTTAGAAAATACTCCCGTTCCATTTCAAAACCGTCTTAAGAGACCAGAACTTTCCGTAGATTAAGTGTAAAATGGCTCTACATGAAGGCGTGAGAAGAATGATTAGGCCACGGTCTTTGGGACTTACTGTGATTGCTCAGAGACCTCCTTTGGTAAATTTCCTAATCCTACGCCATGCTCCACACTGTCTAGTACCTACCACACATGCATACATATTTGTTGAATGATAAACAGGTGAGGCAGAGTCATATAATGGCTTACCACGCATAGTCTTTGACTCTGGGAAAAAACCCAAATATCTTTGCTACTTACACAAACAAACTGAATGTCATCTTCATTTTCATCCGTGATGGAGTCAGATGCCTCAGGCCCAGCTGGAGGGACAGATTCTATTATCTATAAAAATAAGCCAAAATACGCTTATCTATACAGTCAGTTACTTGCAAAAGGAGATTTTTCCAACAAGAACGAAAAAGAAGAGCTTTAAAGAAAATCTTAACTGAGCCCAATTCCATGCATCCTGACTTAAGAACACAACTCGACAGAGTCGAGTTATGCGTCTGCATACGTGGAGCTGTAAGGACCGACGGCAAAAACTAATCACCAGTCCCTCCGAACTCCCCACTATTTGCTCAACAAGGATGGATGCAGGCTCACTAATGAAGAGCAAGCCTGTCTCAAAATGTCGCTTCCACTGGCAGAGCAGCGACAATAAGGAACTCCGCAGTCCGTGCATGGGGCCGGGGGGCGACCGGGCGGCCATTGTTGCTGCTGGTTCCTCGGTCAGACCTGCACCAGTCCCCAAAGCGGAGCTCTGCCCGAGACGCTGAGGGGATCGCCCCGTGGCTGCCGCGGAGCACCAGGCCTCAGACACCACAAAACACAAAACCCTTCGCGGTTCGCCTGAGAACGCCACGGCCCCACGCTCGACCACTCACCTCCGAGGCTGGGTCTCCCATTTCTCCGACGGCCTAACTGACAGCACTACTGCTCTCGCTGTCCCTGCGACCGTCGCCGTCGCTGCTGTCCGTGCCACCACTACGGCCCCCGCCACGACCTCCCTTCCCGCCCAGCACCGCTTCGCGCCGCCGTGACCCGCCCCTGCGTGAGCGCCGACGCCGCCGTCACCACCGACGCCGTCGGCGGAAAGAGGTGCAAAACCGCTTCAGAAGGTGGAGCAGCCAGCTCTGGCCCGCTATCCTCCACAGCTTCTTTCTCACAGTCCCCGCCTTCCTTTCCTGCACCGCGCAGAATGATGGGAATTGTAGTTCTTGTCTTACCCGCGATCGCCCCCCGAGCGTCGGTAGAAAACATCGGAAAAGGACCCCAAGACACAGCGCATGCGTTTCGCCACGGTGACGTCATCTGCCGTTCTAAGGAGTGTTGGGGAGGCTAGTTTTTGTTTTATAGAGGTCAGGGAAGAGGATGTAGAGGGGGGTTTCGAGTTGGGTTTTGTATGGTCGCGAAAGTGAAGCTCAGTTAAAGGCGGGTGATAGGAACTGATTTCCCAGTTTTTGTTTTGTTTTGTTTTTTGCGGAGGACCAGGAATGTGGAGGTTTGGGTGAATTATAATAAATCTGGTGTATCTTTATATTATTTACCTGTTCACTACCTTATGTCTTCCAGCCACAGCATGTATTAACACACCTGAGGAAGAAAATTGAAGACCAAAGCTTCTGTCTCCAGGTTATCCTGGAGAAAACTAGCAAAGCTGGAGAACCCAGAGCCCAATAGGACAAGAATCCAAAAACTAGCTAACTTTATCACTAAGCTCTTGACTCATTATTTAAAATGTAGTTTTACAAGATGTTCTCAGATATTACCTTAGTAAAATAGAGTAGTTGTCCTTTTCTCAATGTTCACATCAAAAAGCAGTCTATGGAATAGTTCAGTCATGTTCAATCATGTGTTTTAATTTTTTCTCAATACCTTACCAAAAAAAGCCCCCGCCCCCCGTTTTTACACACCGACAATTGTGAAGTTTTTGAAAATAATTTATGTTGGAAAATTCTTTTAAATATTAAATTCCCATTTTTTTCTGTCTATATACAAACCTGCCATCTGAACAAACTTAACCTATGCCAATAGGAATTACTGCTTAGAAATTTAAATTACTTAGTATTTCCTGCATTTCCTCCAAGTGCTTTATGACTTAAATTACTTTTCTATCTAGTAAGTTTAAGAAATTTAGAGGCACATTGAGAATGAGAGACACACCTGTTGTGTTTCTCAAAGCTATATGTAAATATCTCAAACTTTTAAATATCTAGGCAAAATTTGCATTCATGTTTCTTCTAATGTGCTGGTGAAATTGTGGTGGAACATTTAACAGGTTTCAGGTAGGAGTTAATGGGTAAAACTCTTGGGAACCAAGCATTATGTGGCTAGAGCCCCAGAATACTCACAGCCTTTAATTCAGTTGTTGTCATTGCAAGGCTTTATCCTGAGGACATAATTTAATCTGTAGGAAAAGCTTTATGCAAAATATTTATCGCAGGTTTATTTGTAATAGCAAAAATGATCAGAATCATGTCAAACCACCAAGCAAACCATGCCTGCAATAGGAAACCTACTTAAATATTAATAGTAATTTTCAGGGAGTTCCCTGGTGGTGGTGTGGCTAGGCTTTAGCGCTTTCAATGTTGTGGCCTGGGTTCGATTCCCAGCCAGGGAACTACCAAAAAAAAAAAAAAAAAAGTAATATTCTATGGGTAGCTGTGCTTCGTTTTTTATAAGAAAATCCATTGAAATCCACTACAGATTTTTAGAGACATGCCTGAAGTTTATTTAGTTTGGTGTAGCAGAGGCAAAAACCATAGGCAAAGCTTGGGAGTCTCTCAATCCTAGAAAATTAAGAAGAGATTAAACTGGATGATTTTAAGGCCAGTCTGTAAAGTATAGAACTGGTTAGAATTGGAAGAAGCAGAGTTGTTTGCTGATTGGTTCAAGATTCAAAATGGAGACTTTTAATTATGGGGAAATGCTTTTTGTGCGACTGAGGAAACGTGTTTTTTGTTGTTTTGTTTTTATGTTTTAGTTGGGCCACAGATCCATTATTTTACTTTATGAGTTAAAATCGTGAAGGGAGTCTATCATTGGGCTTAATAACCACTCTAATTTAGTTCTCTTAAATTTGTCCTCAGCAACATCATAATAGATATCCAGATCTACAACAGTGACATTATGATGATATTCTTCCTTCAACTCATATGTAACAAAGAAGTAAAGGCTTCAACTTTAGTTTTGTTTTCATCAATTTTCTGTTGACTGTCTTGCTGTGCTTGTTGAATGATTATTTATAGAACCATCTTTCTGATTATTGACTCCACAGCAGCATTTAAGATTCTGGTGACCTTGTTCTTGGCTAACAGAATACCACCAAGAGGCAAATTAAATGCATCAATAATGCTCAAACCCTTAAGAATCGTTATCCAATATTTAAAAATCTGTCTAGCATGATCCTGTAACTTACATAAGGAACATTCAGCTTGGGCAACAGAGTTCATGAATACACAGCATCAATTCTTATTATGCTTTAGTAAAAGCACAAATACTTCCAATGTAATTCTGTTATTAAAACAATATTTGGTTTGGATTAAATGCTCTGGTTTTAAAACCTAGCAACTGGAATAGTTTCTTTAACAATGTCTAATAAAATAAACAAAACAATAAAAGGATTTATAAACATTTATTCCAACAAACTATTCTTCATGAAGAAGATAGCATTTGGATACTATGGAACCAGTTGTCATGGTCATTTCTGGGAGTTATGGGATCAGAACAAAGAGCATTTGATTCTGTAAGGGTATAAAAGACTAACCCTTTTGGTCTGTAGTGCAATTTCTTTGTTCCTCTCAGGTCTGGAATTCCGTGCAAGTATTGTGCATAAGAAAGATAAGACTGTTGGAGCACCAGAAAAAAGAGCATGGCTTATTTCTTGGGTAGGTTCATATATACAAACCACTTTTCCCATCAGGGCAAGCTGAATTAATTACTTCTTTAGAATTTGGACATTTTTCCCTTGAAGCAATCATGTATTTACCTTCAGGAATAAACTGAAAACAGTAGATTTTGGTGCTATTATTACACATTTTGAGTATTTTGCAAAGCTTCCTACCTCCTTTCTAGAAATATTTAGAGGATCATCATTTACTGTATTTGCATCATAGTAATACTATTCTTCCATGTAAGGCTATTGAACAAGACTTCTGATGATTCAACTTGTAGTGAGTCACAATGATTTTAAAAATACAATAGACAACCAGAAGTATTAGAACTGATTCGTATTTATTAAAGGAATTGGTTGGTTGCACAGTGTAAGTTGGTGTAATTGTAACAATCTTGCTGGCAAGTCATAACTATTAAGATCTATTTAACCTCTTCTATGATAATCTACATGTTAGAATAGTTGCCAAAATCTATTTACTGAAGAGCAACTGTGGAGGGATTTAAGGCACATATAGCTAATATTTGTTTCTTCCCACAACTTGAAGGAGGGTGAAAAATCCTAAACAAAAGACAGAAAAATTGCAAGAATAACATTTGTTTTTATCATATTCTTTATCTTTATCTATCTATGCACATAGGTATTTTTTTTTTCTTTATCATTGGAGAGTTAGGGTCATGTATCATCCCTTCTTATCCCTTAATGTTCAGTGTGTATTTCCTAAGAGTTAGGATTTTCTTTGACATAACCATAGTACTTGTTTAGTCTACTTGGGCTGCTATAACAATTTACCATAGACTGGGTGGCTTAAACAACAATTTATTTCTAAGAGTCTGGAGCCTGGGAAGTTCAAGATCGAGGTGTCAGCAGAATCAATTTTTGGTGGGAGTACTCTTCTTGGTTTGCAGACATTCTTCTTTTTGTATCTTCACATGGTAGACAGCAGAGAAGCAAGCTGTCTTGTCTTTCTTAGCAGGACATTAATCCCATTATGAGGGCTCCACCATCATGACCTAATTATTAATACTTCCCAAAGACCCTGTCTCCTAATACCATTGGGGATTAGTATATCAACATATGAATGTTGGGGGGAACACAAACATGAAGTCCATAACAGTACTATTATCAAAATCTGGAAATTTAACATTGATATACCTTTTTCTAATCTACTGTCCTTATCACATTTTGTCGGATCACAAATTGTATTAAGTTGTATGTCTCTTTTTTCTTCTTTAATTTGGAGCAGTTTTTAAACCTTTGTTTTTCATGATATTGATGGCTTTCAAGTACTGAGGACAATTATGTTATAAAATATCCCTCAATTTTGGTTTATCAGATCTTTTCTCATTAGATTCAAGTTATGCATTACCAAAGTAAGTGATGTTGAAATGTTTTAGATTATCACATCTAGAAGCACATGATGACTCTCCACCCCTCATTGAGGATATTAATTTTAATCATCTGATCAGGGTGTTGTCCAGTATCACTACTACGTGTTTTCCCCTTATAACTAATAAGCAATCGTTGGAGATATACTTTCACACCATGCAAACATCATGCTCCTCATGAAACTTACTCCCTTGTATATAGCATATTCTGAAAGTTTTTGCCTGTAGTAACATTTATTATAATGGTTACAAAATGGTAATATTCCAACTCTACTGTTCTCCCAACTTTTCTTATTGGCAATTTTATTTGGTAAGAGTCTTAACCTTCTCTTTAAACATTTTATTGTAAATATGAAGTCATTGATTTCCTTTTTTAAAAAACCTTTTATTACATGAGTTGTTTTTTTTTTTAATTCTTTTTTTGTTTGTTTGTTTGTTTTTTGGTGTGTGGGTAGCTCCCTGGCCGGGAAAGGAACCCAGGCCACAGCGCTGACAGCGCCAAAGCCTTAAGCCACTACACCACCAGGGAACTCCCTACATGAGTTTTAAAAATGTTTCCACAGAGAGTACAGATACTCAGAATCACGTCAAGAACCTTCATTGCATGTTACCTGGTAATCACTTTGTAGGTATTAAGGGTTCCAAATATCAGAGATAATTGATGAACAATTTTTCTTGTTTACTTTTTCTATGATGAAACTTACAACAATTAAGTGTCTTAGATATAGTTTAACCACTCTATATATTTATGTTCTGATTAGTTTTTCTTTTGAGATACTTTTACATTCACATGTAGTTCAAAAAATTATGGAGTACTTCTGGTACGGCAGCATGAGGAGCTATGCTGACCTGCTCCCGAGTGAAACTGATAAAAATTACATTGAAAAGAAAACATTTAAAGCCTATGAAAGTGGTACAAGGACAGCAGATAAAGAAATAACTATTCAAGAAAATCTATGAAAATTCTGCAACAAAAGCAAAAGTTTGTGGTATTTGAACCAAGACAAGTTATCACCCGCTCCCAGCTCAATGAGACAAAGACTCCACTCCAGACTGCTGTGAACAGAACAAAGGGCTCTCTCTCTGACTCCCTCACCCTCAACTCCCAACAAAGTTCTTTTCCTGGAAGAAGCAGGTAATCAGCATTTCTCGTCTTGTCTGCAGCTACCTGTTGCTAAGGCTGTCTTACGTGAGTGCAGTTGACAGTAGGGGTTCTCCTTTTATGTGCAACAGACTCAAGGACCGGAGGCTCTACTTTGAACATAAGGCACTGAGAATAATGGGGCCTTTATCCTCTTTGACCTACCCGGTAAGGTAATGGTTCTATGCCAGGAGAGATGAGACCAGAAGACCTCAGGCAGATGCCCCACTCCTCCACCAAATGTGCAGCTCCTAGAATGGAGTATCACTAAAAGAGAAGCTTGTCATTGTCTCCACCCCTAACCCCAGAGCCTAATTTAGAGATTTTGTCAGGGAGGAAAAGTGGGCAGTAAAACAAATAACTCCTAATTTCTTCACAAAGAAGCTGACTTCATTTACAACAAACAGGTACTCTCAAGAACAGTGTAAACTGTGGTGAAAGGCAATTGGGAGGATATTCAAGATACAAGCTAATTGTAGGCTGTATAGTTTTCATGAGACCCATGAAATGCAATAGCTAAAAGGACCAGAGTGGCAGCCACCAAGTCCAGATCCAACACCGAGAGCCACAGATGCCTGCTCGCCTGCCATGCACTCCCAATTCCTTTTTATTCTAAATCCAGTCGGGCAAATCTCAGGGATCAACTGATTATGAATCTTCTTAAGAACAAACCCCCCAGAGTAAGATTACAGTCCTTGGGGCTGATGCTGTTGGCATGGCCTATGCATGCCATCAGTATCTTAATGAAGGACATGGCAAATTAACTTGCTCTTGTTGATGTCATGGAAGACAAATTGAAGGAGAGACAATGGATCTCCAACATGACAGCCTTTTTCTTAGCACACCAAAAACTGTCTCTGGCAAAGACTATAATGTGACGGCAAACTCCAAGTTGGTTGTTACTACAGCTGGGGCACGTCAACAAGAGGGCAAAAGCCGCCTTAATTTGGTCCAGCATAATGTGAACATCTTTAAATTCATCATTCCTAATGGAAATGCAGCCCCAACTGAAAATCGCTTATTGTATCCAATCCAGTGGATATCTTGACCTATATAGCTTGGAAGATAAGTGGCTTTCCCCAAAACCGTGTGATTGGAAATGGTTGCAATTTGGATTCAGTTCAATTCCATTACCTAATGGAGGAAAGGCTGGGGATTCACCCATTAAGCTGTCATGGAGGGGTCCTCGGGGAGCATGGAGGCTCTCATGTGCTTGTATGGAGTGGAGTGAATGTTGCTGGTGTCTCCTGAAAGAATCTGCACCCTGATTTAAGGTGCTGATGCAGATAAGGAACAGTGAAAGGAAGTTTACAAGCAGATGGTTGACAGTGCTTAGGAGGTGATCAAACTAAAAGGCCACACATCCTGGGCCATTGGACTATCTAGGGCAGATGTGACAGAAAGTATAATTAAGAAACTTAGGTGGGTACATCCAATTTCCACCATGATTTAGGGTCTCTATGGAATAATAGATGACTTTTTCCTTAGTGTTCCATGCATCTTGGGACAAAATGGTATCTCGGATGTTGTGATGGTGACGCTGACACCTGAGGAAGGGGCCCATTTGCAGAGGAGTGCAGATACACTTTGGGGGATCCAAGAGAACTGCAGTTTTAAAGTCTGATGTTGCACCGCTTCACTGTCTAGGGTACAACAGGCTTTTAGCTGGAGGTTGTGCATATTGTCCTTTTTATCTGATCTGTGATTAAAGCACGGATATTAAGACAGCCTAGGAAAAACATCTATTTCCTAAAATTAGAAATAGGAATGGTTCATAAAACTCTGCAATTAAGTCTTGATGCTGGATGGTACTTACCTTGCGTAGTCCTTAACTGGTTCATGCAAAAACAATTCTACCTCCTCAAAGGCACCACCACTGCCACTGTTGCACATGCTACATTTGCACTTCAAACTAGATTTGTGTTTACTGTGTGCTATGTAACTTCTGATTCCTTTACCCTATGTGGCTAGTCCAACTTTTTCCTCCAATCAGTCAGTCACATCCTGAGATCTAATGTGTAAACCCCCAATTGCTTGTCTTGTGTATAATTGTTTTAAAGGATCTTATTTTGTGTACTCTATATATCAGAGTAGTGTACATTGGCATATAAGGTGAAAAGAAAAGTCTACATAAGAATAATGCAGCCAAATTTCTAAGTGTCACACCAACTAAAACATCAAATAAACCTTGAGCAGTGAAAAAAAAAAACAGCTAAAAGGAGTCTTCTTGGGGAAAAAAAAAGTATCAAATGCTGATCTCAGAAACTATTCCTTCAGACAGAATTTGATTGAATGAGTTTTAGAGCAATTTATCCCCCACAGCATTGTTGGAAACAGCAGAGCATCCGGCAGGAATGAGTGCATTTTAACTGCCGGGTAAGCCCAGGGAAAGCGTGCCCTCCCCACGCCAGCGGCCTCCATGGGGACTGCGGGACGATGCGCCTCCCGGAGAAGCAACAGAAAGTCTTTGAACTGGGGGAGAAGTGGGAAATAGACTTCACTGAAATAATCCAGCCATTGTGGCTATATATTAATTTCCCGAGGATGAACATTTTTACCATCTTGAGTATTCCAATCTATGAACACAGCACATTTCTCCATTTATGTCCTGTGATTTATTTTTCATCAGCATTGTGTAGCTTTCAGCCTATAATCCTGTAATCTTTTGCTAGATTTATACTTAAGTATTTGGGGAGGGGGTGATGGTAAATAGTATTGTATTTTTAACTTTGGTGTCAGTATATAGAAATACAGTTGGGTGTTTTATATTGATCTCATTATCTTGTGACCTGGGTGAACTCATTCACTACTCTTAGCAGGTTTTTCATTTTGTAGATTCCTTGGGATTATCTATGTAGTTAATTATCTGCAAATAGGGACAGTTTTCTTTCTTCCTTTCCAAACTTGTATTGATTTTTTTTTTGGGATATGGATAGCTCCTTGACTGGGAATCGAACCCAGGCCACAGCATTGACAGCGCCAGCGACGAAGCCTTAAGCCACTACACCACCAGGGAACTCCATGTATTGATTTTTGTTGACTTCTCTTGCCTTCACGTACTGGCTAGAATGTCTAGCACTATGTAAAATAAGAGTATAGAATGGACGTCCTTGCCTCGTTCCTGATTTTAGCAGGAAAGCATCCACTCTTACACCATTAAATACAAGGTTAACTGTAAGGTTTTTTTAGTACTTATCACAAATGAGTGCTGAATTTTGTCAAGTGCTTTTCTGTGTCAATTGATAGCATTAATGCAATTCACATGTTCAGTTTAATTCATGATAAAATAAAATAATGCCAAAAGATGGATTACCTTTTAAGTCATGTGTATAGTGTTCACACACTGTTAGTGTGATCATAAAATTATGTGGGAAACAAGTGACGCTGAAGTTGGTACCAGGACTGTGTGGCAGATAGAGCTAGTTCTCCAAGGAGCTAGGTAGAGTCCCATTCTTTCCCGTCCCCTCCTTTTTGCCACGGGGTCCTGCCACTCTCAATACAAAATGGTCTGGGTTTTTTTTTCTCTGAGGATATAGCTTGATTATCTACCACAAAATTCTCATATATTAGAACCCCAAATAATTGTTTTCCTTTAGTCAGTATATATGTGAGGGGTGTGTGTGTGTGTGTATACTTCTTGGTACGTTCTTGCTTAACACAGTAAAAGCAAGAGACAAATCATTGGGACACTTGCTAAAGAATGTCCTATCTCTAACAAAAACAAGTAATCAAACTAAAGACACTCCTATTCAAGTGGGGAATAAAATGAACATGTCTGTGACCACTACTCTTATCTCCACAAATCATAAGGAATGCCATGAGATAAGGACAACAAAGTAGCAAAATGTATTAGAAAGAAGGGGTAAAAGACTATTATTTGAAGAAGATAGGTTTTATACCCCTGCCCAGAAAACCAAATCAAGAGTATTGTGGAGACTTAAAAGGAAAATATACATCACTCTTTCTCTATACAACAAAGACCAATTATAAAGTAAAAATAATGTTCCATTTAGAGTACCTACATATAATATACAAAAACATAAAGTACATAAGAATTAAATTCACAAGTGTGTAGGACCATTATGAAAAAAATGCAAAAATTTACCAAGGAAAAGAAAAGGTATAATATAACTGACCTTGTTTCTGAATTGGAAGAATCAGTTTTATAAAGATATAACTTCTTTCCAGGCTTGAAGATTACTTAAGTGCAATTCTGATAAAAATTGCAAAAGTTTGGGGTGGAGATGGGGTTAGGGTAGACCAATCAAAATAATTTTAAAATTCATCTGGATTAATAAAGAATAGTAAAAATAATTTTTAAAAAGAATATTGAGTTATAATTAACTATCATGTTATAATTTACAAATCTCTAGTGATTAAGACATTGAAATGGCAGAATTAAAGTATGACTTTCATCTCTCCCAATTTTTTTTTCTTAAACTGAGTATAAAAAAAAAAATTGAAGTCCACAAAGACAGGAAAAAAGGTGGTTTTTGGAGCACCATCCCTAGGATATTAATATCCTAGGACTTCTGGGGATTTTGAGAGGTTCTAGAACATAAATGACTACTATTTATAAAATGATTATTACATGCCATATGCTATCCTATGTGTATTACACGCATAAATTCATGTGATCCATACAATAACTTTATGAGATATTATTTGGACTGATTTCCAGTGGACAATTGAGAAAACTTTGGGAGACAGAAAAATAGATGGAGTAGTCATTGGTCTCACAGGGCAGAGGAAGTAAATCAGTTTGCCCCAGAAAACCCAGGAGGGGCTAAGAATTGACACCAGGTACAACCGATAATGGAGATAAGGTTCTATAATACATAAAAGAGAGAGGTTGAAAGACTGTACACAGGAACTGCAGATTCCTCCTCTTTCACACCTCCACATACTCACAAGACATTCTACGCATTAAGCTAAAAGCAGATATCCAGGGCCCAGGACACCAAGTGTAGTTGTGGGCATGAGCGAAAGCTGAAAACAGAATTCCTTGAAAGTATTTTCAAGCATTGTCACTTCCAGTCCCCTTTTCCTACCCTGTATGCCAAGTATTATCAGCCAGGAGAACCAAGGCATCTTCAAGAGAGCAATTCAGCAGCAACCAAAAAACTCAGAATCAAACTGATAATGTAGGATACCCCATAAAACGCAAATGACTTTCTGCCTAGTGACTCACAAGTGAAGCTCTCCATATGGTAGAGTAAATACAAAAGAACACCCAAGGATGAAAACCAAGGCCCTGGGGAGGAAAAGAAAATTTAAGATAATGAGAAAAAGAGATCTTGGGTGAAACAAATATGCCCAGAAAATATTTTTTAAAAATTTTTTTCCAGAGGAATAATAAAAGGGCATTGAGAAATAAGCACAATATTTTAATGCTAAAAAAACAATCAGAGAACAAGAAACAGATCCTGGAAATGAGAATTTTGAAAGTTGAAATTAAAAATTTAATAGATGGTGAGAAGTTATACAGCCAAGGAATTCACTCAGAAACAGAGAGAGAGAGAGAGAAAAAAAAAAGCAGACCAGTGACTTTGAAAAAAATGTAGAGGAAAGATAGGAGACATAGGAACTCAGCCATAATCACTGGATTCTCAGGCTAATTGGAATTTCAGGAGATAAAATGTAGAGTGAGGAGGAGACTGTTACCTAGAAATTGTACAAACAGTATTAAAACAAATCTTCCCAGAATTGAAGGATGCAAGTATCCAGATTGCAAGAGTCCATCATGTCCCCAGCACAATGAATTTAAAAAAAAGATAAACAGGCACATTTTCATCCAGTTCTAGTATATCAGAGAACAAAGATTTAAAAAGCCTCAAGGAGTATGAGGAGACAAGCTCTGAATACAAGACTTGCATTATGCTTCTGAATAGCAACACTGACTGTAACTCTCTGGTATGAACAAACTGGCTACCTTACTATCCTTTTTCTTATCCTCTGAGAAAGTAAAGAAAGCAACAAGGAAAAAAAAATAGAAACAAGAAATAAAGATCAAAATTTTATTGCCCCACTTCTTCAGCAAATAAGGTGACAGACAAAACCAGCAGAACTCAAAATAATTAAAATGAAACAGAAAATGCAAAGAGAACCTCAACAGGTCTCATGGGTGGCTGATCTCAGAAATTACCAGCAAAAGTATACCTCCTGAAAAGGAGTAACTCATCCACACATGCAAATTCTATACCCTATAAATTTAAAAACTTTGGGGGGAGGTAAGATGAGCTTCAGCAGAAAACATGAGGCTGGGATACAGAGACAAAAAGCACAGAAAGTATCCAGGGCTCCCAGCAGCAAATCTCAGAAAGATCCAGCAAAATCATGTTCTCTGAAAGAAAGGGCTCGTCTGGAAGGGTGGGGGCTGTATTCTCTGAATGCTGCTGCCAGGGAAGGACCTGGGGATGCAGCCTGGGGAAATAAATTTTTCTAGACTCATCTTAGGTCAGAGAACCAGAAGGTACCGGGCTACACACAATCTTTCCCAGAGGATTCGTACCGGCCGGAATCAGTGGTCTCTGTGACAGCAAAAAGAGGTTCTCTGAAAGGTTTGAAGCCTGGAAAGGAGCCCTGGTCCTTTCCACACAACCCATGAACCCAGGAGCAAATAGCTGGACCAGGAAAAACCATGTTATTAAAAATGTGTGCAAGAAAGGCTATGGCACAGCATCAGTACAAGATTTTACAAGTATTATAAAAATGTGAAAAAGAGCAAAATTGACAAATGCATGAAAGACATTCACAAAAAAAGGCTGTCGCAGAACAGGTGGAAATGCTGACCTCACCTGCCATCACGGGGTCCTATCATCTCTATGTAGGAAGACCACAGAACACACATGCTGGAACTCGTATGTTAGTAAGTTTTTCTTTGACACTTTGCTGTCCTTATTGTAGCCCTAGTCCTTCTCCTTCAGAGAATATAAAAATATTCATGATTTTAAAGTCTCAGTTCAATTTTTACTCTTTATTAATCTGAAATCCTTTAGGCAATATGGTTTGAAGTAGGAATATAACTTAATTATTTTTCATTCATCAATTGCCTCATTATTATTTATTGAATAAACTTGTATTTTCTTATTAAAAGTTTTACTTTATGTTCTAAATTCTCATATATGTGATAATATATACATATACATGTATATGTTCATTAGTTTTTCTTAATTTGTAACTCATGTAGATCCAATATATGAAGCTAAATCAAAAACAATTTACCTATTATCTATCAAAATATCAACATATCACAAAATACTTTAAGGAAGGACCATAGACATTCCAGTTGAACAATATCAGTTATATTTTTGAAAGGAAATTTTATTTACATTGAGTAGGCAATACTTATATTACAATGTATTTTTTAAAGGAAACAACATTTTAGTAAGATTATCCTATTTTAAGAAAAATGTAAGTGCCCTGCACATGGTGTACGTACCCTACATAGAATGGACATTTACCGTGGACATTGTCTGTATCTCCTACATCACTTGGCTCTTCAGAAGACAAGCAATCCAGAGTCACGTAGCCCAATGATAATGGCAATGCCACAGTGTGTGCATAAGGACACCATCTGCCTGGAACCGGATTTTTCCCCTGGACATTTTACATTAATAAAAAACAAGCAAATACCTTTTATGTTTTCAATGGCATTTATTTATATTTAAGTAAAGTAGCAAATGTTAACATAAGTTATTTCCTTAAGGATATTTTGTACAACCACATTGTTATCAAGCAATATTTATGGACTATTCCCTGGGTCCATAGTACTGAACTTTCTAACTATCATATGCATCCTCTCTTCCAAATTTAAGCATAACCTTGTGCACTCTAGAAGCATGACTTGGCAGTGCAGAGCTGTTCCAAGTGACAACCTGACATCAAGGAGAAGCCTCTAGATGAAGAATGTTTTATTTTTCATTCGTTTACAAAATGATATTTTTCTTTTATGTGTGATTACCTATCCCATATGGTTTGGTTTTCAATTAGTTTTTCTTCTGATACGATGAAAAAAAGCCACTTAAAACCAATTAAAGATCCAAAAACGAAAAAGGATGTGATTGGTAATAATAAATGTATAGCAATTGATTAGGACAATGACAAATCTTAGGGGTTGAAGTTTTTGTTGTTAATAAGAGCTCTGACTATTCCTGTTAAGTTAGCAGTATAGCCATCTAACCAACCAAATACACAGGGTATTGTAACTTATATATGTTTTAGATGATCTAGATGTGTTAATATTACATATCTGTATTTATACTTTGGGTAATAAAAAGTTAGAAGTATATAAACAAACAAAACATTTTTCTGGGAGTTGACCCATTGATTTAACAATCACTAAAACTTGGATTTATTCACTTTTCAGGAATATAGAATAGTTTCATATTAAAATGAAAAAGGTACTACTACTCTCATTTTTATTTCTATTTTATACATTTTAAGGAACAAAATTATCCTGTAATTTTAAAACACTATTACTTATTTAGATAATGCTTATCGGATTTTAGGCTGACTTTGCTGCTCTCATTCATGTTTGTGAACATAGAGTATTTCACCGTACTTTTCCACACGTGTGCTTGTGCTAAAGATCCAAAAACTAAAAAGGGTGTCATTGTTAATAATAAATGTACAGCAATTGATAGGACCATGACAAATCTTAGGGGCTGAAGTTTTTGTCGTTATAAGAGCTCTGACTATCCTTTTAGGATGTACAGAGAGGCTGTATATTTTGGGATGAAGAAATACATATTTCCAAGAAACTATAATGCTGTTTATTTGACTGTTAGAAATTCTCTAGATTGATGCATCATGGATATTTAGGGTGGAAACTACATGCTGCTTCTTCAGCAAGCGTGTTGCTCCATCAGGAGGGCCAGTGAAGTCATAGATGTCCCATAGCCTGTCACTGCACATGCCTCTCTGTGCTAACTGCCAGGGAGGCAGCAGATTCTCCAACGAAATCCAAGGTTAGATTTAAAACTGGAGATGCTTTATTTCAGATACCTACAGTACCTATAAAAAAACAAATTTCACAAAACAGAACAAATTTATTTTAGACTTCTTATAGTATTTTTAAACAGTGGTATGAGTTACTTATTTTTGTGTCTACTACAATTTCTGATTAAACACAAATTGTTAATAAAGCCTATTACTTTTAAGGCGACCTAAGAATTCTTTTACTATCTATTCAGAGGAATTTCAGCATAGATAACAGTTAAAATATTGAACATATATATATTTATTTATTTTAAATGACTTTTAAGAAACTTTTTATTATATAAAGTTTCAAACATACAAAGTAAAATGAACCATCAACCACTGAAACGAAATTACCGACAATTCTGTTTGTCATTCTTCAGTAACATTTATTGATTGTTTAAAAAACAGGCAATTTTCCAAATCTGTTTTATCTCTTTCAAAACTCAAGAAAACCAAATGAGATAGACCAGAGGCAAAATTATTCTGAAGCTAATAAACCTTACTTGCATAGGTACCTTCCCGAAAAAGGGGTCCTAGTAGTATCTTCACATGTTTATATATTTTTGTTAAATTTACCGAAGTTAGTTATTTCTTCCATAAGTAGTTAAGAGTACTGTCTATTTCCATTTCAACTTCCCCTCAGTCATATTTTCTCCTCTGATTGTAACCATGGAGTGCGGTGAGCATTTCTGAGATTTTGTTAAGGATTCACTGGGATATATTTTTATGCTTTGTAAATCTTTTCCATGTATAGTTACATTATTGCTGGTAATTACAGTTTGCAATGTCTTCTAGGCACACCACGAATACGGTCAATTCAAAGGATATGTAAAAGCACTCACTCTATAGAAAACTTGAAATGCCCTGAAATCTTATAGCTCAGATATCTCAAATTCAATAGAGGTTTTCCCAATTTAAAAACAATCCTAAGAATTACATTGATAATAAAGAGTTGAGAATTTGAAAGAAACCTCTGTGAACTGTCAAAAAGAAAACAAAATCAATTATCAACTATGCTAGAGGATAGTCTAAATTATTGTTCTATTCTTTGTATAGAAAAGGTTATTTCAAAATTGTTGTCAAATCAACAGGGAACCAATATGTATGCAACTCTAAAAAAGTAGGATGAAAGTATTATACAGATGTTACTAAAAATATTATAATTTCCTCTACATGATTTAAAGTTGAGAAATTTGTTAACTTTGATACATTATATGGTTTTTATGATATTTATTCAAAATTAATATACTGAGTTGTAACTAATAGGTATTCATAATTTTGTGTTTCTTAAAGAGAGTTTTCTAAATTTTAAAAGTTTCAGGTTCCACAAATCCCAGATCCATCCCTGAGGTAGCTAAGATTATTATTACCCCTGTTTAAAAGAAAATTCAGAGAGGCTTAGTGACTTTCCAAAGGCTATATATACACATTTATTAAGAGGTAGAACAGGCTGTAAAACCAGGCTTTCTGACTCTAAAATATTTCATTTTATATGTCAACGAGGCTAGACTATGGTACCCAGTTTGTTCGAACACCAGTCTAGATGTTGCTGTGAAGGTACTTTTAAGGTGAGGTTAACATTTAAATCAGTAAATTTCCAGTAAAGCAGACGACCCTCCATAATGTGGGTGAGTTTCACCCCATCAGTTGAAGGCCTTGAAAGCAAAGACTGAGGTCCTTTGGGGAAGGAGGAATTCTGTCTCCAGACTACCTTTAGACTCAAGACTGCTACATCATCTCTTTCCTGGTTGTCAGCCTGCTGGCCTGCCCTGCAAATTTCAGACTTTTCAGTTCCCACAATTGTGCCAATTCTTAAAGTAAATTTCAGTATATACATCCGATTGGTTCTGTTTCTCTGGAGAACCATGACTAATGAAATAAGAACCACAAAGACCCATACGCTAGTGTTGGCTCTCCAATAGTTACTAATGATACGACCTTGTCAATTTACTTAACCTTTTTAGGCTTTAGTGTTATCATCTCAAAAATAAGGAAATCATTTTAGACCAGGATTTTTCAACTTTGGCACAACTGTACTATACATTGTAGGATGTTTAGCAGCATGCCTGGCTTCTGTCCACTAGATGCCAGTAGTATCATCCAGTTGTTGCAACCAAAAAATATCTCCAGACATTTTCAAATATCCTCCAGTTGAGAGGCAGGGGACAAAATCCCTCTCACCCTATTTGAATATTAATGTATTAGATAATCTTTAAGTTATAATATATGCATATGTAATATTATAGTAGAGATTACATATACTGAGGCAGCACAGGAAATTTCCAGAAAAAGTTATTTGACCACTTAATAGGATGTTATAAAGGTGATATTTTAATATTTTCTAATTCTTATAAATATAATTTTCTCTAGCCCCTATAAAGAAGAAGCAAAATATGGAGAAAGGCCAGAAAGACTGTCAACATCAAGCTTTTGGCGAAGTGTGAGCTGCAGGCAATTTGAGGGCAATGAAAAATAATATAAAAAGAGCCACTTTGAAATGGAATCAGAGCTGCCATCTCAGAGGAATTGTCTTTGAATGTTTTATTCCTCAATCCCTTGGAATGTTAAAACTGGGCAAAATAACCTTTGAACTGAACTTGAAGCAGCACTGTATCTCAAGCAAAAGATCATAAGAAAGCAGGTATTATGACTACCAGACTGAAAATTAAAAACATTCTTTAGAATTAGCATCACTGTAATACCTTCTCTGCACAACAGTAATTCCTTCCTTCTGTTCTGGTAATGATTCCCCTTCCCTTTCTTAAAAACACCCCGTATCTTTGCCTCCTCACTGGAACACTATATGGGTTTCTGTCTGAATCAGTGTTTCTTGAATAGCTATTCTTTTGGATCTCAAATAACTGCTTGTTGCCTCTCACTTTTATTAGCTTACCAGCAGTCAAGGAGTAAGAGAGAATAGATAAAAAGGGAGGAAGTATGGAATTTAGTGTTTATCCTCAAATAAATAAATCTTAGCTGGGATTTGAATTGTCCTTTCAAATCTAAGCCACCAGTGGGAACCTTGCGCTTGGTAGGGGGGTGGAGGGAACAGTCTGCCACAGGGCACATGGGGGGCGTGGCTAGGCTTCTTGGATGAATAGGAATTCGTATGTTTATATGATTTTTCAATACATATTACCTGGCTAACATCAATTCAAGGAAAGTTATTTTTTCCAAAGAATACCTTTTTGGGGGGGGATGAGGGTGGCTGAGGACGGGGTGTGGTTTGCCGAAATAAGGGTAGCCAGTCACCTTTAGGCTCCTGTTAAACGACTGAGAAAAAAAAAATCAGCAGCATTCCACTAGATGGCGCTAATCGGACTGATTCACCAAGCATGGCTCAAGTGTTCCATGTGATGCAGTCCTTCCCAGGGTATTTTCTCAGTCCTTTTGAAAGAGTTTTGATTTAGCTATACTTCAATTGAAAGATAAGTGTTAATTAAAAATATGTTTTTCCGGCGGGTTCTCTGGTGGTGTAGTGGCTAGGCTTTGGCGTTCAGCCCCATGACCTGGGTTCCATTCCCAGCCAGAGAACTACACCCCCCACCAAAAAAATTTTTTTTCCACTCAGAACATATTTACTTCCCACACTTGTTAATCTCTACTTCTGATTCAATATATGCATTTCTATTCTAAGCAATCTGGCAACCTTTTAATCCCTTAAACTTTTTTACTCTGCTCTCCAACATCCCTCTCATCTGGCAACCATCATCAGCTCATTCATTGCATCTATGAGTCTGTTTCCGTTTTCTTTGTTTATTTCATTCCTTATATTGCACATACAAGTGAGATTATATGGTATTTGTCTTCCTCTGTCTGACTTATTTCACTTAGCGTAATGCCATCCCCTTCCCTGTCCCCATCTTCACTCCCAGGAATACCTATTAGCATTTCGTGGGCCACTAGTATTCTCTAGTAGAGTGTTCAGAAAATGCTATTCCAGAAATAAAAGTATTACATCTTTGGCCATTTTGAAAGGCTTGTGAAGATTCAAAAACTTACCAAAAGGACCTAGTTAATATCCTGAGAATTCACATTTTTGCTTAAATTTGGCTTCTTGGTACAGTTGTTCAGCTTTTGCCCTATCATTCTCCTGATTGAAACATCATCTGAGTTGGGAAATAATTGTTTTGTGACTCCTGTAAAAAAACAACAACAATACACAAAAACACTTTATGAGGACTTTGCATCTTAAGGTATGAACTGAGATAAAACATCAAACAATCCACATTATAATTTTGTCTCCATTTTGCAAAAGCAACCCAAACACAAGTGAGCTATTTAAATAGATGAGTATATAGGCATGTTTTACTAAGGAAAGCAAGAGGTAATAGAGGTCTATATTATAAACCTATATTATATGTATTTGTCTTCCTATGGTACCACCCAACCTTAACTTTGTTACTTACTTTGAATTCTAAACCCTCTTGCTCCAAAATGTTAGGAATTTAATTTTATCCATCCCGACATCAGTTGAAACAACTGGAGTCTGATTGACCCTTTCCCAAGTAAGAAATTACTATTAAATATAGAGAGCTGGAATTCAGTGATTCCCTAAATCTGTTGGGTATTTGCAAGAAAATAATTTGATAATCTAGATTATTATATTTAAGGAGATGCATTAACTTAAAAACCAAAAATAGGATAGTCAAATTAACCTCTATTGTTTTGAATAAAAGATAAAAGAGAGAACCAACACAAGACAGAAAAAAGAACACTTACTGAAATTGTGTTTGAAAGGATTTTGAAATTTTACTTTTTTAACACTATGAATTTTAGATCATGTTAAATTTAAAGTTTTCAGTGATATAAAATTTAGTATTAGTTTAATAACTGCTTTTAATGTAAAGTTTTCCTACAAAATTTCCCATATTTAATGGGGTTTAACTATTCTGAGTTTTTTATTTCATAGAAAAATTAATTTGAGAAAGAAAGACCATGAAAGAATAACTAAAGCTTGAATGGCAAGATACTTCCAATTCATGGAACAATGAAATGGAATGCTATACTCACCTATAATTTCTTGAACTTCATTCTGATTCATAGCTGGCTTTACAGCTTTGTCCCTTGAAGTAGAGGATTTTGCCCCCGTCAGGCTGTGTGTGGCCATGTATTCATTTGTATAAAGTACTTGCATCAAATCATTAATAAACTTCTGAGGCTTACTCTTGTTACAACGGGCAATCTGCCATTTTTCAATCTTGAACTAAAAAAGTTTAAAAATAAGTGAAATTGGAAAAAAATATAAAGTAATATGTGGAGAAATATACTATTAAGTAAGACATACCTGAAAGCAAAATCAACATTCTTTAAGGTGATGTATCACACTTTTAATACATATTTTACATTTCAGGGGTTAGATTGAAATGGTATCTTTGAGATAATACCCAATATTTATGAGGTATTTGTTCCAGAGTGTATACAAATTTTTGTCATGAAATCTGGATTTGGTGCTTTAAGGATTAGTCCCCTCTTCAACAATTCTTACTATCTGTAGGAATAAGGGTCTAGTGAAGATACCCACATCCTACCTCTTGGAACCTGTGTATGGGTTCCCTTATATGGGAAAAACAACTTTCTGATGTGATTAAAGTTAAGTTTCTTAACATGGGGAGTTTATCCTGGATATTGCAGGACGGCCCAATTAATCACAGGTGCCCTTAAATGAAGGAGACGGAGGCAGAAGAATGGGTCAGAAAAAAGACCCAAATGAAGGAGGGGAGATTTGAGTAAGCGGGGCTTTGCTTGCATGACTGGCTTTGTGGATGGTGGAAGTGGGCCTCAATCCGAGGAATGTAGTTGCCTCAAGAAGCAGAAATGGCCTTCAGCTTACAACCGGCAAGAAAACAGGGACCTCACCTCTACAACCACAACAAAATGAATTCTACAACAGCCCAAATGAGCAGGAAATAGCTTTTTCTACAGAACCTTCAGAAAGGAGTGCATATGCCAACAGCTTGATGTTACTGCATTTCTGACCAACAGAACTCTGAGCAAGTACATTTGTATTATAATAAATCACTAATTTTGTGGTAATCGGTTATACAGCAAAAGGAAACTGATAAACTAAGATTCAGGTATTCTGAATGTCAGCTCTTCAAGGCATATTTTTCGAGGCTGATGCAACATCATGCTTGTCTTTTTAGCTTCTTTTTCTTGATTGAGAGCAATTGGGAAAGTAGAAAAAGAATTGTGTCCAGCCAGCATGCACAGGATGAAATTTACCTTCTCTCAGTGATAGAATCTTACAACCCTTAATGCATAGTTACCCTTCTGTCATTGGATTAAGAATTTAAAAACGTCATCATTGTCCACAGTTTCACTTTAGTGTTTTAAACTAGATATTTGTTTCATAAATATTAGATTTATTGTAAAAAAACCAAACAAACCCAAAAAACTGTTTTAAGCAATTGAAATGTATGGTTGTGACCTAAAGTTACCTAAAGTTATCTGATAAAACACTGGTCATTTTGTACTCTCATTTTTGTATTTAAACTGTATCCAGGTGAAAGATAGGGCGGGTATTCCAACCGACCTGCTTCTCATCACCGACCTGCTTCTCATCACCGTGATGCTCTTCTTCAGCTCTCAAGGAAATTGGTGAACTGTCATTAGAATTAGAATTACTGCACATTGAGGCAAATGACTCTGGTGAGGAGTTGTTTGTTGATCTCCAAAGGGTAGATGCAGCTGTAGACATGGTTCCTCCTCCCTTAAGAACGGCCTCTGCCATGCTGACCAGTTCTTCAAACTGGGTAACTGCCTGTGGTAACACTAAAATGGCAAGAAAAAGTAACACTTTAGAAATACTTTTAATAACGGGCATATGCATGCATATATATATATATATATATATATATAAAATTGTGTAGACACGTATAGAAATATGTGGAACAAATTGTTAACATTTGCTACCTTTGAAAAATAAATATGGTAAGAGGAGTGGTTGGAACATATTTCCTTTTTATTATTAAATGAATTAATAATTGCTGAATAATAAAAACTCAATTTTAAAATATGTGGTGATTGCATTTAAATGTATATGCATTGCATCAAAACTAAAATCAATGTTTTAAAAAGTTGATTCTTTTTTAATTGCTAATAATATTATTTGAAGTTATTTAATCTCTTCTTTGGAGACATTACTGATTCTTTTATCCATCACCTTCCAGATACTCACGTTATCAGCTTAAATGACAAGATAAAAATTAACCATTTCTCATATATTAAAATAAATTTATTATGACCTTAATGTGTAGTTTGCCAGGGAGTCAGATTCCATCAAATTAATGAAAGGTCTTTGCCTCAATTTAAACCAATTTTTTTAACATATTAAAGATGAATTTTAGTAGTCAGCTGAATGTTCTCTTTGTTTCTTTTTTTAATGGAAACTTACACATTCAAAGGTTTCATACCTCCGTATAAAATGGTCTTCTCTGGTGTTACATTTAGTTTGTTTCCTATGGACAAATAACATTTTGTTCGAGTTGGGAGTCACCTTGAGCCCTATTTAATGAAACTCCACACTCTATGGGTGAGGAGGATACTGACTGTTGGAGAGGCAAAAAGACTCTAAACGTTTTTTGTACTTATCTTAAGCATGTTCCTTAATTATAACCATTAGATTAATACTTAATTTGAGAATGAAAATCAGGTATATTGATGACATGTCCACATCAATACATCTGGTACTATATTAGAAAAATAGAAAAATCTACTAAAGAAGAAAATCTTATGTATTTTTCAATTACTATTTACTAAACCTCTATCATGTGGCAGACACTTACTCCATCAGTAATTATTTATTGAGTACTTAATAATATTAAGCATTTAATTTAACTTTCACTCTGTGCCAGGTACTATTTTGGGGACTTCATGTTCATTCATTTAATCCTCATTGTAACTCTCTTGAGAAAGATTTTATCAATATCCCCAAATTTATAGATGAGGACAATTAGGCAATGAAAAGTTAAATAACCCATCCAGGCTCAACCCAGTTAGTGAAAAGAAGGGCCAAGATTTAAATTCTGATTCTGCCAAGTTCATGCTATAAATTACAGTTTACCCATGAACAACATGAGTGTGAACTACCTGAGTCCACTTATATATAGATATTTTTTCAATAAATATATTGGAAAAGTTTGGGGAGATTGTGACAATTTGAAAAAATTTGCAGATGAACAGTGTAGCCTAGAAAAATTAAGAAAAAGTTCGGTATGTCATGAATGCATATAATACAAATAACATACGAAGTGTGTTAATTGACTGTTTATGCTATCGGTAAGGCTTCCAGTTAACAGTAGGCTATTAGTAGTTAAGTTTTTGGGGAGTCAAAAGGTATACATTGATTTTCAACTGCATGGAGAGGTCAGCACCCAAATCCCTGCATTGTTCAAAGGTCAACTGTACTATATTATGCAGACTCTCAACATTTGTCAACCACCATTTAGGTGTTAAGGATGTTAGTGTGCCACATGGTATAAAATGAGAACTGAAGTTGAATTTGCTTCTCCCCTATACCCAGGGGATTATTTCTTGAACAATTTATCCTTTTCCTAACTGACTTGCAGGACTTGCTACATAAACTGCCAGGCCCATGGCAAAATGAAAACAGGACTCCTTGTCCAAGACTTCTTAGGAAGAATTTTTATATGGCAACAGCAGAGCCTTTAACCACTATGTGGGGTCTTTCTAAGAGCAGGACCCTGTGTAACTGCACAAGTGGTACGCCTATTAAGCTAGCCCTGATGACTTGTGATAGCGAACACTGTAATAGCAAATACTTACATAGCATTTGCTATTGCCAGGCTCTGTTCTGAATGTTTTACATGTCACCTACGTATGTTATTACTATGAGACAATGAATTTCTGTTGTTTAAGGTTCCCAGTTTGTGGTACTTTGACACTATAGCCCTAGCAAACTAATACATGGAAGTTATTAGTGATTATGAGAGGAGAAGTTTCAATGAAACAGTAATGACCTATTTGAAGTAGGAGTCAGAGAAAATAAAAGGGGAAAATTTGAACACAGTGTATAGAGTCAAATCATTTAAAAACTTTTCCTATAAAGGGAAGGAGAGAACAGGATGAAAGGTGGAGAAACAAATAACCTGAAAGAGGGTTTTTGGTTTTTGGTTTTTTAATGGGAGAAATAACAGTATGTCTCATGCTAATGGCAATGATTAACTAGAGAAGAAAAGTTATCTCACAGGAGAGAGGGGGGAGAATCTTTGGAGCTATGTTCTAGATTAGGTAAAAGGATGGTACCTGGTGCATAGGTAGAGTTATTGCCTTTGGCTGAACAAGAGAGTGACGGGAGAAAGTGGAGCATATAAGCAGAGAGGAACAGGGAGATGACAGTCTCTTCACATCCTCTATTTCTCAATGAAATAGAAAGCAAAGTCATCAAGTGAACAGTGAGGATAAGGGAGGAGGTGTGGAAAGTTGGCAGGAAAGGAGAAAATAAAATGCCAATCCAGGAATGTGGGAGAGAGAAGAAATTGGCCATAGCAAGTGACTCTTTTCATATGCTGTTGCAACTAATTTGCTACTCTTTCATTTAGAAATTTTTCACATATATGTATAACAAAAATTCACCTATAATTTTCTTTTTGTGTGTGTGGGGGCTCTATGTCAAGCTCTGGTCTCAGTGAAAACAGACATGGTTAACAATAACTCCCATTAGTGAACACCTATCCTGTACCACGCACTGGTAGTTTCTTTCAATTATCTCACTTAATCCTCATAACAACAAGGAAATGATAATATTTGCCCCCATCTTATAGGTGAGAAGATTGAAGGTCGGGCTGGGGGTGAGCACAGTGGCATGGCCAAGGCTGTATGGCTAGTAAGCAGAGCTGGGATTCGAAGCAAAGCCTGTAACTCCAAAATCAGTACTTTTAACCAGCAATCGATGCTAACTTTACAAATCAGCTTTTCAGCTTACTCTGCATTCTGGAACAGACTGTATAAAAATGGGAGGTATCTGGTTCTTTAAAAAAAAAAAAATCCTAAAAACCTCACCGGAGAGAGCCATCAGTTATAAAAATGCAATATTTAAAGTTGAAAAAAAATAAAGAGATAATGGCTTATTATAAACATCGTCTTTCCATTCACATGTGGCTGTTTCTACTCGTACTTGAAACCATGAAGCCTTCAATTTAATAAATATTCTGAGGAAAGCACATGAAACATGATTCCTCTAACCTCCTCATCATCCTGTTCTGTCCGTCGCCTGTCATTTCTGCCTCCAGAAATATCACAGAACTGTCCCACAGTGCCCTAGGCAAGGTTGCCATCCTACTAGTCTGCATGACTGCAATACCCTTTGAGTGCTTCCCCATGTCCTTTCTTGGGTCACTTATACTCGTTCTGCACACAGCAGCCACAGAGGTTGATTTCAGAATGTTCTGTGTGTTTACTGTTTACAAGAGAATGCTGCCCAGCCTAGGAAATAACTGTCAAACACAGAGCTGTATACCATCATGCACGGTGCTTAACTATAAATGGAAAACAGTGTTTTTGAAAAATAAACACTTAGACACAATATAGGGTCCTACAAAAAGGCATTATGCCAAGTGGTTTTGGATTTGCTTAGGCCGACCATTTTCCTTCATTAATCTTTAGTAAAATGATTATTTCCCCAAACCACTCCCTCAAGTCCCAAATCTAAAATTTAATATGTGGAATTTTCATTTTAGTGGTTCTGTAATGGATTAGAACAGGCCTCATTTTCTAGTGCTTTCTTTAGCAGAGGGGATTGAGGTAAGAATATCATGAATACCTTAACATATTTGTTTTGTTTTACTAATCATTTTTCTCCAGGGCCTACCAGTGAGTGGCCTGTATTAATGCTCAATAAATGTCCATTGAACATTATTAAATGAATACAATATTTGATATTTTGTAGGAATAATCTAAATATTTCTAAGCAATAAACTAGAGGCTTCAATAGAGGGTCTCCTTATTAAATTATGTAATCATAGATTTCTGTAAACTATTATGTTTGATTTTTTTTCTCTGAGGTCCTAATTTTCTTTTTCCTTCTTGACAGCTGATTTGTGATACTTCTCACTCACCACGTATTTCCCCCTTTGATCTAAAAATACCAATTTTCTCAGAGTTTACCTTGAAGCATGACCAAAGACTGTCGAAGTCGGCTGTTTTCTTTTCGGGTGTTCGTCAGTTTTTGTTTCAGGCTTTTTATTTTTGTGCACAATGCCTCCTTCGACAATTCTTCTAAAGGCTCTTCATCCTCACTAGAGCTCTCCCCAGGCAGAAAGGCATTTCCCGAATACGGGTCTCTCTAAAATACAAGGCAGGCAGACACAAGAAAAGAAGCGCCAAAGCGAATTCCACGGTTTATTCCATGTCCTGCACAGTGAGGGGACTCAATCAGACCTCCACGTTCCTGTTCTCGCAGGCACTTGCTCCCCAGGCCCCTCCTCCTGGCACCCGGCTGTCTTTCCCCTTCCTGTGCCTAAGAACCTTCTGCACGTCAGGGCTTTCTCTCTTCTACTCAAAGTGCATGTGAAAAAATTCATACTTCAAGATCCAGGTGTTTGGATCTTTATAAAGTTTACTCTGTGCTCCCATTTTCCAGGTTTGGATTTATTTATATATCCTATATTCTATTATATTATCATATATTATGTATGCTATATAAAATCCATGGAAAGCCCAGCTTGGTAATTTGAGAAATTTCTTTTCTGTCTCAACACAACCTGGGTTCTACAACTCAAATGCCTGTGTTTTCAGACTATTGTCTTGCTACTGACCTTAAAAACTATTTTTTTTTTAAATTCATTTTTATGGTTAGACTTATTGGGGTGACATCTGTTAGCAAGATTTACATAGGTTTCAGGCATACAATTCCACAGTGCATTGTCAACTTGTTGTATAATAATTTCACCACCTATTGTGACTTAAAAACTATTTTTAAAACTAAAAGGTAAACATGAATTCTTTCTTCTAAGCGACTCTTCTTTCTTCTTTCTCTGATGTCAAAAATAACCAAAATTGCCCTCTTGGCATCTCATCAACATTATAATGAAATATGCTGAATTAAACACTATTAAAGGACCTGTGTAATTAAAAAAATTTTAGAATTTATGGTCTAGTTCTTGCCATATTTAGCAAGTTCCTCTAGAAAATAAATAAAATTTTAAAAAGGCGAATCCTTTTGTAAGCATCAGTGGAAGATAAAGCTAATAGACAAATATCAGATCAGAAGAAGACATTTGAAAAATCTAAAAAACACAAGAGATGAAGTTCTACAATAGATAAAGTATTTGTGCAAACCAGTAAGAATAGAATAGGAAACCCACCAGAATAGACTAAAACCCAACAGAAAAGATAAGAACCCAATAGAAAAATGGACAGTGGCAGAGCCTGTTAGCTATCTCCAGGTATTTGCTTTCCCACTCTTCTACAGTAATAGGTTTTTCACTAAAGATCACATATCCCAGACTCCCGTGTGGCTCAATGCAGCTATGTGACAAAATTTCCACAATAAAGTATGGGTAGCAGCACTGCACACCACTATTGCTCCATGGCCATAAAAGGAATGAGCGTGCCTTTGCCGGCCTGTATTCTTTTTCTGTTGGGAGAGAGGAAAGCTTGGTGGTAGGAGATGGGGTAGTCCTCTTAGACCCAGAGATAGAGGCTGCATGTTGAGGAAGGTACATCAACAAGATAAGGGGGATCCTCCACATTGTGGAGCTGCCATAGCAACCTTGCACTGCTCTTGCTGTTATGTGAAAGGGAAAGAAAGTTCTATCTTTTTTGAGGCACTATTATATTTGGGTCTTTGTTACAGACATTGCAACAGTTACAAGCATCAGTAGAAGACAAAGTTAATAGGCAAATATCAGAACGGAGGAAGACATGTATAACTGATGCAATTAGTTCTACATGGTAACTAATCCAGATTTTCATACCTAGAGGTAGGATACCCCAAACCTGACACATGTTCAAATTTCTTAGAAGTCAGGTTGTAGGCAAAAAGAGCACAGGTATAACATGTTGGAAAGCTGTTGACTCTTGCTAGATCCTGGCGACATATTTGGTAAAACTGTCACCTGGAATAACTTGGAAAGCAGACCATATGTTTACTGAGTCTGGAAAAAGAAAGGATGCTGGTATGTATCAGTGACTTCTTGCTGGTGCTGGCCAGTTTGCAGAGATGGAAGGTTTTCTCCTTCCCTCTGCGTTTAGAATGCAGCCTGCCGTCTAAATTGACTGAGAGTCCAGTAATGTTAAATCTTCAATGTTTGACAAAGCCAGTTAGTTACTTCTACATCTAAATAGCCGGAGGTAAGACTGTGACCTCAAGGCTTTTTCAAGATGTTCTCTTTAAGTGTTCTCTGCTAAACATTGAGATTCCTCCCAATGGGAAGTATCAGATTCAGTGTGTTACCTTTGAGCTTTTTGTTTGAAATGGCCTTTAGGTAATTGCCATAAGTTGGAGAGAAAAGAGGCTGGGTATAGATGCCAGAGTGAAAGAGGAGAGTTTGAGGCTTATTTTTGACCACACAAGAGCTCTGACTGTAGTTACTTGTAATGGAACCAAAGTGAAGTATTTTGAAAGCTGTTAACTTTTTGAGAAAAATAAATTGCTAAGGAAATAATAAAACTAGCCTGCAAGAGCATGTGACTATTTTACCCCTCAAGGAACTACGGGCCCCCAAAACCTGCACCAAAAAATTGAAACAAGGTATCATTTTCTCCCATCAACTGCCAAGAATATGAAATATAGACATAAATGCTAAATTAAAAAAATACAAAGCAACATATCTGGTAAGTTACTTTGGGTGCAAAATAGGGAATAAGAATATCTATATTTGTATTTGCTTTGCTTGAACAAAGAAACACTGGAAGGATAACAAGAAAGAAATAAATGTGGTGAGGTGTAGTAGAGGGGTAGGAGGTGAGAACAGGGTGGATAGGAGGCAGGGATGTGAGGGAGACGCCCCACTGCTGACATTTAATATATACCAAGACTGTCCGGAAAGTATCTGGCCATGCAATATGAAAAATAGAGGCAGTTATGACTGAATTTTTTCCAGACAGCCCTCATACATATGTATATATGCATGTATATAAAATTCTTTTTTTAATTACTCAAAAAAAACTTAACTTTTTATTAGCTTTCTAATTCTGTGCTTTCAACCTTTTTTACAATGATTTTCTGCTCCTCAATTAGAAAAGCACACTTGATCCTGTCAAGGTCACATTTCACACCCATGAAACCACCATAGGTACTGCTGACACACCTTTTCATTTTAGACAGCCTCATAAGAACTTTAGATCTCAAAGCATGAACTGCTTATAGTTGGCTGGAGCACACGCCACATGGCAATTTTGGTGCTTTCCAACCTTCTTGGTGTAAAGGTAAGTAATTCTATCACCAGGGGTTCCGGATAGCCTAGTTTTGTTAGAGGGTGTGTTACAGGATAGCCTATGATGGTATGTCAAAGCCTGGACCATTCTGAAGGCCTCAAGACACTATCCCAGGAAGACAAAAAATATTTTAAACCATAAGAAAGTACAACATATATTTTAAAAATTAAATAAGCAAATATACACACACACAAAAAAATACTTAGAGACACACAAAGAGAAAGATGCAGAATAAACACATTGATAAGTTCTTCAAAGAATAGGAGGAGAATGAGAGTGGATAATTCAGATAAAAATGCAATCAATGAATAAATAAAGACAGGAACAAAGCCCTGACCAAACCATGAAGTGATGAAGATGGACCACAAAATGCAGTTTAAAAAGTGGGGGCAAACAGAAGAGGCATTTTTTTTCCTTCAGTGTTTTTTTCTTTTTTTTTTTTTTGGGGAAGAAAAAATATTATTTGACAGTTTACTGATCTTTAATTTCCCAGAATATCAAGGAAAGTTTGACCCATGGTATAACTGGCCACTCTTAAATAGAAGCAGGTCAAATGTCTTTTGAGTATGTTCTAATTCAACTTCTTTAACATTAAAAAGAGAGCATGCAATTTTATTCCCTTAGCTGAATAACAATTCAAGGGAAGAATACATTAATAGACCAGGAGAAAGTACTAATAAATTAGGAGAGGAATTATGGAATTATGGTGGAGCTAGATAATAAAATTTATCAAGGTAACAGAACACCAACCTGTCCTTTGTCCATGTCACTGTTTGCATTCTCTGAGTCCATCGTCTCTGTCCTTTTCCTCTTTCCTTTTCTAAGAGCTTGGGTATTAGTAACCTCATCTGTTTGTAAGATCGTCTGCATTTTATCAATTTGTTATCAAAAATTTTCTGAAATTGTAAGAGGGAATACCCATGTAGATGATACTATTCTGGATGTAGTCCAGAAGTTAATGTTCTTCCTTAAAAACAAAAACAAACAAAAGGATATATATTTACAACTGTGTGTTTCATAATGTCACTAGCCACTCAAGTAAACTACTTTTACTAAATGCTTCGTGTCATTCTTTCTCCCACAATTTAGTACACACTTCCATTTGATTCAAAAGTCTTTCAGTTTCATCATCACCATCATCACGATGTCATGTTTCCATATGATACGATATGCAGTGAGTTGTCACTTATAAAATCAAACAGTGTAAAAATTTTCCATATTTATAAGTTTTTTCTTATCAATCAGTTATGAGGAGTCTTAAATCAAAGTAAAAACATCATAAATTTGTGCAAAGTGTTTCAGAGGACTGATGTTACATACCTTTAGGAAAAAGATATGAATAGCAGCAGCTCTCATCAGGACCAAAGTATTCCAAAGGAGACCAGTAAGCATTACTTAGAAGTTTGTTTTGAGATAGAAGGCTTTCCTTGATATAAACTAAATAGTTGTACCATAAAGAATGGGAAAAAATATCTCAAAGGGAACAATACAGTTTATAAAATTTTTAAGAAATAGTCATTTTTCAAAACATGATAAATCAGATCATAGTTCTTAGAGTCAAATAGAGTTGAAATGATCCAATTTAACTTTTGCTATCGATGATGTACAGATGATGCAGCACATTTGGTCTTAGCATACTTATTACCTGCATATTTGGGTTATGTTCATGAAAAGATATTTAATTATGAATAATAAAACTTTAACGATAGAAGGGACCAAGCTTAAAGGGACCTCAAGAAATATGTGAAGTCTTTGGCAGAAAGTACCAAATGACATTATGTAATTCTTTTTTTTTTTTTTGCTTTTTGGTACGTGGGTAGCTCCCTGGCTGGGAATTGAACCCAGGCCGCAGCGCTGACAGCACCAACGCCGAAGCCTTAAGCCACTGCACCATCAGGGAACTCCTGTAATTCTTTTAGAAAATAGGATTCTTTTACCTATTTTAAAAGAAATTCATTATTCTCTACCCCAAGCATAAAATAATATTTGAGATGGTCTTGCCAGAATTTTTTTTTTTTTCTTTTTGGTATGTGGGTAGCTCCCTGACTGGGAATCGAACCCAGGCTGCAGTGCTGACAGCACCAATGTCGAAGCCTTAAGCCACTACACCATCAGGGAACTCCCTCAGAATTGTTTATTGTGACTTTTTGAAAACTTGCTTTAGGTTTTCGAATACATGAATACCACCTGAGTTAAAACATAGAACTGGACTCCCTATTCTGTACTATAATAGAATACGGTGTAATAGACTATACTATCCTGTAGTGTATTAAGCATATACTAGCATTATGTCTAAAAAAATGTGCATACCTTAATTAAAAGATACTTTATTGCTAAAAAGTGTTATCATCTGAGTCTTCAGTGGGTCATAATCTTTTGCCTGCATGTTGATGGCTGTTGACTTATCAGGGTGGTGGTTGTTAAAGGCTGAGGTGGCTGTGGCAATTTCTTAAAATAAGACACCACGGAAGTTTTCCATTTCTCTGTAGCATGTGATGCTATTTGATAGCATTTTACCCATAGCAGAACATCTTTCAAAATTGGAGTCAGTTCTCTCACACCCTGCTGCTGCTTTGTCAACTAAGTTTTTTCTTTCCTTTTCTTTCTTTCTTTCTTCTTCTTCTTCTTCTTTTTTTTTTTTTTTTGTATGTGGGTAGTTCCCTGGCTGGGAAATGAACCCAGGCCACAGCATTGACAGCGCCGAAGCCTTAAGCCACTACACCACCAGGGAACTCCATCTAAGTTTATGAAATATTCTAAATCCTTTGTTATAATTTCAACAATCTTCACAGTATCTTCACCAGAAGTAGTTTCCATCTCAAGAAACCACTTTCATTGCTCATTCATAAGAAACGACTCCTCATCTTAAAGTTTTACAAGACTACAGCAATTTACGACATCTCCAAGCTCCACTTCTAATTTTATTTCTCGTACTATTTCCATGACACTTGCAGTTACTCCACTGAAGTCTTGAATCCCTCAAAGTCATCCATGAGGATTGGAATCAACTTCTCCCAAACTCCTGCTAAAGTTAATGTTTTAACCTCTTTCCATGAATCAAGAATATTCTTAATGACATTTAGAATGAATTCTTTTCAGAAGATTTTCCATTTATTTTGCTCAAGAAATCATTATCTATGGCAGCTATAGCCTTACAAAATGTATTTTTTAAATAATAAGACTTGAAAGTTGAAATTACTCCTTGATCCATGGGCTGCAGAATGGATGTTGTGTTGGCAGGCATGAAAACAAGATTAATTTCCTTGTATTTCTGCATTGGGTGACCAGGTGCATTGTTAATGAGCAGTAATATTTTTTTTTTGAGCAGTAATATTTTAAAAGGAATATTTTATTTTTTTCCTGAGCAGTAGGTCTCAAGAAAAAAGTTTGAAATATGCAGGAAATCACATTGTAAATAAATGTGCTGTTATATAGGCTTTGTTGTTCTACTGATAGAGCACTGACAGAGGAGATTTAGTATAATTCTTAAGGGCACTAGGGTTTTTGGATTAGTAAATGAACATTGACTTCAACTTAAAGTCACAATAAAAAAAATTGGAAAAAATTAGTTTACAAAAACATAGTTTTTAAAATATCAGGAACATACAAAATTTTCTCCTGATGATATTATTTAAAGGGTAAATACTCAAGTTTCTTCAAATACATACAATTCATTCATGAGCAAATAGAACAAACATATCAGATCTCTTTTAACTTTTTTTTTTTTTTTAATGTGAGTAGTTCCCTCGCTGGGAATCGAACCCAGGCCACAGCATTGACAGCACAGAAGCCTTAGCCACTACACCACCAAGGAACTCTCAGATCTCTTTTAGAATGACTAGTTTTGAGTAGATTTCAGGCCAATGTTCTGTTGTCACAGCCACAAACAGTTGATTCAATGTTTATATTACCTGCCAGTTAGCAAATTCAGAAGGTATGCTATGAATGTGGGCATGTACTAAACACTACTAGTTCCTGATTGTAAAAAAGTTCACCATGTAGTAAGCTGCTCCTCTTTATTTAATTGTTTATTTATTTTGCCACTAGAAAGCATTTCATTCATTTCTTAGATAGTTAGGGGGGTGAGATTAAACATAACCACAGCCATGAGAATATCCATTATATGTGGCTGGATGAATAACATAAAAAAATAACTTTAAATCTTTTTTTTTACTGTAGCTTATAGTAAAAAATACATTCTACATGTTGATCCAAAAGACATACACACACACACACACACACACCACTAAAATAAAATTTCATAAAACCCTTACTACCTATGATGCACTCTCTCACTTCCTATTTTAGCTGTGTTTTATTTCATTTTTAAAAGTGCTAGTCAAAGAACTTTTTAGAACTGATTTCACAACTCAGTAATGAGCAACATCCAAATTATAAAGAACATAAAACCTAAGAAATGTGACAAAGAGGAAGTTAGTAACCAATGAAAGAAAATGAAGTTAATAAAAAAATAAATTCTTCATGCATGTAGATTTACTTTTAATAAATCCATGGTGAAATTAATTCAGGAGTTCAAAAATGCAAAAGCCACTTCTGAAATTCTAAGAAACAAACGTCACCAAACTTAAAGAAACCAAAAGAATATCAAAATATGATTCAGACGTCTCATATGCCTTTCAGATGTAAATATAAATTCTCTATTATGAATTAAATATAAATTGTTAAAAGCAAGTGCAGCACCACAATAAATCTAAGCACCCTTTCATAATTTTGAAGTTTTAGATTGCTCTCTATACATACCAGTTTGGGAATGTATAGACATAGAAGATTCCTTGTGGTACTCAGATCAGAATATAAACCCATGACTGCCTTCTAAATGAGTTCCACAGTGCTAGGGAGATAGTGTCAGTGTAATTCTAAATATTCAGTGGTCGCTTTAATGTTCTCTGTGAAATGGTCTGCTAGTTTCAGCCCCATTCTAGCATGATGGGACATGGAGGAGGAATGCATGCATATTATTATTTTTTTAAATTATATATATACTAGAGGAAGAGAAATCATGGTCAGAATGACTTTAAATCAGTGGTTCTCAATCTTCCTAATGCCACGACCTTTTAATACAGTTCCTCATGTTGTGGTGACCCCCATAAAATTATTTTTGTTGCTACTTCATAACTGTAATTTTGCTACTGTTATGAATTGTAATGTAAATATCTGATATATGTTTTCTGATGGTCTTAGGCGACCCCTGTGAAAGGGTCATATGACCGCCAAAGGGGTCACAACCCACAGGTTGAGAACTGCTGTTTGGGTGCCTTCTCCTGCAGTACTTATAGCATGCTACTGAGCAAAACAAGTCCTTGGATGGCTTTCTCATCAAAGTGTTCTTGACTTCTGGGTAGAAATGAATAGGTTTTACTAATGTCCATTGGGAAACATTTCAACTCACTCTTTTCACTCCCTCCATTCCAAATAACATCAGACATATTTTCCATTTCCAAGTTGTTCCAGCAATATCCAGATTAAAAAGACAATCAATATACTTTAGGATGGTTCAACAATGCTGCCAAACTATGACAGCATTACTCAGACTGGATTGGGGACAATGCATGAGCCTAAGAAATGGTAAACATATTTGAAAGACTACATTGACCTAAATCATTTGCAATTTTCCATGATGAGAAATGAAAGAAAAACATTCTCCTCTGGCCAAAGTTTGTGGAAGTAATTTTTTTTTTTTTTTTGCATTTTTGGTATATGGGTAGCTCCCTGACTGGGAATCGAACTCAGGCTGCAGCGCTGACAGCGCCAGCGCTGAAGCCTTAAGCCACTACACCATCAGGGAACTCCCTGTGGAAGTAATTTTGTTGGAGCTAATTTAACTAGTAAAGAGTGATATCATGCATTGTCATGTATGTATCCATTATCTAAGAAAGAAATTCATTTAGCTCCCTATACTGCCCTATGTGACATCCTCAGATCTTTCCAATCCTGGCTTCTTCACTATTAAGTTAAGAATAAAGGGGGTTCCCTGGTAGTGTAGTGGCTTAGGCTTTGGTGCTATCAACACTGTGGCCGGGTTCGATTTTCAGCCAGGGAACTACCCACATTAAAAAAAAATAATAAAAAGAAAAGAATAAAAAGGAGGAGGGCAAGATGGTGACCGGGAGGAGGTCCCTAACGCCTCTCCCAGAAAACACAATTGAACGGCCATCCAAGAGCCAAGAAAGAGAACCCTGAGTGACACAATGACAGCTGAGAAATCCAGGCATTGCAAGAAAACACCTAAGGGTTGAAGTGAAGGGGGCGAGTAGGAAAGAGGGGAGGGAGCAGAGACAGATTGCAACAGGACCCCATTGCTGTTGACTATCCAGGAGCAGCACAGTGCACAGGAAGGGGGAGGTCAAGAGGGGACAAGAGTCAAAGCCAGCCAAAGTTGCAGAACAGTGGGAGACCATGGAGGAGCCAGACCTTAGAGCCGTGTGTTGGGGACAGAGGTTGGGGGCCAGTCTCTGAAGCTCTTGAGTAGCAAAAGGGCTGAGCAAGGACTCTGAACAGCTGCAGGCTAAGGTGGGGCCCCAGAGACAGCACCTCGGCTCCTGGAGCCCTCATGACCAACAGCACAAGCGCCCACGGCTCCTATGCAGGGCCGCAGCTCCTGGCCCACTATGGAGGCAAGCCCGCTGGCTTCGTGCAAACCCTGACATCAGGCCCATGGCTTTGGACTTGTGATTTGCATGCGCCTGGTGCCCACACGCAGTGTGAGCCTGTAGACTCTGCCACAACAGCTGGTAGGTGGGGCAGGTTCAGGAAGGCAGATTTGATAGCATTTGCCCCAGACAGCAAGAGCAACCTCGGCTCATATCCCCCAGCTTCCCCAGCATAGGGCAGGAGGTAGAGCTGCCCCAGTGCACTTTTTGGTTGGCCTCTCCCCTCTCCTGCAGCCTCCCCAACCAACTAACTAACTGCAGGAAGCAGAGGGACCCCAGATAGATGTGCACTGCCTCCAAACATGGCTGGAGACCAGAGATAAGAAATAAACAACACCCCTGTCTTCCAAAACTTGGTCTCCCAGAGCCACCTAGTGTTCCCCCTACAGCGAGACACCACAAAAAATACTAATCAGGGCTCCTGGGCTGTGCTAAACGTAATGCTCTCATGCCAAAGAGGAAGGACCCAGCAGACAGGATGAATTCCTCAAGATCTAAAACTGCTCAGAAAGAACATGAAAAATATCCAGAAGAGAGTTTCATAGACCTAGAATTTTCTAAACTAAATGACAGAGAATTTAAAGTAGCCATTCTAAAGGCTCTGAGAGAAATGAAAACATACTGACAGAACACCGTAGCTGAGATGAATGACCTAAGAAAGGAAATCTGTGAACAAAAGGAACAATTTAACAAAGAAATTCAAACTATAAGGAAGAATGAGATGGAAATTCGAGAGATAAATAATACAATAAAAGAAGTGAGAAACAAAATACCTGCCATAGGAAACAGGGCCCGCCAGATGGAGGAAAGAATTAGTGATATTGAAGATCAGAACAGCTCAGAAAGAGGAATATAGAACCAAAAAGATTGAAAGAATTCTGCAAGAACTATCTGAATCCATGAGACAAAACAACATTAGGATAATAGGATTAGAAGAAGGAGCAGAGCACTCTACAGAGAACATACTCAAACAAATGGTAGATGAGAAATTTTTAAACCTATGAAAAGATCTGGAACCCCAAATTCAAGAAGAAAACTGGTCCTCTATATATCTGGACCCTAACAGATCTTCACCAAGACACATGGTACTAAAGATGTCCAAAACTAAAGACAAAGAGACAATTCTCAAGGCAGCCAGGGAAAAAAGAATTATAACCTTTAGAGGAAAATCCATCAGGCTGACATCAGACTTCTCAGCAGAAACTCTACAAGCCAGGAGGGAGTGGAATCCAACATTCAAAACTTTAAAAGAGAGAAACTTCCAGCCAAGAATAAATTATCCAACAAAATTATCTTTAAGATATGAAGGTGGCATAAAGACCTTCTCAGACACACAAGCTGAGGGAATTTGCCAGCACAAGGCTGGCACTTCAAAAAATACTAAAGGAGGCTCTTCAACCTGAAACAAAACATCAGGACAAATGGAATAGAGTTGGGGCAACAAGAGAGAAACAAAAATAAAACAAAACAAACAACAACAACAAAAAGTAATGGCCACAGGAAATCCTCACATGTTCATGGACTGGGAGTTCCCTGGTGGTGTAGTGGCTTAAGGCTTCGGCACTGGCACTGTCAACGCTGCGGCCTAGGTTCGATTCCCAGCCAGGGAACTACCCACATACAAAAAAAAAAAAAAAAAAAAAGGATGAAATGAATGTTCATGGATGAACTCACCAATAAAAAGACAGAGAGTAGCAGACTGGATTAAAAAACAAAATCCATCCATATGCTGTCTCCAAGAGTCACACCTCAGCCATAAGGACAAACACAGACTCAGACTGAAAGGATGGAAAACAATACCCCAAGCAAACAATAACTGGAGAAAAGCAGGAGTTGCTGTACTGATATCTGATGAAATAAACTACAGGTCAAAAAAGATAGCAAAAGACAAAGATGAACATTACATAATGATAAAGGCACAATACAAGAACAAGAGGATTTGACACTAATTAATATATATGCTTCCAACCGGGAAGCACCAAAATATACAAAGCAACTACGAACAGATCTGAAAGGAAAAATTGACAAAAGCACAATCATTGTGGGAGACTTAAACATCCCCCTAACAGCCATGGACAGATCATCCAAACAGAAAATTAATAAGGAAATCTCAGCTATAAACAACACATTACAGCAATTGGATAAAATGGACATTTACAGGGTATTTCATCCAGCAAAAACAGACTATACCTTCTTTTCTAGTGCACATGGAACACTCTCAAGGATAGACCACATGCTGGGACACAAAAGTAGCCTTAGCAAACTCAAGAAGATTGAAATCATACCAAGTATATTCTCAGACCACAAAGCTTTGAAATTGGAGATCATCTGTAAAAGGAAAGCAGAAAAAAACTACATATACATGGAGATTAAACAACATCTTATTTAAAATGACTGGATAAAACAACAAATAAAAAAAGAGATTAAAAAATATATAGAAACTAATGGCAATGAAAATACAACATATCAGAATTATTGGAACACAACAAAAACAGTAATAAGAAAGAAGTAATAAAAATTAAAGCAGAGCTAAACCAATTAGAGAACAGAAGGACAACAGAAAAAATTAATATTACAAAGAGCAGGTTCTTTGAGAAAGTCAAGAAAATTGACAAACCCCTGGCTAGACTAATCAAAGGACGAAAGGAAAAAACACAAATATCCAAAATTAGAAATGAAAGGGGAGAAATTACCACTGATACCACAGAAATACAAAAGATTATAAGAAAATATTATGAAGGGCTTTATGCCACTAAATTTAACAACCTAGAAGAAATGGACAAGTTTCTAGAAACTTATAGCCTACCTAGACTGAACCATGGAGAACAGGATAATCTAAGTAGACCAATCAATAGCAAAGAGATTGAAATGACTATCCATAATCTCCCTGAAGACAAAAGCCCTGGACCAGATGGTCTCACCAACAAGTTCTATCAAGCATTCAAAGAATTAATGCCTAATCTCCTTAGACTCTTCCAAAATATTGAAGAGGAAGCAATATTTCCTAACTCATTCTATGAAACCAACATTACCCTAATACCAAAACCTGGTAAAGATAACCCCAAAAAAGAAAACTATAGGTCGATATCTCTGATGAACACAGATGCAAAAATCCTAAACAAAATATTAGCAAACAGAATACAACAATGCAGCAAAAAGTTTATATATCATGATCAAATGGGATTTATCCCAGGAGCACAAGGACAGTTCAACATACAAAAATCAATCAAAGTGATACACCACATAAACAAAATAAAAGATAAAAACCACATGATCACATCAATTAATGCAGAAAAAGCTTTTGACAAGATACAACATCCATTTATGATCAAAACATTAAATAAAATAGGTATAGAAGGGAAGTATCTCAACATAATAAAGGCCATATATGACAAACCCTCAGCTAACATCATACTGAATGGGGAAAAGCTGAAACCTATTCCCCTAAAATCAGGAACAAGACAGGGATGGCCTCTGTCACCACTGTTATTCAATATAGTACTGGAAGTTCTAGCCACAGCAATCAGGCAGGAGAAAGGAATAATAGGTATCCAAATTGGGAAAGAAGAGGTCAAATTGTCACTATTTTCAGATGACATGATCCTTCATACAGAAAATTCCAAAGATTCAACCAGGAAACTATTAAAAACAATAAAGGAATACAGTAAAGTCACAGGATACAAAATCGGTGTAAAAAAAATCAACAGCATTTCTAGTACAAACAACGAATCCTCAGAAAAAGAAATGAGAGAATCAATTCCTTTTGCTATCACAACAAAAAGAATGAAATACCTGGGAATTAACTTAACAAAGAAAGTGACAGACTTATACACTGAAAACTGTAAGACACTTTTGAAAAAAATTGAAGCAGACACTAAGAAATAGAAAAATATCCCCTGTTCATGGATAGGAAGACTTAACATTGTTAAAATGGTCATTTTGCCCAAAGCAATCTACAGATTTAATGCAATGCCTATCAAAATGCCGCAATCATACTTTCACGAAATAGATAAAAGAATTATCAGATTTATATGGAACCATAAAAGACCTCGAATTACCAAAGCAATACTACATAAAAAGAATAAGGCTGGTGGTATTACACTCTCTGACTTCAATTTATATTACAAAGCATCAATATTAAATAGTCAAAACAGCTTGGTATTGGCAGAAAAACAGAAACATAGACCCATGGAACAGAAGTGAAAACCCAGAAATAAATCCACAAATTTATGGACGAATAATTTTTGATAAAGGAGCAAAAAATACGCAATGGGGAAAAGACAGTCTCTTTAGTAGGTGGTGCTGGGAAAGCTGAAAAAACATATGCAAATGAATGAACCTGAGCTGTGAACTCTCACCATATACAAAAATTAACTCAAAATGGATTAAAGACCTTCATATCAGACCTGAAACAATAAACTGTATAGATGAAAACATAGGTACTAAACTTATAGACCTATGGCTCAAGGAAGACTTCATGAACCTGACCTCAAAGGCAAGGGTAGTAAAAGCACAAATAAATGAATGGGAATATATCAAACTAAAAAGCTTCTGCACAGCAAAAGAAACCATCAACAAGGCAAAGAGACAACCAACTGAATGGGAGATCATCCTGCTTAGTGAAATAAGCCAGACAGAAAAAACAAAGAACTGTATGACTTCACTCGTATGCGGAATATAAAACTGAAAGCAACAAAGAAAAACAAACAAACAAACAAACAAATAACCCATGGACACAATCAATAATTTAATGTTTATTTAGGGACAAGTGGGGAGGGGATGGGAGAAGGGAGAGGAGGGGGGGAAGCTAAATATAAGGTGATGGAAAGAGAACTCACATTAGGTGGTGAACTTATTATACAACAAGTTGACAATGCACTGTAGAATTGTACGCCGGGAACCTATGTAATTCTTGCTAACCAATGTCACCTGAATAAGTCTAACAATAAAAAAAATTTTTTTTAAATAGAAAAGTAAAAAAAAAAAAAAAAGAATAAAAATATAGCTAATTTTACTGAGTGCTTACTATATAGAAGGTACTGTTCTAAGCGTTTAACCTGTACTAACTCGTTTAATTCTCACAGTTGCTCCCTGGGGTAGGTACAATTATTACTCCTATTTTACAGATGAGGGAACTGGGGTGCCTGGCAACCACTCCCAGTTGCTAATCCACAAGCAGGCTAAAAGACTCTAGAGCCAGAACTCAGAAAGTAATCATCAAGTTGACTTTGTAACAAATTCTGTCAATTCCAGTACCTAGGTTTTTGCTTTATGCACTTGACTCGGTCCCATACAGCGCTAGCGCTCTCCTTGCCTAAGTTTCCGCCCCATATTTCCCTTTCCTCCAGAGACTGGAGGCCTGACTTGCTCATCAAAGGACTGTAAACCTGCTCAGATATCTTTTCTTTGACCCTCCAGATCCCTTTTCTAGTCATCTCTATTTTGCTCCTTAAGTCTGGAGGGTGACCTGTTTGGGGTCCTTTGCTCTGTTTGCAGCTGAGTTCAGCCAGTAGGGTGTCGAGGCAGGATATCAGAGGGAGGCAGGACAGCCAGTTAGGAGAATTTGTCCCCCTGGTTCTTTTGTTCCTCTCCCTTTGGGTCTAGGGCTGGTAACACGTCCACTACGTCCACTACGACTAGCCCTGAGGTATACCACTATTCTCACAGTTTCCCTATATACCCAGCTGCTATGGTCTAAATGTGTCCCCCCAACCCCCAATTCATATGTTGAAATCCTAACTCTCAAAGGTGATAGTATTTATTGATAGGTGATTAGGTGATGATGGGGGAACCCTGATGAATGGGATTAGTGCTCTCTTAAAAGAGGCTTCAGAGAGATCCTTAGCCCCTTCTATCAGTGAGGACATGGTGGGAAGTCAGCAGTCTGCAGCCTGCCCACTCTTCTGTTATGACAACTACATGTCCCCTTACCCGCTGATATTTACATGTCTTTTCCTCATTTATCAGACACATAGATGCAGAGTTAAGCCAAAAGAAGAGTAAGAATCAATTAGAAGTTCTATTTTAGGATAATTATAAGTCATGTAAATCATCTTCCACTTCACATTTTTTGGATTAATGTAGAATATTCTATTCATCTTAAAAGCTAGAGCAAGATGAGATCATTATGCTTTTTGCTTTAGTAATCATATTCTAAAACATTAATGTTTTAGACCAATTTTTTAAATTCACAAAATATAATTTTGATCCAAGAATCAATCCTTATGCATAAAAATTAGGATTGATTCAACTTGCAAACATTAATTTACCTTATAATTATAACATAAAGGACAAGGTAATTTTCCTTTGAAATGTTTACCCTGTTATACAATATTGATATCTTACACACTTCATTGATATATTAATGAAATGACTGGTTACTGTTTTTATTAATGTTGCTAGGAATTTTGTACTTTTATAGTCTCAAAAGTTTAGGTATAAATATAGTTAATGTGATGAGTCACATACTTCAAATAATTTACTTAATAAATCATCTTAAGTGGTTTGCTCCATCACCTATTATCAATAATTTTGTCTTCTTGTTCTAATATTCTCTAGTACTATGTTGAAACATTTTTAAAAAACCCCAATGGTCAGATACCTTTCACATTTTTAACATTTCTCTAACTCCTATGTATGGCTCATTAGAAAAATACATTAGCATTTATTTATGAGTGGCAGTACTTTTCTTTTTCTTTTTCTTTTTTTTTTTTTTTGGTAGTTCCCTGGCTGGGAATCGAACTCAGTCCGCAGTGTTGAGAGTGCCGAAGCCCAGCCACTGCACCACCAGGGCACCCCAGTACTTTTCTATCAGTAAATTCATAGAATGATAAAATGGAAAGGTATGTAAGAGCCTATCTTCTCTCTGTTACCTGTATTGGGTATGGGCAGCTGTAGGGCAAGGCAGGACTAGGAAGCTAGTTAAGGGTGGAGAATGCAAGTACTGATCAAAGAAGGAAGCCCAAGGAGATGGAATGGACCTATTTAATCCATCTGAGACCCAGGAAGTTGCATGAAAGCCTGGAAGGATACTGTGAACACACTGTACAGAAGACAACCTCAAGGTTCAGGACTGTCAGAGACTGAGAGGAACAGGGGGACTCAGCAGCAGTGGCGTTTTTGGGACAAAGTTGTGAGCCCCTTTCGCAGAGAAATTGTTTAAACAGCCAGAGGGAGATAGAATCTCAGGCAAATGTACACCCTGTTCACGGAAAAAGGGGAAGGTTAAACTTGACCTCCTACCAAAGGACAGAAAGTTTAGTAAAAAAAAAAAATTTTTTTGGTAGAAGTAGTCTTGCTATGTAGATAGTTCAAGATAGTCTTCCAGTCTGAATCCTTTCCAAAAATAGATGATGAATCAGGGTCACATGAGTGGTTACACACACAGAACCAAACTGTTTGGATCCATAACCCTAGAACCAGTACTTACTGCCTGTGTAACATTTTTGTGCCTGTTTTCCATCTGTGATATGGTCATAGGGGGAGCTGCCCAGCAAACTCCAACTAGGAGGAATTCCTTTTGGGGAGGAGCTTTGGTGGGAGGGGAGGCAGTGCAAATGAAAACCACAACAGAAACTGCCTAGTTTTTGAAGTGCTAGGGAACCGTTACACCACTTGTTGACTATGTGATCTGGAATTGCTTACACCTCAAAGTCCCAGGGTCCTCATCTATAAAATAGGAATAGAAGTAGTACCTACTCACGGTTGCTGTGAGGATTAAATGAGTAAATGCCTGCAAGCATTTACAGAAGCTTAGCAGAGAGTAGATGCTCCATAAGTATTAGCTACTACTGAAAACAAGGTGGTTGTCCACACCAAGGCAGGCACTCAGTAATGAGGAAGCCCAGGACATGTTGTCCCACATCCTTTGCATGAGGGAAAGTGGTGAATAATGATTGGACCAACCAACTGCCAGGGCATTCTGGTGCTCCTTAATGAAGGCATTAAGACCAGACTTCAACTGATCACCAGGTGGCAGGGGGTCTGGTATACTAACTGCAGTCCTGTTAGTGTACCAGAGTGCATCTCTGTCTCATTATGAATGGCCACACAGTGAAATTGTGCAAAGAATAGTGCCTGTTAGACTCAGAGGGGCCTGAGGCACTTAGGGAATCACACTGGTTCAAAGTCTGTCTCTATGTGGAATGCATGAATGTTGTGCCATTAAACACTGAACAACCTAGAGGGTCAGAATGGAACTCGATAAAAACAAAACAAGCCAGATAGAGAGATAAGGACAGACCTGGAAATGATCTGTCCCCTGGAGTGAGAAATTCATATGGTGAAATAACCAACCCCATGATGTGACAGAATGTGATCACAGCAATGGGGTATTGGGACCTAGTGTCCTGAGGACACAGTAGTGGTGGGATAGTTGAGGTCACAAGTATGGAGAGTGTGGGAAGCTAGAGACAATGGGTGGATGGGACTGAGCGCTTGGTATGGACAGATGGTCTTCCATACCAAATGCGGGATTATCCTGGCTGGATTGAGGGTCCCTAGTACCAGGTCTCAGCAGAAGACTGAATGTTGAAAAACTTGGGACAGGATAGGTCACTGGGGTGTCTAGGAGTAGTTTCCAGGGGCCTGATACTAAGTCCTTCTATTTCTTTTTTAAGCCTTCAGACTAATGGCATCTTTACAGACCCTGAGCTCAAGACTAAATTTTCAGACCAGTGTTTTTGGCTCTGTATTTTTTTCAAAAATCTAGATATAGATTGAGATACCTAACTGGCCTGAAGGCAGCTTGGGAATCAAGTTAGCCTCTCTTCCTGTGACAGAAGTCTGTGGGCGTGGTCCTAGATAGCAGTCTGCCCTTCTTAGGGTTAGCACCAACATCCCAATGAAAGTTACCTGTAACTCACTTGTCTCTCTTCCAACCTGTTCAAAGTTGCAAGAGGATAAACAGCACACCACCTCCACTTAGTCTTAGGATGGGCAACATTCACCTGCATTTGGAACTGGTTTCTGAACTTTTATAGGTTGAGTTGACCGGTTCCTTTTTCCATCCTTGACTGACAGTACTCAAAATACTTCTCCCAGGATCATGGGCAGTACCCAGGTGATGCTAATGTTGATAGATTGAGAGAATGATTTGAAACTGCAGAAGTCTTGGTATCTGTGTGGAATTGTATGGTTCTGATGATTCTCTCCCTCTCTCTCTTTTTCCAAAGAACCTGATGAAAACTATGGATCATGTTACCCCAAAGAGATCCACATTTTTACATATAATTTCAGGTCCCTAGAAGTCTGTCAATGGACTCCAGGTTAAGAAGTCCTACAGCAAAAATAGCATCCACGAGAACAGGTTTTAGGTTTTTGGATTTCTTTTTTAAAATAGAAACTTCACTATGTTTCAATGTAGTGTGTTTGCTATTTGTTTCCTTGATTTATTCCAAAAAGTATTTTGGAGTTACAAAGACATTTTAAGATGTACTTTTCTTTCTGTTCCCAAATTCACGAAATGCCATTACATTTAGATAATTTCAATAACCTTTGGAACTGTGTGTTATTGAAACATGTTTTACTAATCATCAGTTATTCATTGAAATTCTCTGTTCTCCTTGGTACATTTTTCCTGCCTCTACTCTCTTAGCAACATTCTTTCAGGCGAACAACACACTGATGTATTAGCATACATATCTATTAGCACAGAATATTTAATGCAAAAGTCCTACAAAAATTATTATAAGAAATGGAGTAAATTTAGCTATTAAATGTTGCTATCATTTTATTAAGACAATCTTGAATTTAATTCATAAACATTAGTCAAGATTTTACTCATCTCATAACATCATTACTATGCAACATTAACCTTTATGCTACTTATTTTTCTTTTTTCATTTAAGAATGTAGAAATGGCTGTGACTTATTTGGTAACTATTATCTTGGATTTAGGAAGCAATAACTTCAGCTTTCAAACTTGCTTTATAAATTGCCCATTCTTAGAAATGGTGGAATATTTTACACTATCTGAATAATAATGAACAATGTTGCTCAGTGATTTATAACTCTAAGAGCTTTATAATTTGATTTATGAATAGCTCTCAAATTTTCCATTGGCAGCTCATACAACTATGAGTAAATTTTCTGGCCAGATGACTCAGTATTTTGCTGCATGACTAATCCCGCACTCAGTGTGGAAACTATATAAATGAATTCTATTTGCTTGTAGATAATAAATGACTACATTCCAAAAACTGTCTGCATAGCATTATAGACTAGATGAATTCAATTATATTGACATTTTAAACTCTCAGACTTTTCTGAGAAGTCAGTAATGCACACACACACACACACAAAACTGCCACAAAAAACACACATCATAAACCTCCCCGCACCCCATTATCATGGATTCTACAACCTATAGGACAACAAATCCTAAATTTGGCTCTAAAATTTCTAAAATGTTAAAAGAATAATTTGAAATGATTTTATTTGAAATATTTTCTCTTACAATGATGTCTTTTATTTATGAAATTTTTGTTTTGATAAAATGAATATATTATAAATTCCTTTCCCAGGGAATATTTGTTGAAAATATTATTTGATATTACTGCAAATAACAATTGTTTTTCCTTTCTAACAATTTAGAAAGACAATAGCAATCCATCCACATGACAGCTCCTTTGATTCTGGAGGTTGGAAATTGCCTCCAAGATTACATTAGATGATGTGGGTTCTTCCACATGATGTAGCTCTTTTACCTTTCTATACACGGACATGTATATTGTTGACACAGGTCCTGGTTGGTCTCAGACTGTCATGAAAAACCATTTGGGAATAAACAGGCCATACAACACATTTCCTCAGATTCCTCTTAGTTATGTCACTTAATTCTGAGAGTAAAAAACTTCACCTAGGAACACCTGGGTTGCCAGTCCCAAATCAGTATGATTTATTTCTCATAATTTATTGCTAGAGCCATTCCTATCTAAACTTTCTGTTTTCAAGGGGGTAATTTTTCAGTGTAATGTCCTTGTGTGATTACCAGTTGGATAATTTACTCACTTCCAGATAGGTCTGTAATAAAAGCTTACAGACAACCTGGACTACATTCCAAGATATTCCTTATCTTTCTTGCCAAATCATTCTTCTAGCCTGAGTAGTAGTAGTAGTAGCCAGGGAGAGTGGGGCGGAGACCATGGGTGGGAGTCATCCTAACTAGTTAGGGTCAGTTTTAACTCTGCAGAGTCAAAAGCAGCCTGAGAGCAGGCAGAACCAGTCTGGGGGACCCATGGTATGTTAAAGCAAAGAGCTAAACTACAAATACCCAGGAGAATGCCCTCTTTTCCCCTTTTTCACCTCTTAATTTCTCTCTCACTACTGATTCCATTTCTCAAGTTCCCCCCAGAAATGTGTTCAAGTACTCCCTAGTCTGACAAAAGAATCTTTATTGGCCTTTGCTCAGGCTTTATTGCATTTCTCCTCATCCCGTTAACCCAAAAGTTTTAGAGTTAGATTTCTGCAAAGATGGTGGGTAGCTGCTCCCCTCTTGTTCACTTACCTTGCCCTCTTCAACCCATTAGTCTGGCTTTAGACTCTGCCACTACAATGAATCTGTTTTCTGGAATGGTTCCAGAAGTCTCCTAGTCCTCCTTCACCTCTCATTTTGAGCCTCTGTTACAGCAAGTCACTGAATCAGAGCACTTCACACTTGGCCTCCATGGTCCTGCCTTTTGGTCACATCTCCAATCCACAAATGGAAGCTATAATATCTCCAAAGTTCAGATCCCAATTCTAGCTTCCGTTCCTTAGTCATTTCCTCCATTTCCATGAATCAATGGTAATTTCTGTTGATGACTCCTGCCTGTCTGTGGTTCTAACCTCTCCACCCACATTTCCATGGGCTTGCTAGATAATTTCACATGGATGTCCTCCTGATACCATCGCCTCAATGGGCCTAGAACTCAGTTTTTCATTTTCCTTTCCAAAACTGTTCCTCCACCCTAGCTCAAAACTTGTGTCATCTGCAATTCCTTCCTTTCTCTCAATTGGTCATTACATAGCTTCGGGTGGGAGTCTCTTCTCCCTGATGCACAAATTAGGTATTTGTGTCACAGCTTCCTACTTCTAGGGAACTCCTGCAGATACTTCCACTATTATTAAAGTGCCTTACTCTTACCTTTGGAGGTGGAATGACTCAGTGACAAGGGACATTGGGGAAGACCTACCAGCCACTAATGGGTAGTGCTGATGTATAAAGGGTCCCTTATCACACGTGGTCCTGCCTCCAGCTCTCTCATGCAGAATGCCCAGTTAAATAGAGAGTCAGGCTCTTCTGAGCCTCCTGTCTCCAAGTAAGGAGGAATACAGGTAAGGTTCCTTCCTACCCTAGCGGGGAAGGACTTTACAGTTGACCGGTGAACAATGCCGTGGTTAAGGGTGCCGACTCCACCATGCAGTTGGAGCTCCACATGTAACTTGAATCCCTCCAAATTTAAGTACAAATAGGCTCCTGTTGACTAGAAGCCTTACCGATGACATAAAGTTGATTACTCCATGTTTTGTATATGTTATACACTGTATTCTTATAGTAAAAGTAAGCTAGAGAATTGCAAGTGTTATTAAGAAAATCATAAGGAAGAGAAAATACACTTACAGTATTTAATCTGTGTATAAGTGGACCCTGGCAGTTCAAACCCATGTTGTTGAAGGGTCAACTGTAGTTCTTCCGCTAGGTCCGGGGGTTGGGGTGGGACATGATGAGTCAGGGTAAAAGGAGTAAGATGCCCCATGTTGGCCTTGGGTCTAAGCCATGATTTTCAATCTGACTTTACCCTGAATAAAGTTAATATATTAATTTCCTTTTGGTTCCCTGTGTGTATTTTCAATTTGGTTGACAATCCAAAGGGAAGAAGGGCTGCATGATGGATCAACTTCTACATACTTGATAGAAAACTCTTCACTGTTTTCCTCAACTCAATTCTCTTCTCTTGGGTGACAGTGCTAATGCACTATCATAAAAAGTAAAAAACACTGTATATATTTCTCCACTTTTCATTTCTTGGCATAAAACATTTGGCCTAGAGCTGATCTTCATCCCTACCCTCAAACTTTAAATTTTTCTGACTTTGATACAATGTCAATTATTCCTTTTAAATGAAAATCTAGCAGAAGAAGAGTTCCCTGATGGTGTAGTGGCTTAAGGCTTCGGCGCTGGTGCTGTCAGTGCTGCGGCCTGGGTTCGATTCCCAGCCAGGTAGCTACCCACATACCAAAAAGCAAAAAAAAAAAAAAAGAAAAAAAAAAAAAGAAAAGAAAATCTAGCAGAAGGAAAAGGTATGAATTATACTAAATTAACTTCCAAAAAAGATTGATTGGCTGATTTAATATTTATTGAATTCCACAATGCAGGAGGCATCACAGAAACACAAAGAAAGAAGCAATTAATAACATGCCATTATTTGGAGAAAGAAATGATAAATTAGCAACAAACTAATCAAAAAATAACAATGGAACCTAAATACTAAATTCTTTCAATGATTTAGTTTGCTTATTATTAGTATCCTTGAGAAAGCTGATGCAAAGAACAGAAATGAATGCATCTGAAAAGAAATATCTATTATCTTACTGCATGACAGTTGAGCATTTGCTAGCAAGAGAGATAAATGATGTTCTTGTGAACACTTGAAACTTATAAATGGCTGCAGCAAGACTCAGGATGCTAACTGTGCTAACATAATAGTTCTGAAACTCATCATTGCTATTTAGTTGGTTTTTGTTGTTAAAAATGCAGAATTTGGGGCAAATTGGTTACTATGCTGTGTCTGTGGTCTTAGACATGTTTCAGGGATATTTAGACCATTTCAGCTCCCTCACAAATTTTAGACAATGAGAAGTATAAAGATGCTATTTCCTATATTGTTAGTTATTTCTCCCAATGTTTGCAGGTTAGTTCAGTTTTGTTGTACTTTTAAATTACTCCACTGGGCCACTGAGTAAAGAAGTCTTCCTTTCCTAATGTGACACACATTGCAGGGTTTCAAAATTCTCTTCGATAAGCCCTGCACAATGGACAGGACTAGTCTCTCACTGCAGTAGGCTGCAGTATTGGGAAACCTTTAAGCAACGTGCACATGATGCAGTGCTTGCTAGCTGGCAGCGGGAGTTCCAGGGATCTATGAAACCTCTCCTGCCTTGTAGTGCAGCCTACACTGACAGACAACCTGATACAGGTCTGCAAGCAAGATCCTTCCATCTTCAACCCACAACTGAATGAGATGCAACATGTCAACAACTTGGATGTTTATTTTGTTTTAGGAAACAAGTTGTACATAACCAAGCTTAATCCATTGTTTCCCATGTTTATGAATCTGGCATTTAAGAAATTCATTGGCAATGCCTTTTTGAGTTTCCTTTCATGCTTACATATGGTAATACAGTAAAGGCTTTAAGAACATCCATGGTTAAGATTTGATGCAGCGCTGTACAGTTGATTTTGTATCAGAAAACAACACTGATTTTGAGATTTTTCAAGCAAATAACAAGACGTAAGTATTGTCATGGATTCTTTGCTTTTCACTACTTTTTGTAGTGATTTGTAAAATCACATGACAGTTCCTTCAGTCTCGTAAATACTCGAATCCACTTTAGTAGTTCTTAGAAACTCCACAAATGCAGTCATGTGTTGCCTTGCCATTATAACTGCAGTTTCCTTTTGAGAGTAAATAAAACGAACAAAAGCAGCCCCCCACAGCATTGCCTCGGAGCAGCATAACGCAGTACCGCACCTGGCCGGCGGGCCAAGGCCGCAAGATGCCGCAGACTGCCGCAGCAGTGGCTTCCTGGCCAGGTGGCGTGGCAGTCCACGGAAAGGCGCACTGCAGCGCTCCCGCCATACCTTCCGCGTCGGCACTGCACCAGCGACCACTGTAAAATCTCCCGGCCATCAACTACAATATACTTTTTGCTGGTTACGAAGAAATGAGAGAGGGCACGAGGAGGGAGTGTGTGCATTTTAAATGTAACAGATCATTATTTCCTCACACTCCCTAAAAAATTTTCTCCTCAAAATATTTACCAGCCAACCCCCAACTCCCTTCCTCTGCCAATTCTCTAAATCTGAAATTGCCTCTCCCTTCCAATGCACTAAATGAGTCTGGTTTTACGGTAAACGCATGGATAGAAGAGGATCGAAAGTGCCCATTTCTCGGCTGCGAAATAGCACCAAGTTTGGGGGTGGTACACTTCAAGTCTGCAGACTGGGGCGTTCTATCGGGGAGAGCTCCCAGTTTAGAGGGGCTTAGAGACGGGCGGGCCTCCCGTTCCTGCAGGACCCCAATTCCCAGGGAACGCCCTTCCCGGTGTTCACGCTTTCGACTCCAAGGAACACCCCCCGAAAGCAATAGCTCACCCGGCAGCATCTTCCAAAGCCCCAACCTTGGGGCGGGGCGCGGGGAGGTGGGAGGTGGCGGGTAGCACCGCCTGGAGGCTCCCTCAGCGCCTTTTCCCCCTGGCTCCTTGGCGCCCCCTGACGCCGGGCTCCCCAGCAATTCGGCCCAAGAAGGCTGGACAGGTAGAAGCCCCAAGCGTCGGGGAGCGGAGAGGCACACGGTCCGTGAACCAACGGACGGAACGGACTGGGGGAAGGCCCCGCGGGAGGGCGCTGGGCGCTCAGGCCCGCGCGCAGCCCGCGGCCACCGCCGCAGCCATGTCCGCGCGCCCGCGCTGCCGCAGCCCGGCCGTGATGTCATCAGCCGAGCCCCCGCCGCGGCGCCCCATTCCCGCCCACCGTAGGCCGCCGCGGCTGCAGCCCAGGCGCGGAGTCCCCGCCCCGGCCCACGTGCGCCCGTCTTCGGGATGCCGAGGCCCGCGGCAGCCGCCAGACGATGCGCAGGGCCGGGGTGGCCGCCACCGCAGCGCTACTCCTCCCCGCCCGCGGCCTCCCCGGCGGGGCTGCGCCCGGGGGCTGCGCACGGACGGGGGCGGAGGTGCCTGGGGAGGGAGGGCAGAGGCTCCCCACCGCCAAGTCCCTGCCTCGTCGCTGTCTGCTGAGTCATGGCCAGCGCTCCCCGCAGCCCCGGGCCGCTCTCCTAGCGCGGCTGGCGCGCGGTGCGCAGCCATTGGGCCGGGCGCGGGGCCGCGTGCGCCGGGCATGACGCGCTGAGCTGCGCTCGCCCGTGCCCGCCGCCCCGGCGTGCGCCCCGCGCGGTGGCCTGCACCGCCGCCCCGCAGCCCCGCCGCCCCGCCGCCCCCGCCTCGCCCGCACCATGATCGCCGCGGCTTTCCTGGTCTTGCTGAGACCCTACAGCATCCAATGCGCCCTCTTCCTCTTGTTGCTTCTGCTGGGCACCATCGCCACCATCGTCTTCTGCTGCTGCTGGCATCGCAAGCTCCAGAAAGGGAGGCATCCGATGAAATCGGTCTTTTCAGGTCGTTCAAGGAGCCGAGGTGAGACAGGCGGCGACGGGGTTCTTCGGGCCGGCGGGCACATTTAAGTAGATTTGGAGAGCGGAGCTCTGCTCGTTCCCCTTCTGCGCTGCCGCCACTGCCTGCACCCTGGTCCACTCCCCACGCCGAGCAGCTTCTGTTCCTAACGCGCCTCGCTCCCTGTGCCCTCGCCCGCTTCCTCCAGTCTCCCGGGCCGGGATAAATAGAGCGGTGCTGCCGGGCGCAGAGGGTCCGACGCGCGTTCTTAGGGTCAGTTTGCTGAAGCCCCTAAGGGCAACCCGAGCTGAGTCGGGGCTGTGGCAGCCTCCCCTCACTCTCCCATCCCTGGAGCTTAGAGGTAAGAAAGTAAGGCATGGAGAGTTTGGGGCTCCCCAACTCCCCGAGAACTTTCTCTAAAACTTGTCGTGGAGAAATAACCTAGAGAGCGATGACCTAGTAACCTCCCCGCCCTCCAGGAGGTTACCACTGAATTCGAGGTGTCTGCAATGTGCTTTCCTGACCCTCCCCCCCAGGTTAAGTTATAACTCGGCAGGCGAAGAACTGGGGGTTAAATGAAGTCTCGTTTTTCTCTTTTCTCCTCAGATGCTGTTATGAGATCGCACCACTTTCGTTCTGAGGTAATTTACTCGTGCATTTAGCGCACACGCTCAAGGTCAGAAGTTCTCTTTTCTGAGTACCAGCGGTAATCGTGTGCGTATTAAGAAAACGGTAGGGCGTTGCACGGCGAGCCTGCGGCCCGCAGCCGAACCAGTGCCCACCAGTTTTAGCGACTTTCTTGTGTAGGGGAACTGCTGTGCAAGGGGTGGGGAAGGACAGCCTCTAAAAGCGCTGCAGACCTCATAAAACCAACCCCGCGGTGGATCTCACCTTCGTTTACGATCTGTAATTTGCCGGGGGAACCTTTCTGGGTGCCTAATGGGGTTGTTCACTTGGGTATCCAAAGGCAGAGGAGAGCTTGTAGGAAGTTAGGACAGAGCAGTTTGATCCATATGCAGTCGTTTTAGACTTTCAGGTTTACATTCCTGTTCACTCATAAAGATCTTCATGTTTTATTGGGACCGTCTGATGATTTCTGCAAAGTGATGGTGGTAGTGATCTGGCTTTTATCTAATCGTGTGTGCTAGTCTCTACTCTCAAAATGGGAACTATCCTTCCATGAGCAGGTGGGACCGTGCAGGGATTGGGACGGACTGCTGTAGGACCAGCTCCACTGAAGACAGAGCAAAACAAAACAAAGCAAAACAAAACAAAACAAAAACATAAGCTCTCCCTGCCCCAGCATTTCCTTATGCGTTTCCAGGCCAACCCCTCTAACTTCAGGAGAGTTTCACACAGCCTGTCTTGGAGGTTACTGGTACCAGTGCTTGTGGTTTACCCATCTTAGCAGCTTTCACAGTTAGACACCCTCCATCTGCTTACCAAATACTTGAGAAGTTACTTCACATTTCATTTCACTAGTTAATCAGATGTTTTATTGCACCCTAGATGTTTTGTGGGCTCTGGCTACTTGAAAGCTTTAACTGCATTATTATAACATCATTACAGTGTTGCACAATGAATAATTCTATTGTATGTATCCCTGGAGGGTGAGAATTCTGTGCTCAATTTAGGATACTTATGAGAATAAATTAACCAGTCAGGTAATTGGAGGTTCCATTCCTGGCTTTACACTAACTCACTGTGTGGTGCTGGGAAACTCTTTAACTTCTCATCACCTCAATTTCCCCTTCTGTAAAATAGGACCACTAGTACCTGGCAGGGTTGTAGAGGGAGGTTAATTGCAGGTTTACAAGTAATTATGTAAAAGAAAAAAATTTTACTTTAAAAATGTGTAAAAATAAAAGATGTTTTGGCAAATTTTAGTGTTTATTAAATTCTAGCTTATGGGAAACAGCATAAACTGTGTCTATTATGAAGCAGCACTTTCTGAATATCGAATATAATAAAATAAGCCATATAGATGTGACAAAAAAATAAATAATGGTCAGGGTGCAAATATCAATACTTAGGATTTTGATTTTAAAAAGAAATACACATATAAATGAGATAACCAGAATAGTAATTCTTTTATGTATTAGTTTATTGCTATCAGGTGTTATAGCTAAAGCACAAAGAGAAAAGAATGAGATAGAGCTACATCTTGCTAAGAATTTGTCCTGAGCTTGCTTGCATTTGGTTAAGAAAGCTGGGAGCAGTTTAATGCCCTACTCATTTCAAAGATTTCTGGTACAGTTTGACACCCTGTTTGTACTTCTTATTTGCTTCCACCGTTAGACTGTGAGCTCCTTGAGGGCAAGGACCATATCTATTGTGTTTAGGGTTGTATCCCCACTGCTCAGTATATTGGGTTCTTCATAAATATATATTGAATGAATGAAAAACTCTTTGGTGGGTGCCAGTTCCCATAACTGGGCAAATAGAATCAGAGTTGGGCAGAGAAGAAAACTGTACATCCTCAGGACAGTCTCAGAATTCAACTTTTGCTGAATCTCCAGTCATATTTTATCTTTCTAGGCTTTAAAAAATTTCCTTGAAGTTTGTACTACAAATCTAAGTCACTGATTATAACAAAATGGATTTGGTTAGATTTTTTTTTCTCAGAAAACCAAATGCAAAACTAGCTTAATTTATTTATGGGCTACCCATGTTCCTTTTTGTACCAAGTTCCTTTAATAAACTACTCAATGAGCATTAATTTGTAAGTGAAAATCCTGTGTTACACGATGAAATGTCATATTTCATCACTGTTTTATGTTAACCACAAATAAAACATTTTCCCTTTGGAATAGCATAGGGAATTTTTTTTCTATTCCCTTTCTATCAAAATGCCATTTTATGTAGGATTTTTCTCTTTGAGAAATATCTCTGAATTTTTTGGGTTCTAGCATGTTAAAAAAATTAGAATCTGAGTAGCATAATGGACATTTTTGTTGTTGCTTTTTAGCAGTAACTGCTGCAGAATAATTAATTATCAAAGCAAATGTTTCTGACAAGTCATAATCATATTGAACTAAGAAATTAGTGTTTTCCTATTCATTCCAGTTTCAGTAAGTAGATAATTCACCTTCAGCATTTCCATAGTGGTCCAATGAGGAAAATGAGGATCCGTTGACTCATTTGGAAATGTGCAAGAGCTTTGGGAAAGCCCTTGAATGCAAGAAGTGGGTTTAGCACTTCGCTGCTTTACTTGGCAGAGCCTATTGCTTCTGCTACCCACACACCCAGCAAGGAGTCCAACTGGACAGGAAATTTTAGGATGCTCCTTCCCAGGTAGAGAAATACTTCTCCAGGGTGGAAAACCATGGTGTCAGGACTCAATTTGCTTTGGGGAAGTTCTTGTAACAGAAAAGAAAGCCACATTTCTCTCATTTGAGGAGTTCAGCTTTTTTCTCTTCACTATGTATATAATAGGTAACATTTCTCTAACTCATTTTCTTCCTCCTGAAGTTAGAAATAATGTAGGCATTCATAAGATGTTTTGGAGCTATAACCACCACAATCCCTTTTCATTTTCACTTACTTGCAAATTTGCCTTTACTAACCTTTTAATAGTCCTCTAAATTTTAATGATAGTGTATGAGAACATGAAATTATTAATCCATGTAGCAAAAATTGAACAGTGTAACCCCAATTCACTGACAGATTAAAAGGTCCATTTAGAAATTATTAATGGGTAAATAGAAATACGTGTTTTGTGTATGCAAATAAAGAACTTGTGCATTTTTTTGATTTTTGTTTTTTGGTCTTAAACAACTAATGAAGTGAAGTGATTTCACACTGATGTAGGACACAGTCTAAAAACCAAGTGTTCATTCCGAGTGTCTAAGAAGTGTGTTTTTCCTTAGCATTTACAATGTTGTATGCTTGACTTTATAAATGTTTAACTGTTACCCTAGATTCCTGTGGTGAGAATCAGGCAGTGATAGTCCTGATTTTAAGGAAATTAAGGAAAGTGATATGAGTAATTGAGGTACCATTAGATTACAAGAAAGAATCTTGGGAGTACTTTAGGAGACTGAGGACAATTAGACTGCCCTCTGAGAATACCAGAGCGAGCAGTGGTAAGTGATCCCTATTCATCAGCTCAGTGCAATAAGGGAAGCCTTGTTTGATAAAAGCAGGGGGAAGAATGTATTTTGTGTGTGTCAGGAATTGAGTAAGTATCTCCACTTCCCGTTTCAGGTAGAGGAACCAAAGGGTTAACTCAAGTTAAGCAGTTCCTGAATAGTCACAGAGCAAGATAAGGACCAGTAATACAAGAACTGGCTACATTTTGTGGTATTTTAACTGTGTCACTCACAGCTCAGAGAATAATACGTCCAAAGCTCTCAGTGAAAGAGAGAAGCTGAGTGAATTTTTAGTAAACATTTCTTATAAAACTGAATAGGTAACTTCTTCAGATTTTTCCAGTGATTATCTGTTATCCCAAATGACAGGGTGGTCCACACAAACCCCCTTGGCCTCTTTATGTTCCCAAAGTGTCCCTGTACCAAACCATGGAAAAAAGTCAATAACATAACTGTATTTCACAGCTTCTTATTAAATGTGCATCTTTCATTAAGTATTATTCAATTTAATAGATTGGAGAAAATGATAGTTTATTAGTTAACTATCTTTCACAATTAGGTTGTTTTTATAAATAAATTCTTTGCCTGGCGTTAAATCCCAGGTCTAAACGAATTTGTGCTAATTAAATCAGTTTTAATTTGAACACTATACATGACATAGTGTTCATTTAGCTTCACCCAATTATTTTCAAAATAAACACATTTATTTTTTCATTATGTATGAGGTACGATGTTAGATACTAGGGCTAACAAAGGGTCTCAGGTGTAGCCCTTACCCGTGACAATTAGTTCTAGGTCACTCCCAATATCAGCACTGAAATTTTATAGTTACTGGTTTCTTCTGTTACAGTAACTGAACTGCTGTGCTGTTTCCAACTGTAAATCACAAATGTAATGAGAGCATCAGAGACCGAGGTGTACAACTACAACCAATACATTTGTAAAACATCCACCCTATTCACAGAAGTTTATTACACCAGAGTCACCATATATTATAATTTACCTTTACTTTAGCTACATGGCAACAACACAGAGTGCTGTGGGGAAAAAGGAAGGAAAAAAAACCCACTTTGTTTTTTATGTAACAGAGATAATTAAATGCAATCTAGATGAAAGTTGAAACAAAAAGCTTTTCCAGAGAAGTTTGAATCTTTTTCTAAACTTACGGTTCAAGAATGACTCTTTTTGAGATTTGGGTTATGAAAGAGAAGCAGGCTAATAATAATGAGTATTGGTTTAATTAAAAGAATACAGGAGTGAGTTGAAAATCCTGATTTTGGGTTCCAGTTCCGCTAGTAACTAACAGCTGTGATCTCGGTCAAGTCTCTTAGTGTCTCCGAGAGTTACACTTGGCATTCTTACTGACAACATGATGGTGATCTGTGAGGCCCCTTCAGGAATTAACAGGCCATGTTTCTGCTACATGCAAAGCTTCATTCTAAAACCTGTTTTCTAGGAGCTCAAGGCAGGCAAAGATAAAAATATAATTAGCATAAGTACCAAATAAACTATGTATAGGAAAGGAATGGTTGGAATAATTCTGATGAATTGATTCTTCTAGCGGGGGTGATCAGAGAAGCCTTCTAAGAGGAGGTGATATTTATGTTGAAGCATGAAGCATGTGGTTGGGTAAGTACCTGGCTAGACAGACAGAAAATGAAAACAAACCCCCAGGCCAGCAGAATGGCAGGAAAGTGGGCAAAGATTTAGGAAGGAACATGCCTGTGCTCAGAGCTCTGCATATACCAGTATAGTTACAACAAAGGGCTCTTGAGATTGCATAAAAGTGTATAGAACTGGAAATATAAGTGGGTACCCACCACCATAAAAATAATTTGTGTATACTACTTGACAAGTGACAAAAGCCTTTGACATACCATTGTTTTATTTGAACACCTTAGGAGGGCACCTGCTATGTGTGAGCCCTCTCATAGCAAAAATGGCTTTTTTATTTCTTTCCTAGTAACTACAGCAAAACAGCCTGGTCCCTCTATTTTCACTCTGAAGGACAATGTAAAGTCATGGCCTCTGGCCTAGAGGACCTGGGGAAGTGACTCACTGTGGGGTCACCCTGAAGCTGCTCTCGTGCTGGGTTCCGTGTTTTTCAGGTCTGATACATGAGCATCACCGGGTTATATTTTGACTGCAGACACTATATGTTCAGGGATTTGTGACAGCCTACTCGTGTGTTCAGTAGGGTCATTACAAATCCCATGCAGAGTGTAATAAATTTACAAGTCATTCATTGTGTACAAGGCCATTTTTATCAGCTGCAAAATACCTCACAGTTTTTTTCAAGTATTTGAAATGTGTGTATCTGCATTTAAACGTCTTCCTTGAAAATTCCTCTCTCATAATAATTACTCGAAATGTTTACCTCCTCCAGAAATCCTCAGGCCTACTTCTTCGCCCTTACCCAGTGACCCCTGTCTCTTAACTCGGAGAGAACATCAGTGCCATCAAGTAATAATACTTTAAACTTCTTGCCTCTGCAAACTAGGTGGCATCTTAAACTTCCCTTCTCATCCAAAGGAACATTCATCTGTCCTCCACACTAATATTTTGTCCTTATGTTGTGAATTCCTTTTTCCCCGTCTTTTGGGGAATGTTGTTCCATTAGTCCTCCTCTCTTATCTTTAATCGCATGCTCTCTGCTGCCTCCTTTCCCTTCCATACAAACATATATGCTTCCTTTTGAAAACACCAATACAAACCTCCATATACCACCAGCTCTTCCCTCGGCAAGAGAAGTTTTCCAAAAAGTTTCTTTATTGGTCATCTCCTATTCCTTGCCTCTCATTTATTCCTTAACTTAGTATATAATCTGGCTTCTGCCTCTGCTACTTAAAATCATCCACACTAAACTCACTGCTGAATTCTAATTGCTTAATCAAATACTTCTGTCTGTAACTGAATTGACCTATGTTATAGTTGACACTGTTGGCCCCTGATTGCTTCTCAAAACTCGTCCAGGTTTTTGTACAACACTCTTAATTCCCTGTGTTTTCTGGCTGTGCCTCCCTCTGTTTCCTGCACTGAATCTTCTTCCTACTTGCATGTTAATATTCCCAAGGTACTTTCTTGGGCCTAATTTTTTAAAAAATAGCTTTATTGACATATAATTCTCATACTGTACAGTTCACCCATTTAAAGTATACAATTCAATGGGGTGTTTTGTTTTTTTTTTTATTCACAAGGTTGTGCAACCATCACACAATTTAATTTTAGGACATTTTATTTATGCTCAGAAGAAACCCTGTCCCCTTATCAATCACACCTCACTCCCCTCCCACCTCCACCCCCAACCCTAGGCAACCACTAATCTACATTTTGTCTTCATAGATTTGCTGGGTCTCATTTTTGCTCATGCTATTCAAACTTGTGGAAATCGCATCATACTGTTTTAGGTTTCCCCCATATAATGGTTACTTTGAAATCTGTGTCTCAAATTCACACTTGACCTTGACTTCTCGGTACACAGAGTCAACTGCTTTTCCCGCATTTTCTCATGATGTACCTCACACTGAACTCATTAATCCCTCACCACATTTGCCCCCAAACTCCCTGCAACTGTTCATACTAGAAATTTAAAAGATATGAAAGACAACTTCCTTATCCATCTTGCTCTGTTTTCTCTTTTAAATACCTCTGGGGTCCGGGAGTTCCCTGATGGTGTAGTGGCTTAAGGCTTCGGCGCTGGCGCTGTCAGTGCTGCAGCCTGGGTTCGATTCCCAGTCAGGGAGCTACCCACATACCAAAAAGCAAAAAAAAAAAAACAAAACAAAAAACAAATATCTCTGGAGTCTGCTTTCTGTACTGTCCCCATTGAGTTGATCTTAGCTCAGGCTCTATAATAAAACTCCAGACAAGTTTCCTTGCTTCCCCAATCCTCAATTCATACACATTAATAAAGTAAGGATCATTCTAAAATACAAATTAATTATTAAGACCTTTATCAGTCATAGAGGCATTCAGATTCAAGTAATTTTAACATAAAACATGTTATTAATAAACAAAGATTTATGTTCTCATAATGAGAAGTTGAGAGATGTTGCAGGCTTTGCTTGAGCAGCTCTACTATGTCATTGCTAATGTATTTGGGATAATCCTGGTCTTTCCCTCATGGTTGCAGGATGGCACAGCTCCAGACATCATGCCCAAATTCAGGAAAGGAGAGGGGGGCGGTCAGAGCAGTGCAGCCAAGGACGGATGGATACTCATCAGGAAATCAGAATCTTTGCCAGAAGATTTTCCAGTTAGATTTCTTCTTACACTTAACAGGTCAGAACTGTGTCACAAGCCATCTCTCACAGCAAGGGAAGATCAGAACATGAGCTTTTAGTTTTCCTAGCTTCTGTAGTACAAGTAGGCAAGGAAGAAAGGGTTGGGTAAGCCGTGTCACTTGGTGGTTTCCTACTTCCTTCAAAGTAACACAGTTCAAACTTCTTAATGCCACATCAAAGAGATCCCTATACTGAGCCCTTGTGATAGTTGTAGTCTAACCATTTGTCCATACTTCTTGTAATTCTCAAAATAGACTGTAACCTTTCAGAATTATTGTCTTTGTCCATGGTATTGCCAACTGAGAAAGCCTCTTTCTCGTCTTCTCTCTTTGCACACCCACCCCCAACAACGGCAAAAAAATACTTGGGCACAAAAGGCTGACTCCTGCTCTTCCTTCAAAACTCAGTTCATAGGCCATTTTCTCCAGGAAACTTAACTCCCTCCTCCTAATCATAATTGAGTTTTCTGTTTGTCTTTCCTATAATACGGTATCTTGAAAGTAGTCTAAATCTCTAGTTTTTAGCTCAGTGTCTGACGCAGACTGAAGCTCAGTAAATGTTAGCTGAATGAATGAATATTTGACATTTTCTACAAGTTAAGTTTAATTCTCAATTCTCATGGATTTTATAACTTTCTAAATAGTCCTGTATCCCTCTTTTACTTAACGGGAAAGAGATAGATGCATTTCATTTTCATTTCAGACACACAGTGATGCCTCAGTTAACATCCTGTGTTTACTTTGAAAATACACAGATTCAGGCACTTTTAAAAAATGAGTTGAAAATATTCTCTGACATTTTTATTCATTGTTGAAGAGATTTTAATACTGGGAAGCGAGAGTTTTGAACAAAAGTTTTAATATTTAATGTTTTCATTTCAGTTTATAATCTGAAAACTCAGTATGAGGCTACTCTGACTTATACCCCATTTACCTTCTTACCAGTATTGGCACCCAGTTCCAGTGCCTGAATTTATGTTTTGTTTATAATCACACTGGTGCCAAGTGGTATTGCTTTAACTGTCATGATCTTAAGAGGAAAGATCAGGGGCAATTTATGCATCCATGCCTGGAGAGGGCCAAATAGTGTGCTTTGGTAATCTTTGTTCAACTGGTTTTCAGAAATGTGGCAGTGAATTTGATAAAAGAACCTCAGAAATGACAAATATCAAGTTAAAAATAAAATGCTATTTTATTCCTCTTAAACACATACATATAATTATTTAAAGCACAAATTATAACATTGTCTTGTGGAGTGCGTAATATATATATTTGACAACTATAGTGTAGAGAAGTACAGGGGAATAAATGAACTCCCTATATGACTGCAAAGTCTCTCCATTTTATATGAAGTAGTAAATTAAGTCTAAGAATGAAAGTTAAGGATGCATATTTTCATCCCCAGAGCAATCAATAAAAATAATGCATAATAGATAAGCTCAAATTGTGTTCTAAAAAATATCCACATGATCCAAAGGAGGAGGGGACAAGAGAATAAAAGAACAAAAATACCTGCACATATTTCATGTCTTAGAACTGTTCTAACTTCCAGATCTTAGTGAGTTTCTTCTGTACTTCATCAGGACCTCCAATTCTAAATCTTGTCTAGTTTCAGCCTGTTGGCCTTTCTGACTTAACTTCATTTGCCTTTCCACTCAGTATAGACCCTTAACAACTGTATAGAGAAGCTTTCACTGTTATTCTCCCTTTGCTCATGCAGTTAGTCCCTCTGCTACAATGACTTTGACTATTACCAGACCTGACTCAAAAGCATTGACTGCTTTTCTATTCTTGTGACTAGGAAGCTTATTCTTAAAACCCAGACAGTCATATCTGCTCCTTTTTAGCATATCAGTCAGCTTCTGCTTAGTAACAAACCACTTAAAACGTTAATCATTTAGCTCACAATTCTGGGAATTGGCAAATTGGGCCGTGCCCAGATGGGCAGTTGTTCTGGTCTGAGTGAGGTTTGGCTCATTACAGCTAGAACTCCTTCATGTGTCTGGTGAACTTCTCGCTGCCTGATAGTTTTCCTCTAATTGGTCTCTGCTTTTCCAGTAAGCCAACCCAGATTAGTTCACATGTGGTTAGATTCAAGTTCCAAAAGAGTGGAAGCATGAGGCCTCTGGAGGTCTAGGCTGAACTCCGATAGTACCTCTGCTCACAGATGTTTTGGCAAAAGCTATCTCAGGGAGTGGGGGAAGCAGAATCCTGATGGGAGCACTGCATCGTATTGTGGCCACTTTTGCAATCTGTCCAGCGTGACACGGGTGGTGGGTGAACGGGAAGGGCGATGTGAAGTGATGAAAGACAGGAGCCAAAAATATATTACAAGCGGGGCCAAAGGGCCCCAGCCTTATGGGCTGGGCGCCTCGAAGTGGGCCAACACATAGCTTTTATTGGATAGAATGAGGAAATGAGGCTTGTGTGGGGAAGTAAAACCTTCCTCTTTCCAAGGTCTGTGATCATCATGCCTTATGGCTGTTCCCGAAAGTCCCCATGGTGTTCCAGTATGTATTGTGCCTTTATGCATATACATAGCCCCAAGGCATGGGGTCATTGTTATTACATAAACATCCATTAAGGGAGGGAATGGTTGAGCTCGTCCCATCAGATCTCAGGGCTAAACTGTATGGGAAAGCAAGGCAGCCAGCGGGCAGATTAACCTCAGAGAGGGTGAGGGGCTGTGCTCACCTCTATAGAGCTCAAGCTCTCTCCTGATGGCCCCCATATGACTGTGCCTGTCTTAGGTTGTTCCTCCCGTGAGGAATCTTACCTGTCATTGACTAACCAGTCATCCTCTGGAGCCACACAGGGTGATGTGAGATGTGTGAGTGAGGGAGGAACACTACCCCTGAGAGAGGGTCAGTTCTGTGTCCTAGATACTCCATGTCCCTGTGGCCTCCACGGCCAGCTCCTGCCTTAGGATGTCATGGGGAATGCGTGAGGGGACAGACAGGTCTGCAGCTGTAAGGCAACAATCTATCATAGATACATTTTGTCTCTAGTTTGCTGCTGTCTACTGTCCTCAAGTAATTCATTTTAAGCTTTTTCTGTTGTTTTTCCTGGACAGTCATTGTTGATACCTTGGTTTTCATATATATGGAAATTACTTCCACCTGAAATTTCTAGGCCTAATTTAATTTTTCAACAATTTTTGAGGTATAATTTCCAGTTTTAGAATATTTTCCATCATATGAGATGGATTTACATACGTGTTTTCAGTCAGTCTCTCTTCCCACCCCTTACCCCACAAAACCAATAATCTAGGTTCAGTACCTACAGATTTGCCTTTTGGGGACATTACATGTAACTGGAATTATAAAACATGTAGTCTTTTGCATTTGCTTCTGTCATGTAGGTTAATGTTTTGAGTTTCATTCATGTTGTAACATGTATCATGTTGTAGCATGTATCAGTGTTTTGTTGACTTTTATTGCAGAATTATATTCCCTTCGATGAGTATACCACACTCTATCCATTCACCAGTTCATGGACATTGGATTTTTCTCCCAATTTTTAGGTATTTTAAACCATGCTGCTATGAATATTTGTCTAAAATCTTTATGTGGAGATATGTTTTCATGTATCTTGGGAAGATATCCAGAGTAGAATTGCAACTTGTATTGTAAGTTTATGTTTAATTTTAAAGTAATTTTCAAATTGTTTTTCAAAGTGGCTGTGTGTACAATTTAACATCCTCACAAGCAATGTATGAGGGCTCCAGTTTCTCCTCATTCTTGGCAATCCTTGTTATTGTCTGTCTTTTTGATGATAACTATTCTAGTGGGTCTGAAAAGCTATCTCTGTAGTTTTAATTTGCATTTCTTAATGACTAATGATTTTGAGCATTTTTCATGTTTTATTTGCAATTCATAGATCTTTTTTGGTGAAATGTTCAAATCTTTGCCCATTTTAATTTTTACATTATTAAAATGCTGAGTTTATTTCACATGTATGTTTTTGTCTCTCTACCATTTCCGTTTGTCTGACTACCATTATTAATATGTCCAATCATAACATTCCATCCATAATTAAAACCAAGGAAGGATGGCGTCCCATCTTTAAAAGTTAAACAGGCATTTTGGACAACAGTGATGGCACCTAGACAACATTTATCAGACATAGTAGGAAAAGTTCTCACACAGCATTATAAAAAGGACCTCCAAATATCAATTGTTAGAGAAATGAAATAAGATGGAAAATTTTAACGGTTTAAATTATTTTCATTGCCAGTCATCTTGAGAGCTTCCTGGTCAGTCATCTGGGGCAGTTCTTCATATAATTGATGATTTTGGCTTCCACTTTGGGAAGATAATCACCATTTCTCTATAACTTGTTTGCATTTTTGCTTTCGTGTCTTTTACAGTACTGGGTCCTTTCTATGTTTTAGGAGTATTTTTCTGTTTTTGAAAGATTCTTGATTTTTTGATCTTGGGTGTTGATGTCTTGAGTCTTTTTCATTCTAGTCTGATTTTGGTGCATTTTTGGCTGGAGTAGCTCACAAAGGTTTCTTTATTGGAGCTTTTTTTTTTTTTTTTTTTTTTTTTTTTTTTTTTTTTTTTTTTTTTTTTTTTTTTTGGTTGGTTCCCTAACCAGGAAGCGAACCCAGGCCGCGGCGGTGAAAGCGCCGAAGTCTAGCTACTAGACCACCAGGGAACCCCCACCATTGGAGCTTTTTCTTTAGCTCCCTCATCATCAAAATTATCATCTTCTTCATCTTCTTTTTCTTCTCATCATCATCGTCTTCACTGGCAGCAGGTTTTGCTTTTCTTCTGTGGAAACTTGCTACCAGTTCCAGGGACAGATAACTTTCTGGATATACTTAGAGTTCCACACCTCCCCTTCTTCATCTTCTGACTCTGCATCTTCTTCCACAGCTGCTGACTGTTGTCTCTTAATGTGCATGGGCCCTGAACCACACACTCCCTAAGAACATAGAGAAACTGTTGGTTTTACTTGACAGTATGCAATTCATCCTTGGCACCAGTACCTAACCAGACCATTCTTAAAGATATTGGCTGCTCATTTTCATCCTTATCCACAACAAAGTGATAATTTTTGTTGGCCTTTAGTTCACAACTGAAAAGTTAGTTTTGGGGTATCAGGGAGCTCCTGTCCATGTCCACTGATTCTTCCATGGGGTGGTGGCGCACAGGTGGGAGAGAAGGTAGTTGGAGATAAACAACTACAGTTCCAGTGAACAGCTGCAATGGACAGAATTATACTATGGCTAATCTTTGCCCATTTTTAAATTGAGTACTGTGTCTTATGAGTTTGCAAGATACATACATATATATTCTATAAACAAGTCCTTTAACAGATACATGATTTACAAAGATTTTCTTATAATCTGTGTTTTGTGTTTTCATTTCCTTAATATGGTATCTTGTTAAATGGAAAAGTTTAACATTTTTATTAAGTCCAGTTTATCAATTATTTCCCTTTATATATTGTGTTTTTTGGTGTTGTATCTATGAACTTGCCTAAGGTTATGAGAATTTTCTGTTTTTTTTCTAGAAATTTTATAGTTCTGGTTCTTACATTTGGTTTATGACTTTTTGAGTTTTTTTCCTATTCTCTGAGTTTGTGAGTTTGCTATTCTATTAAATATCTGGTAGAGTTAATCGGTGAAGTCATTTGAGGCTGGTGTTTTCTTTGTGGGAATGTTTTAAGTTATGAATTTAAAATTAAATTATTCAATTTCTTTACTTTTTATATGCCTATCCAGATTTTCTATTTCTTCTTGAGTCAGTTTGGTAATTTGTGTCTGTCTAAGAATTTGTTTGTTTCATCTAAATTGTCTAACTTGTTGGCCTATTCCCATTTACTCATTTTAATTTCTGTATGGTTGGTAGTAATTTCAGACTTCTTTTTTGTTTGTTTAGCTAGAAGGTTCAGGTGTCTGTTATTCTGTTCTGTAATATGCTTGCATCTAGGGCCAAGCAGTAGGAAGAGAGACTGTGAAGTGATGGGACGCTCACTCTCTTGGTGTCAGAGAGGAAGGTTTCCTTCCTAAAAGTTTTGGTTCCTTTTTTATTGGGACTTCTAATGTCACTGTGTGTGGGATTGCTTGAAAGCTGAGGCTTAAGAGAACTTGGAGGAAAAAAAGGGGAGATTTCTATACTCTGAATCTTAAGAATTAAATCCTTTTTTCACTCCTCAGCCAGAAAAAGGGCTTCTGGAGCTTTCTCTGAGCCTCAGTACCCAGCTGGGTTTCAGGCTACACTGCTGTGTTGCATTCAGTCTGGGAGACACTGGAGGTGAAAATGACAAATTCACCACTGGTTTGGTGGTACTTCCCATTCTGACGTTTTTAAACACTTCAAGTCCATTGCTATTTACTTTTCAGAATCCTTAAATGGCAGGCAGCTCAGTGTGTTCTCTTCTGTTGTGTGGGTGTATTCAGTGGGGGGATATTCTACTTTATTACAACTTTTGTGTAACTAGAACCATGATCTGTTTTTAATTAGTCTGTCACCACCCACCCCTTGAACCCATTGCTTTTCTCTCTTTACTTACCAATATTGGGGAAATCTTGAGCATTTTGCCATGTAGTAAGATGATGCTGGTAGAAATTTTTTTTGGCTGCACATATCTCATGCAATACTGAGGATTCCATTTATTTCGTTATTATACAGGGTTTCTAGGAATGTAACCTCAATACATTTTTATTTGAAACAATTCTTTTCTTTTTGCCTAATCTCAGTGTTCTCCAGATTTTCTTGATTTCACTCCAATTTCTGAAAACTACATAGATTCAAGTTACAGAATTATCTGCAGATTTTACAGAACACAATATACATTTAATCATGCTTGACGTTATTTACAAAGAGAGTAGAACTCTGATATTGAGAAGTAGACCATTAACAAGTTTTAAATCACTAACCGGCCCACTCTGGAGAACCATCAGCAAATGTTAAATAAGTGAATTCCTGTCACTGCCCAGTCTGTAGCAAGCTGCATGAATGAGGCATTTTCAGACATTTCTGGCAGATCTAGGGTGTAACTACCTTTTGTTTTGAAGGGTACTGTGGGGTGTCCAAAAGGAATCATAAATGTCTTTGGAAAGATTTGGTGAAGTTGTCTAGCTTTTAAAAAGTGAGGCAGTGTAATACAAATTTGCAGTACAAATAGGAACTTAAAATTTTAAAACATAAGTAATAATGAGGTCTAATTCCTGCTGTTCTGAAGTCTTGTTGCAGGATCTTACCACTTGGGGGTAATTCTGAGAATCTGATGAAAGCTATGGTCTATATATCTAGGGGAATTAGAGATATCTAGTACATATACTTTTGCATATACTTTAAATGCCTTCAGGGGTCCTCTTAATGCTCATCTGTGGGTTCTAAGGCAGCGATAGATTCCAGCTAAGAGCTCCTGCAGTAAGATGAGCAGATATCTTTGTCTAGTAGGATTGGGATCATTTAAAAAAATCTCTACCAGGTAAAAATTTGTTTTGGGTAATGTCTTTGGCAGGGCAGGTTGAGCTTCAGTTCCCACCATGGGTCAGGTGTGAAATGTTGTAGTGTTCTAAAATTCTGTAAATTACCTGTGATACTTGGAGAAACAGTAATTCACAAAGTTGTCCCCAGTCCCCTGTCTGCACCTTGCAAGTCCAGCTCAGATCTTTTTTTTTTTTTTTTTTTTTTTTTTTTTTCTGTAGCACAGAGGTAGGAGGTACTCTTTAGGCTGATGGGCTCTAAGTTCATTTTTTTTTTAACAGTGAAAAAGTGCATACATATTCAGGAACATATGGGGCTACAGAAACTCTCTGGGAAGATGTTTCTCAGCCTCCCTTCACACGCTGCAATGGTAGGGCCTTGAGAGGATCCTGACCAAGCCCAGTGGTGTGAAGAGGAGCTTATGTGTTAACAGACCCGAGGTCTAGCCCTGTTCCTTAGCTTACCTGGGGTAAGTCACTTATATTCCCAATTTTGGTAAACTAGAAATAGCAGTACCTGTTATATCTTTTTATAGGTCATTGTGAGAATCAGTGAAAATAAAATATGTGATTTTAAAAATTATGTAAGCCTATTAAATTGAAAGATAAAGAGACACATAGCAGAATAGCTATAACAGTATGGAGCCTTCCTTCATTCACCATGCATTTATTTATTAGTAAATACCATAATCTAATATGCACAAGGCATCTTTAAGTTCCCTATGCTTCTAGTGGGAAATATGGCCCTTCTACCTCTCAAATACTTTTTAGAAGCTATTTATCTTGTAAAGAAAGTAAAAGGAAGTTTAGTGATACAGAATAAGAAAATCAAATTATTTGTATAATATTTAAATTGGAAAAAATCAGTATAATTGGATAGTTTATATTAGCTCTTAAAAATGATAGTCAAAGGAAGCAGGATGATTTTTAGGCTCTTCTGAAAATAGTGAGATCTCAACCTGTCCCACATCTTTTTTCTTTTTTTTTTTTCTTTTTTCTTTTTGTGGGTAGTTCCCTGGTTGGGAATCGAACCCAGGCCGCAGCGTTGACAGCACTGAAGCCTAGCCACTACACCACCAGGGAACTCCCTGTCCCACATCTTGTCCTGGAGATGACCTAGTTATGGAGGAATGATAATAGCTGCCATTTTCTGAGATCTTTTTCTGTCTTTACATGTGTCCTATCTCATTTAATCATCACTTGCCAAGGTCCCATGGCTTCCAGAGCTGAAATTTCAACCCTGATCCTTTGACCTGCACCATCCATGCTGTTAGTACGTAGAAGCAGAATAGTGGGGCTGAATTACAAGGATCTGAACTGGCATTGACCTATACTAAGGTTCACAGGGAGCAGTGTTAATTTACATTCTCTAAACTTGAAAGCTCAGAATAACCTTTAAGCTTGCTTTTCAGGACTTAGAGATAGTGGTAATTGCCTTCTGAAAGCAGTGTAGGGACTAAGATAAAATCAAATTTCAGCTTTAAGAAATAAGGTTCTCTGAGCTCCATTTTTTAATATTTGAAATTTTTAAAGAGATGAATTTCCATTATTTAATCTATTTTCTGAGAGTTCCTTGTTCAAGCATATTGAGTTGTTAGAAAATATGAAGCAATGTGATTATGGTGACATGTAAACACATTGCATTTTCTTTATTATTATTAGAAAGAAAAACATGCTGGTGTTTTCCACAGGTGCAGTGTACTTGTCAGGCTGAATTCCTTCTTGGTCTGCTGTCCTGCCTAAGCTGCAGTCTGCTGGTTATGCTACCTACCGATGTGGCAGAAAGGAAGACATCAAAGGCTAAATTGCAAATAACATTGTTTAGGCTCTCTTAAAAGATTTAGAATACCTAGCTATCTATCTGAATAATATGCTGTACTGAGTAGGAGATAAAATTGGGAAAATTTTGGCTCGCTCCTGCTATATACAATTTCTCTAGAAACGTCAAGAAAATAATGGACTCAAGCATGCCTTGAGCTGTTCTCTGAGAAACTATGGTAACCAGCCTTTTAATTAAAGCTGAAGTAGGGTGGGTAGCTTAGAAAAACAGAGATACTGCCAACCAATAGAGAGAATATATGGGAATAATCTAGAAAACTAAAAAAAAAAAGGATTTCTTGTTAGATATATTTGGTAATTTTATTATTTCTATTCAAAGAAACAGGAAATTCTTTAATGGATATCAGTATTTGAATTTGGAATATAATTTTTTTTTAAAGAAAATACGCTTGCCTAATTGTGATTTTTAAGATTAATATTCAAATTAATTTATGTTTCCTGAGTACACATTAGCAGACAGTTCAAAAGTCTGCCCTGGAGGCATCGTCAATTATAAGGGGCAGCCAACCTGGGAGAGCCACAGAATGGATGATCTTTTCATTTTGATAATGGAGACCATGTATATGCCCCAGTAAAATGCACTGGTGAGCTCATCAATGATCAACAAATTAGTAAACTGTTCCACTCTTGAGCTGAAACATCTATAGCCAATATGCTAATATTTATAAATTCAGAGCATGCCAATAAATAGTTTAAAAAACAACTAAATGGAAAAGCAAGGGTTGCCATTTTTCTTGGATCAGAATATTTGTTAGGCTAACAACTCCGTGATGGAGAGATTTTTAATCATCCCCTTTGCCAGGGAGAATTTGACTTTATACTTATTGTTTTAGCATCCTGTCTGATTAGTGTCCCCATTCACTTTTTAAAATGTACCTGTTTAGAGGATATATGGTAGGGGCAATAGCTGGAAAGATGAATAGCATCTAATGAAATAAAATGTAATAGTTACAAATGTAAAGCTCATAAGGCAGAGACTGTATAGGGACTAGCTCTTACGATAGTCTGTTATCTGGTCTCCTTGGCTCTGGCTTCCATTTTTCCTTTGTTATCCTGTTGGCAGATTTAGCTGTCTGTCATCAGATCTGATCTTCCTGTCCTTGTGCCTAATGGCTGTCACTGGCTTACAGGATTAGTTTGCCCTTTCTCAGTCTGCATTTTCATGCTGTTGGCCAGTGCTGGAATTCTTCTACTTTGCTTGTGTGTGTGTGCGCATGTGTGTAGGGGGAGAACTCCTACTCCTACTTCAAAACAAGGATTAAACATCACCTGTTTCTTCCCTTTATTTCACCATCCTGCCTTATTCCTCCCAAACATTCTTCCCTCTAGAACTGGATGTGGGCACCAGATGTGAAGATTAACACATCTGTCTTTTGAAGGCAATTAGTATGTACTTTTTATCTTGTCTCTGTAACCTTGTGTGGTATCTGGCATGGAAAGAGTACTTACTATTTGTTGAATATTTGATATTTGGTAAATATTTGATGACTGGAACTAAGTGGGTAAAATAATTGGAGTCATCAGGGCATATGTGAGAAAAAGCAGTGGTTAAAATTTGGTTCCGCTCTCAGTCCTCCTCCCCCTTTCTCACCCTTCTGCTCTTCTAGGTAACCACTACTTTCATGCCTGTGTTTTGATTTCCCAGAACACCTTCTTCAGGGTCTTGCCTAGGCTTGCTCTACCCCTAAGTGCCTCTCAGCTTCTAAAATACCTTTTGCCTTTCTTCCCAAAACTTCTACCCTTAACTCCAATCGGAATGACATTTCCAAACTGAAGATATAATTAAAGAATAATCATTTCAACCTAATTCATTCCAGGTTATAAAAGACTGATAAGGAGGCAACAGGAAGTGTTGGAAAATTTAATTCCACAATATAAGGGGTTGCTTGCCTGTTCAGATTTCTGTCTGTGTGTATAACCTTCTCTTTCAATATAGTATATTCATGTCATGTCTAAAATGGTTTTCATGCCAGGATTTTGGATTATGTCATTCTATCATGACAAAGGATTATTTTGAGAGCTGCCTTCCTGTAACTCCTTTCAGTAACATTACGGTCTTTGTTCAGCAGTGTTTGTGCAATTATTTGAATATTTTATTGCTTTTTTGTTTCTTTTTTATATAAATGGATGAACATTGGAATCATGACTTCTGGTGATAAGGAAATTAGGTCTCATACAGCTAGTGCATGATAAACAAAGATGTAGAAAAAAATGATCAGGTGAAGAAAAAGAGTCAATTTTTAGTCTTAAATGGTTACTCCCTAAATCTAAGCCCATCTGTAGTCTTTTATTATGTAGGGAGAAAAAAGCAAAAGCAAGGAACATGTACAGAATTCTGGAACTCTGTTCTTGCATATTGTGTATAAAAAGGGAGCTATAACTAGTGATTTTTAAAAATCTTGTGTTTCAGTTTCTGAGTCTGAAATCTAAGTCTCTCATAAGACTTCTGCACATTTCATTTCTTTTGTGTTTTCACAAAAATTATATGGGGGGTGGCACACCTGTAAATGTAAGGAACATATGCCTGGGTTACCTTCAAGCTGCCCTTCTCTCCAATGTTATTAACTCTTGCTTTAAATCCTTCTAGCAACTGAAATCTAGCTAATACATTGGTGCAGCTGTTTTAGTAGATCCCAAGATCAGGGCCCTGTAATACTAGGCAATGGTATAGGCCCTTGGGTGTGTACTGAAACCTGTAAGATGAAGCCAGAGGCTCTGCAAATCATTACCACGTTCTTTGCCTGTTTTCCTTAACCACCCAGGAACCACCAGGGCCTGGAGGGCAGCTTACGCTGGGCCGTTAGTTCTAAAGGGCTTGATTTCACCAGAAGAGTGAACCCAACTGAGAGAGGCCTTGTGATTAGAAGCTTAAGAAGAAGTTGAATAAGACCTGCTCCTACCTTTGAAGAATGTTTTTTTTTTTTTTTTTTTTTTAATCTCAGGGATGTGTGATCATATAAGAAATTTGTCATTCATTGACATTAGTATGAATTCTTCTTTTCTTGTCTTTTTTGGCTCTGCCTGCATTTTCCTGGGAGTTTCTATGTCTTGTGTGTGGAATCAAAGGTTAAATCAGTTTTGTTATTATTTTCTTTTTATCCCCTCTAGATCTATACCTGTTCTTAGTTTCTTGTGAACCTTTTCATTAATTATTTTTCTATACACAAGGAAATGAAAATATTTTTCTTCTTTTTATATGGATAATAACATCCTGTATAAAATTTTTGCATCTTGTTTTCTTCACTTAGTGTTTCTTGGAGAGCTTTTCATAGAGAATGCTCTACTTTTTATAACTGAATAATATTCCATTGGCTGCATAAATATAATTTAGTTAAAGACATTTGGGAATTTTCTAATCTTTTATTATTAAATGTAAGATCTTAATCATTGCACGTGTGTACAAATATTATCTTTAGTATGAACTCTCAGAAGGAGAAGTACGGGGTCAAAAGTGTATATGTTTCAGTTTTGATAAATACTATCATATGGCCCTCCATAATGGTCTGTTTTAATTATTCATAATATGTTGTAGCCCCCTCTTATTGGAATACTCTTTTGCTTGGCTATTCTTTCTCTTTTTTTCTTTCATATGAATATTAGAATTCTAAGAAAAAATTGTATTATTATTATTGACCATATTAAATTAAAATTTTTAAAGAATTGAATTTTATGATTTTGAGTTCTCTTATGTATTAATTGGTATTAGTTCTATTATTTTTAGTGTTAGAATTTTAATATTCAATTCTTTTTTTGTGTAGTTCTTCGATATTTCTTGTTAAGATTATTTCTAGTACTTTATCTTTTTGGTTGAAATTAAAAGTTGTTTTTTTTACCCCCACAATATCTTCCTTTTAGTTTGTAGTTTCTACACATGAAAACTATTGGCTTTATTATCTTTATTTTATAATCTGCTAATTTGCTTAATTATGTTACTGTTTATAGTACTTTTCAGTGGAAACTCTTGGGGTTTCCAGGTATACAAACATCATGTGCAAATTGTGATTATTTTGTATCCTCCTTTCCAACTTTTACATTCCTTATTTATGTCCTACATATGTTTATATTGGCTAGGACATTCAGCAAAATGTTCAATAATAAAGTAGGTATTCTTGTCCCGTTTCTGACTTAACCGGAAATGTCTCTGGTGCTTTCTTGTGAAGCAGAAGCTGACTTTTTAGTTGAGATGGATACATGCTATTATGTTTCAGAGGTATCCCACTGTGCCGGTCATCACCCTTGGGCTCTCAGCTTCACCTTGCTCTTACATACTACGTACTCCGTACTCCGAGGTGTTGAGGCTGGGACTCTGTACATTTTCCAGATGCCTTTGACAGCTCGTTCATACTGGGACCTGTCAGTAGGAGGCAGGGACCTTGGCGGGTGAGAGGAGGGAGAAGCACTTCCTGTCTCTTGTTCCTGCCCGAAGTGCCCCATGGAAGTGTCTCAGCTCAGTCTCCAGTGTTTCCTTTGGCATCCCGGAACCAGCCTCCTCCTGTGCACCGTGTGCCCTTCTCACAGTTCTGAGCTCCATCTTTTCTGAGCCTGTCCTCTGAGCTCTCATGTTCTTGCAACATGCTGTCTTCTCTTTTGTCCACCGCCCACTCCAGTTCTGTAGTGGCTTCCTGTATTTATTCTCTCTAGGTGACCTCAGTTCTCTTTTGGCTGTTCCAGTCTTCCAACCCATGTGTCACCAGTTCTCTTTATGAAATCCCCTCTGTGTAAATATCTGATGATCTTTCTGCTTTCCTGAAAGAACCCAGTCTGGTGACTCATCTCTTCTAATTTTATTGATTTTATAAAGATTTGTTTTCTGAATTTTCTCCCAGTGGGAGTGAGTGTGTAGTTTTTCTGTTTGGATAAATGAAATATAATAAGGATTTTCTAATACTAGATTCTTCTTGAATTTCAGTAATAAATTCTCCATGTTGTATTCTTTTAATGTGCTGCTTATTCTACTTGCTGATATTTTCATTAGGATTTTTGCTTTAGTATTTTTACATGAGATTGGTCTGAAGTCTTCTCTTTTTTGGGTAATCTATGTCAGGTTTTTATTTTAATCCTGTATTTACTTTATAAAATGGTTGTGTTTTCTGGTTTTTTCCCTAAGCTCTGGAACAATTCAAATAGCATTTAACACTAACCTTTCCAGGTTTCTGCTGTTGTTTTTATTTTGTTTTTGTTTCTTAAGGTTTGGTGACGTTCCTTTATTAGATTCTTTGGAACTGGTGCTGGTGTGGTTTCATATAATGGGAGATGTATTTCATTAAATGAATCCAGAATGACTAACACAAAAAATAATGTTTGGTGCTGCTTTAGCTGGACTAGTCAAGGAAAGCTTTTCTTGGTAACCAGTGCTGGTCCAGACCAAACTGTGCAATAGGCAGTGTGTCTTTGGTGCCCTTTTAATCCCTTCAGTACTGCACTTCTGTCTCTAAGTAAGTTTCCCTCTTACTTGTTCCCCTTTTCTGTCCTATTCTGAAGCCAGTCCCTACTGAGGTTACCTATTACTAACTGGTACAGTTTTTGAGAGATGACCCTGCATAGAAATATTTACATTTTAATAGATTCATGTCTATGACAGAATTTTGGGTCCTAGTACTTTATGTTTTGTGTCCCTTCTGTCTTCTTTTTTAAGTTCTTTTGAGTATACTTTTGTCTGAGGGGAGGCATAAGAGTATTAGGTTGCAGAGAGTGTATCCTCCCCATTGACTCAGTTAAGTGAGTTCAATAAACTTTCCACTCAGAAACCTTAATGGGTCTCCAGCTTCCTTAAAAAAACAAACAAAATGAAACATAAGGGTCACCACATAATTACCTTGGAGAAGAGTAAAGAAAAAGATGAAATAACATCTCGTTCAAGTTCCTAATCTCATTTCTAGTGTCCTTGCTCACCATTTGTTGTCACTGCCTTTATGTACTCTCTTTTCTCTGACCAGCAAGCAGCCCTTTCCTTGCCCTTGACCCTGTTGAGTCCACACTTGTTTTTGAAGCCGTGGCCCTGCCTTCTCTCACACAGTGGTATCCCTCCTCCCCTATGACTGACCACTCCTCAAATGCTCAGTAATGTCTCCTGAGTATACTTCCTTCTATGACCTTCATTGCCATTGCTTACTTGATTGTCTGCATTCTTCTCTGGACTGGTTAATCCTGTGTGTATTCCTTTTTGTTTCCCATACTTAGTACAGTGCTACACACATAGGAGGCCTCAAAAATATTATTTGAAATATTGAATAAATGAAACCCAAATTAAAGTGGAAAAAAAGAAAGATGAATAGCAAATGGATAAATGAACTCTGAAGGGACTTTAATACCATGCCCAGATGCTAAAAGTTGGGTTTCAATAATCCACTTGCACTGCATGAAAGTAAACAATGTTTTCATTCAGAGTGAATTTAATTTATATTTGATTTATATTTATGTTGCAGAGGCTTTTCTGGCAACACACTTCCTAAACCTGCTTGCTCAGAAGATATGTATCAGAATAAGTCAGAAAGGCAGTTTTCCAGGTTGTGAAAGTCTAAAATCTTCTGGTGGCTTTATAATAATTCACCTTTTATATCAGGAAATTTGTGTTTATCTTTCCTGCATCAGGAAATTTTGTCCTGCTTCAGGAAACGATGATAGTAGAAATAAGAGAATCAAAGGGAGTCATGAGGGATGCTAAAAATAGATCTGTTGGGAGATGAGATGACCTGAAAGTAGAGGATTAAATTGAGGGGTTTGATGGGAATAAAAGCTCTTTCCATGATGCTGCCACCTGGAAAGTATAAAAATAACTGGAGCACAGGATTATGTTTAGCTTGAATGTGTTTCCCATCTTGAGCTACTTGGAACATTTTTAATTGGCAGTCTGTGTTTGGATGATAAAGGCAGGATTTAGAATTTTTTGGACCCACTTTGGTCACTGAAATTATTCAGGAACATGTAAACACTGGTATCCTTGTTTTACGGCTCTGTTGATGTTATGTGGCCAAAGTACATCTTGGGTAGATAGTTGATGTTCTACTTTTATTATCAATGTATTAAACTATTTTTAGTCATGTTGAGTTGTGTAGGGGCAGTTTGGGAGAGGATTTACATACTTATCTATGCTTCTTACTGAATTTCATTCATAGTTAAAATTAATATTTTTAAAGAGTTTAGCATTACCCCCAAATGAGGAAAAATTGTTTGACAGTGACAGTATACATTTGCTGATTTTATAACCTTACTTCAGAAATGTTACTCCTTTTGATAAGGCTGTTCGGTTTTACCAAGTGTGACATAAGAAGGCTCTTACCTGCAAATCAGTGTGAGTGCCTTCATTTCTATCCCACAGAGCTCTGCTCGGTCTGCCCTTAGGGAGGGAGGAACGTGGGTGCAGGGTAGAAACCCAGGGAAATAGATGTTCCGGTTTCTCCAGCTGGGCGTCCTTCTCAGGGAGATGCTCCTCCTCTCCACAGGGTGCACAGTGCGGAGACCACTGCTGCCTCCATTCCTTAAAATAAGTGCACTTTGGAGCCCAGTAAGAGTTCTAGCAGTATAGGAGGGTTTAGATGAATGCTCCAATAATCTGGGGGTGCTGAGGGGGAAGGGCCAAAGGTCTGTCTAAGACCAGGTCAAAACCCAGGCCTCTAGATCTCTTTTATTCTTTAACTCTTGTTTTTTTTTTTTTTCTTGTTCCTCTATCTTAGACTTTGCACCCTCCTTCCTCCCCATTCCCTGTCATCCGGCATCCTGAGACGGTAGATGCCTTTCTCCTTTTCTCATCTCCTGCCATCTATGGGAAGGGTAGGGTGGACTCGGACTTGGGATGTGATGGCTGATTTTGCCAGTCTCTGCAGGGTGAAATGAGAAAGTAAAGCTCTTCCTATTTAATGCTATTTTGACTGTATATTTTATGTGACCTGTTGGTCCAGCAGTACTGTGCTAAGAAAGCTTTTTAAATTAGCCAGCCATTTAGATGCCCAAATCAATTATCCATACTTGCTATGAGAAAAAAGCAGACACAAATAAAATGTAAACCGAGTCAAAGTTTGGCATGAAATGTTATGTTGTGGCCTCTCTTCTCCTACCTCATAAAATTAATTTTTTTTTAAAGGAAGCATTTGTATTTTAGTTTTTTCTTTAATTCAGACGGTCACATGTAGGACCTGGTAGCCCTCTTGCATGTTTCCTACAATGCTCAGTTTTCCCACTCCTTTGTTGGAGTTGTTCTAAGCACAGAGGAGAAAGCAGAATCAAGTCCATTTCCATCCTGCAAGAACAAAGCCTCTCATTTTAGCCTACCTTATTTATTTATTTATTTTTTACTATGGATAAGAAGTTATTTAGAAACATTTTAGGATACAGAACATATGGTGAAATGAGAGACCATCCTACACTGTGGATGTAGCCCATACTTCTGATGATTCATTTAAAGTAAGCAACATACATGTTTGAAAACTAGAAAAGATGACTTTGTACATTTTTAGTGCTGAAAAGTCTAGCTCTCTAGATGGGATTAATTTTTTGCCTTCGTCAGATTTCCTCCATTGTAAAAGAATATTAGTAGAAACCTAAGATGACCAAAGCTGAGAAGAAGCAGTATAAATTATGTCAGCAAGACACTATACTCTCAAATTTTCTTGTTTAAGCATATTCAGAATGTCCTCAAACTATCCTTGAACACAGAAAATTGGAATTGGGTGTATGTGCACACATTTACCATAAACATACAAATATAAGTATAAAAAATATAAGATCAGTCTCCATCCAGTGATGTCCTAGAGCTGGCTCCTGTCAGCTGGGAAGAGCCACTTGCATGCACCTTCTTCCGATTCTGCATTTGGTGACATCGTGGCCGTGATGGGAATACTTATACTACAGAAACGAACTGACCAAACTGCATCACAGCTGCCCTCCTTGCCACCGTGAGCCCGTTTACAGCAGCTCACTGTCTCCATCTAATCTAAGGGGGAAAAAAATTAAAGATTCCCAAATAAGCCTTATTATTTACAAAATTGGTATTCAAAGACAGGACTGTAACTGAAGGCCAATTAATATTTCAGTCAAATGTATATATACAGATGACTTTTGTATATTTATTTGTATCCTTTTATATTACCAAATTCAGTTATTTTTGACAGTGTTTTAATTGATTGCTTAAATTTTCTAAATGCTAAGTCACATTTGTAAATGATAACTTTGACTTTTCCCCTAAATCCTGCTTATTTTGTTCTATCCTATTCTATTATCCATAGCCTCCTAAACATTTTAAAATAATTGTGATAGTCATTACCCTTGGCTTCATTTTGCTTTAAGGTAATGCCTTTAATATTTTATATTTACTATAATATTTGTTGAGATAATCTTAAAAATTTAGGAATTTTCATTCACTTCCTATTTTACTCAATTTTTAAATCAACAGTTCTTAAATTTAAAATTTTGGTGTGTCAAAAATAATTGATACTATTTTTTCTTTAACTTATAATTGTATCATGGTTATTTAATTTACAGCTATAACTGTTCCTTGTTGAATCAGCCTCTAATTATTGGAATAAATTTTATTTAGTCTTGGAATATTATTATTTTAGCTCACTGTTATTGTTTTGGTAAGATTTTATTTATTATCTTTTTATTTATCCTCATGTTAGATTGCTCTATCACTGTTTCTTATTTTGAATTTATCAAGTTTTGTTTTTAGGCCGTGTTAGCATCTTAAAATGAATTGAAAAAAATTTCATCTTTTTCTATTCCTTGGAATAATTTGAATAATATAATAATGATCTGTTGTAAGGTCATATAGAACTTGATGATACCTTCATAGCCCTTTTTAACATAAGGTATGTTCCCAGAAATGTGGGTACTAACTGAATCGCTGCTGTTGGAATCTATGTCCTGCCACTATAAAATGACAATCACTCTCCTGTTCTCTTCAGATTCTGTGTAATAAAACATTTCTCTTAGCCAGTCTTCTAGCTTTGGCTGTTGCGCCAAGAATACCTATAAAGTTGCAGTTAAGTTCAGATCCTTGTCCTTTGTGTCTTCTGTCATTTCTTTGAAGTAGTCTTGAGCTATTGTAAAACTTACATTTTGGTACTCGGTGTATCCTACTTCCCTAGTTTCCCTTTGGCGTATGTGTTTAGAGCTATCACTGATACCTTTTTTATGTCAGTAATTGTGGGTCAAATTTTAGCCAGAACACAAAGACGGGTCAGACTGGAGTAATCATTACATGTTGCAGCATATGCCCAATATGCAACAAAATGCTCTTTGACTAGGGAAGTTTCTGATAAAGTGCACTGGTACTTATTAGCTTGGAGTATACTTATGCCTGAGAACTATGCTGGCATTCAGCATGTGGGAAACAGAAATTTTCACAGGCAGTAGGAATGCACGTGCGCGCACACACATGCACACACACACACACACACACACACACAAATATAATATAGTATTAGTTAATAAATAATTTCCTTAAATATATACATATAAATAGATATATACCACTTCATTTCAGAAACAAACTGCAGTATAATAATTCAGTGCTGTGTGGGTGGAATTAAATACGAGCTATGTGTGTAAAATCTTTCGGCCTGAAACCTTTTTTCACATTAGATCTTTTTTCTATCCTCTTTAGTATGTTCTATGATTATTGATCCATTTAAATTTTCTTCTTCTTTTATATGTTAAAGATAAATATATAAAGTAATTAAACTGTCTTTTTGTACCAGTAATCCTCACAGTTTTAATTGTATACTTCACCAGTAAAATATTAGCATGCACCTCAATATGTATATAGTTATTTATAAATAAATTATGTATATGTACTCCTATATTATTCATAATTGTTATGTATAGTATAACAATTTCTAAGAAAAATGTAGTCACACGTGCTTATTTTAAAAACTTGTTTGTTTAAAACAATGATTTAATAATACAATTGTCAATTATTTTAAGCTCAATTAATTTTGTTGTTTGGCGTTAGACGTTGTTATAGTTGAAAAAGAACTAAAAAAGAAGATTCAAATGGGAAAAAGCACATTGATAATGGCTCTTCCTGATATTCATTTTTTAATTTCATCCATTGATTATGCAAAATTATTTAAAAATAAAATGTACTAGTAAATTTTAATTTTTCATGATATCAATTAGTTTTCTTATAAAATAGTCTGAAGAAAATCATTTGCATATTTTAAACAAATCATTCTAAAACTCACTGAAATTCTTCATTTAAGTGGTTTTAAAACATTAAAAACCTATTTTAAAATTTTAAAGTCTATAAAATTAGAGCTTTTCAAGATCAATGAACTTACATTTTTTGGGGGAAACAATGTCATGAATTAGTACAAATATATTAAACATCCATTTTCAAAACCCTTTCTTTTCCACAAATTTGAAAGGACAGTTACTTTCTCTTTCATTTTTCAAATAGCATCTTCTTTTATTTGAATTGATTGAAAATATCTGCTACTGATAGCCTCTTATCATTGAAAGTTAGCAATTTTGGAATTCTTTTCTCCCTATAATATAAGACAGTATACTTTTAAATTGGATGACTTTTAAGTGTTTAACAATAATTGATAAAACTCTGTAGTACAAACATATTTTACATTCACTTTTATGGTAAAGACTATGAATTTTTGCTCAAAATACATTCTTCTCTTTTTTTTGTAATATAAATACCCTAATTATAACTGGACATAGGGTGAACTAGCTAAAGCCTTCATTTCTTAGCCTCTTTTGCAATTATGTTAAGTTCTGGCCAATTCCATATAAGTGGAAGTGATGTTTGCACATTTCAGGTTAAGTTCTTGAAAGAGCGAGTAGCTTGTCTCTCATGGCCTCTTTCTTCCCATGCCTGGAAAGGAATGGTGGTGATGAGCCACCTTCAACAATGTGAACAAGAAATACATGAGGGGAAGGTAGAGCAGTGGTAGAATAGGATCCTGGGTCCTTGGATGACGTCATGGATTAGAGCCACTCATGAACCGTGGACTAGCCACAAGAGAAATGAACTTCTGTTTTGTTGAATCACTGTGGTTTTGGATTTATTTGGTATAGTAATTGACCTATGTATTTCACTGTGCTTTTCATTTCACTGTAATGCAGAAATAGAGTATAGTTTTATTTTTATAAAAGATTATATATATGTAGAGGTTTAGTAAATGATAAAAATAACATTTTAAATTAATAGGTATGGATTGATAGTTGTTGAAGCTGGGTGTTAGGTACTTAGAGTTCTTTATACTTTTTTATTTTATTTTTGATATTATGAGATTTTCTATACTAAAAAATAAACTCATTTAAAAATAAAAATGAATAAAATAAACTCTTTGGAGAAAATTAGATAGTTTAGTGGACGATGTACCCATTTGGGAGAAAATAAAATTAGTCTATACCTCACACTATAGTCAAAAACTTAATTTCAAGTGGATTAAAGATATGCATCTGATTAATTCCAGGTGGATTATAACTGTACACTTAAAAGACTTAAGAAATAGAAGAAGATAAAAGAGAACATATTATAATCTTACATTTCTACAAAAACGCAAAATTTAAAAGTCGTAAAAAAAGGGTTACAGTTGGAGTAAAAGAATTGTAAACTTTTGCACAATAAGATTGAGATAGTTTGCAACCTAGGCAAACATACTTGCTCCATATATAGCACATAATTGTATTTATATTATATATTACATAATAATTATATTCATATAATACAGTCAATATGACAAATACATATAACTTGTAGGAAAATGAGTAAAGGATGTGAACAGACAGCTCAAAGAAGACAAAAAAAATGGTTTAAAAATAGGAACAAATTTCTCACCTTACTAAATGCAAATTAAGACTAGTCTTTTGCCCATCGGACTAGCAAGAATTAAGACTGATACTATCTAGTGCTGATAGGGATAGGATTAAACAGGCACTTTCATGGTGTTGCTAGAAATGTAATTTGGTTCAACATTTTTAGAGACAAATTTAATAGTATGTTCACAATGTGATTTTTCTATGGCCTGGCAATTCCATTCCTAAGAAAAGATTTAAATACATATACATATATAGTAATACCTGTATATACCCACATACATACATATGTGTCTATATATTATATATATGTGTGTATATATATCTTGATTATTGCATTGTTTATAATAGAAAAAAATGGAAATACCCCAATTTTAATCCATAGCAGAATAGTTAACTGAAGTATGGCATACCCATATTACTAGAAAATTATTTAGTTGTGAAATATAATGTACATCTGAAATGTATTATTGTTACATAAAAAGAGCTAATTGTAAAACAATATATAGTAAGATCTTATTTTTGTTAAAAACTTATATTTATATATCTATAAATACCTATATAAACATAGAAAAAAATCAGGATGATATTAACTTTACAGTTATTGTTCTGGAAGGATGTATTTGGAGATATAAAATGGACATTAATTTTTTATATAGTTAAAAAAGGGTCAGTGTGGCATACTCTTTTTGGTGAGTTTGAGTTTCTAATTTGTTCTTTTCTGAAATTTTTAGACAAGTAGATCTTTAAAAATGAAAAATCAAAACCAAAGTGCATTGAGAATCTACTTTGTGCCATATGTAAGTAGGAACAATGAAGAATACCAAGGAAAAAGAAGCTTGTCTCTGCTCTCATATCCACAAATAAAGTTTAGCCAAGTCAAACTGTGATAAATGCTGTAAAAGAAGCTGCACTGAAACCACTTAAACCAATCTATTGGAAAAAGTCAACAGGATCAGATGATCTAGGTTAAAAAGTTCATGGCTTTTGCCCAAAATAACTGCAAGAGAAGATAAAACCTTTAAAGCTTTTAGCTACTGTTCAATAACATTGTCTTAGGAAAAAGACTGAGTACAAGGTGACTTCTAATGCAGAGTTTTTGCTGATGTCCATGTGACAATATGTCAAAGAACAGAAATGAACACTAGAAAATGTCAAAGTGAACTAGCCACAGACATGTCACACAAACCTCTGATTTACCGCCTTTGTTTGGACCTTGGTCTTACTAGCTTTCTCTCTTTTTCTACTTAATATAAATTATCAGCAGATTTTAGGTCATGAAAACATTTTTTTTCTTCTATAGCTGATAGTATGTCTTTAGAGTAAGCAAATTTTGCTAGGGAATGTGCTGCCAGAAAAGCATTTAAGACTTGAACACAGACCAAATGTTCAATTAGTCTCTTCAGGGGCAGGAAGTTCAGCCTCCAGACTGTGGGCAGGAATGGCCAGTCCTTCCTGCTCTGTACGTCCTCAGTGGGGGGTGTTGGTGTTTTGGGGACATCTCTAATCAGAGCCCTGTTATCTGGAAGCGTCTGCCCATAGTGTGTTTAGACTTGCTTCACAGGCTTTGTGCATGGGGCTTGATGGTGCATTTGGCAAGCATTCACCCTCCAACTCCTGGCCTGGGGCCTCAGTAAATGATTACCTCACCTTCCGGTTTTATTGCTGTTGCTCACCTTTGGGACTTGAATCCAGTCCTGAACTCCAGCTCAAAGGTCTGAATAGACTTTGTTCACTGTTACACAGCTGGCAGGAGTGAGGTTCAAAATACAGTTTCCAGCAGAAGTAACGCCCAGACTTGAATCACGGTTTTATTACAAAATCATAACCATACATGCTTATGATTTTATAATGAAAGATTTGATATAGATTACCAGCTCATAAAAAAGGGGTGTTTTTTTGTGCCAGACCCTGTATTTAACAATTAGTAGAAATTGGGCACTGACCAATCTGTTCTATAGATGTCAAATGAATTGCCTTTTCCTTGCTAAATCCTGTGGGAGGTTCAGGAGTTGGGGGAGGCAAGCAACAGGGAGGATGCTTGGGGATCTTGGGGCTGGTTTTCTTATGGCTGCCCAGGTCCTGCTCTGCCTGAACTAATCACCTAGTGCCCTAATGTTCCTGCCTGCCTGGAGCCTCTGAATGGCTCTGCTGACTCATTGGCTCTTGCCTTCATTTACTGATGACCCGTAGCAGGCCCGGCTTGCTATGTGCCCCCATCACCTGTCTGCCACCTGAAGAGTGAGGCCCCGTCTGCCTTGTGGTCGAGTCTGCCTGACTCATGATAGGGTTGGACTCAGTTTAGGAATTTCTCATAGAATCTGTACCAATAAGGGATTAAGTTGGACCTGAAGACTAAACTTACCGGAGAATAGCTTGTTGGCATGCTTTTGATACAGCTATAGTCATAAGGTTCCTTTAACCTTAGTCATTCTTCGTTTGTGTACTGTGTTAGCAGTTCAGTTTGCATATGCCTTTCAGCCTTTATTTTGACCTCTTGGTCTTAGTCCATTGTCCTCTCCTGTGTCTTGACTTGTTTGTGATGCATTGTCTGCTAAATTGACTTCAGTCTCTTAGAGACTCTGATTTTATAATGGCTATTGAAAGGCACTTAAGGGTGTCTTTGAAAAAGACTTAGTGTCTGTCTACTTGTCAAGAGTTTGCAGTGACTTGTTGCCAATTAACATGTTGTTATGTTTCCCTTTTTTGTTTTCCTCTTGTTTCCTACCCTGTTTTTTCTTTCCCATCATGTTTCTACCCCACATTTTCTCCTGCACACTCAGTGGACTGCACAGCTACCCATCTCCCTTGCCTTTCCTCCCTGTGCACTTTCTGTGGCTTCTTTTTCCCTTGTCATCCCCCTTATCCCTTGCTGCCTTCTTTGTTGTAACTAGTCTCTGTGGCCTTTGTTTAGTGTGACTAACGGCCTTTACAAAGCGTGACCATTTACCACTTCAGAAATCTTGCTGTTTGGGTGCTGCTCTTTGGCTCTCAGTATTTGCAATTGGCAAGTTGTAAACACCCATAAAACTTTTCCTTATTTTTTATTTCCTAGCTTCTTATCTTGAAAAGGACACGGTCTCTGACATTTATATTTTAAAGTGTGACTTTTTATCTATAGACATGGTCATTAGTGGTATTGTCTGTGAATGGGCAGCTTGGTAGCCTGCAAACAGATTGTGCTCACATTTGCAGGCTCATCTATAAGATCCCCGGTCTATAATCATGGAGGCTAAGTTAGGATTTGCTCTTTGCTCTGCTACTTACAGAGTTTGCCATTGCACATGGCTGTCAGTGCCCCAGGCCGGGGGCCCGTGGCTGAGAGGCAGAGAACTCTGGTTGCTGCGAGAGCACATTGCTACCCCTGGTCCTCACAGCCTCCCTGACTTGCCCTCCTTAGCTTTGAGTGGAGATTCTGCTTCCCTCTAGAACTGTCTATTCCCCACTACACTTCTCCAGGTGGCTGCTGCTTCTGTATCCTGCTGCTACTGGTTCTTGATGTATACGTTGCCCAATAGTCTGCCATTATTCTCATTTTTTGTACTGATGGATTTGCTGTCTTCCAGAAGCTCTTTTATTGATTATTCTTTCCTGTCATTGAATGTCAGATATGGGTCAGAAGTTGTTGATGGCGCTGCTTAGGAAATTAGACTTCATGTTTGTTGCAGGTCAGCTTCCCAGGAAAATAGGCTTTGAGATGGAGATTATGTGCAGGAGATCAACAGGGGAGTGTCCTGGGAGTAAGACTTCAAGGGAGTGAGGGATGCAGGATTGGGTAGAGGGAGAAATTAAATTGTGATGTCCATGCAGTGGAGGCCTCAAGCTGTCCCATGAAGTTTTGGAGCTGAGAGACTCTGAAGAGTTGCTCCTAGTTGAGGCAAACACTCCCCATTTCCCACTGGCACCAAGGGAGTGGGTGTGACCCCACGCCAGGCAGCTAGCTCTCAGGCTGAGTGTAATTCCCACATAGGGATTTGGCTAAAAGCCGGGTACTGGAAAAATGAGTGCCTGTCTTATGAAGGTGAGATTTAGGTGGTGGTCCACAGCATTCATTAAAATGTTCTTGGCATAGTTTTGTTATATAGTAGATTTCTATGCTGCTTTTAATTTGATTTTAATGTGAATGCAATGTGGAGTCCATATTACTAGAGTTTTTTAAAAGCCAAGCATATTTATTTCCATTTATGGTTCATTTTGGTAAAAAACATGATGTTGATTGATTCCATCCAAGGCGAAAAAGAATGGACCTTGCCTTAGAGGACAGTCACTGGCCATAAAATTCACTGTCATTCTATGCTGATGGCTTTATCTCTGAAGACCAAAGCAGAAGGCAGGAAGTGTGAAGGAGTTAAATCTGTTGTACCCAAAACAGTAGAGTGATAAACTTGTGCAAACCTTTTGCTTGGTAATGACACTCCCAATATGAGAAGGCCATCAGGGACTAGGCATAATCATTATTAGAAATATAATGCAGGTGCATTCTTTAGTAATATCATCCATGGGTATGATGAAACAACATAACAGATGTTTAATCTGCCTGTGAAACCACAAGCAGATGGAGTAGACATGGCTACCAGAGCAAAATTAGATTGAATTTATATTTCATAGACCAGCTTGTTGATGGAGAGCACAGATTAGCAGACCAAAATATCTAGTCAAAATTACTTTTCAGTTTGTAATAGAAACAGAGTGCTCAAGGCCCTATAGCATACTTACTTCAGCGCAGGGGTTGGCAAAGTTTTTCTGTAAAGGGCGATCTACTAAAATTTTTTACTTTGCAGTCTGTATGAACTCTATTGCCACTACTTAACTCTGCCTTCGTAGCACGGAAATAACCACAGACAATATGTACATGAATGGACACAGCTGTATTCCAATAAAACTTTTCAAAAGTAGATAGTGGGTCAGATTTGGCCTGAGGCCATAGTTTGCTGGCCCCTGGTGGTGAACACAGGCCAGTTAAAATCCTTACAAACCTAGGGCAGATACTTAATAAGTCTTAGGCAAACTTCTAAGTGTCCATTTTATAAATCTGTGAAGTGGGCATTAAAATAGTATTTATCTCCTAGAAATACTATGAGTATAATGAGATGACGTATACAGTGTTTGGCATAGGAAGTGCTTGATAACTAGAAATTATTATTATTTATGCAACTGTAAAGAGTTAGATGTAGTTAACCAGATGAACAGTGTTGAAAAGTGTTGTAATATTAATAGATAAATAGGGCTTACATTATGTTTGTCAATGTTATAAGATGTGTAAAAGGAACTCTTTTGTTTTAATTTTGTCTGAGCCCCCAAGCTTTGTTTGGGAGAAGAGCTAGACCTTTATGCAGGACTAGCAAAGGAAATGGCTATACAATTGGTTTTGCCACTAGCTCTGTGGCACAGTCTGATGTTACTCACCAGTATCTGTGTTCTCTTCTGGGCATATGACCTAGCAATGGTTTTTAGCTTCTCTTGCAGTCAGGATCTGATGACCATGTAACTGAGTTCTAGCTCATGAGCGGTAAGGAGAAGTGGTGTGTGCTATTTGCAGGCTTAGCCCATTGAAACCACCCAAACACAATCCTAGTGCTTTTTCCATGAACTAGCTGAGTGGAGAGGACACTGAGGACCTAACGAGCCACAAGTCCCTATCTCACTTGCTGAACCATGTGTGTAACTGTGCCATGAGTGAGACATAAACTTTTATTGTGTAGTTTTGCTTGCTATAGCCCATCAGCCTGCACTGACATTTATAGTCATCCATCACCAATTTTAGGCTATGTGGATAAAAGCTGAAGATCTAGTTTTGAGAGTTTAGAACAATGCTGTTCAATAAAACTTTCTGTGATAATGTAAATGTTTTATCTGCATTATCCAATACAATAGCCACTAGTCACATGTAGTACGGAGCACTTGTAATGTGGCTAGTAGGTCTGAAGAACTGAATTTTAATTTTCATAATTAAAATTTAATTGCAAATGGCCATATTTGGCTAATGGCTACCATATTGGATAGCTCAGGGTTGGAGATGGGAACATTTCTTAGCAATGCCCTGAGTCTCATCCCAAGCTAGGTTAAGCCTAATGAGAGCAACTTTAAAGAAACCACTAGGAAAGCTTGACTTGGGTCCTCAGAATCTGTGTGCCAAGGCTGGTACCAGACCACATGTGACAATTCCAAAGGCCAGAGACAGTGTCTGGCTGGCTGATCTAATGGTGGCTGCATTGGGAAAAGCCAGTGCTCCCAGAATGTGTTGGGGCAAAGTATGTATGAGTATTAATATTTCCTACGAATCTCTTGGGGAAAGAGCCCAGAGTAACTTTAAACCTGTCCAAAAGGAAGCCAGGAGTAGTGATAGGACTTCATTGGAATGACCCTGTTTCTGTGACTAGAAGTGGCTAGAGGAGTTTTTAATCATCTGACTATGACCAGAAAAATGATAGGATCTATCCCAAATTTTATGTAGGCTTGGGAGAAAACTAACTCCTTTTCGTGGGTTTGAAGGACAACCAGAAGAGATTTCTGAGAATACTCTATGATCCTTGCTTAGGTTAATCTAACAATTATAATTTAAAAAGCACTTTACGTTCCTTAAAGGAGAAGATGCTACATCTCAAATAGTTTCAACTTCAAAGTCTCCTTTTATTACTTTTCCCGTTCCTATCGTGGAAGCCATATTTTGTGTTTTTGACTAATTCGGGTGCAGAATCAAAGACTGACTGTATTTTAGGGCATGTTGTAAGGGTACATGTGCAATTTTGTTTTTTTTTTTGTGTGTGTGTGTTTTTATGTGAATAGCTCCCTGGCTGGGAATCAAACCCAGGCCGCGGCGTTGAGTGCGCTGAAACCTAGCCACTGCACCACCAGGGAACTCCCTTATATGTGCAGTTTAATGGACTTCAAGAAAAAGACTCAAAATGGGGGTCTAGCTTCACAGAGATAAGATTGACATGTATTTGTGGATTTCAGGCCTCCTCGCTGCAGTGAACTTCCAAAGGTCTGACTCAGATTTTCTCTACTAACTGCTGCTTTTCCTCTGCTGTCACGTGATTCTCACGCCTCCCCATGGATTCTACACTGTTACCCTCAGTCTATCCAGGGGCTACACAGTTTCCATCAGGCCTTCTATATCCTCGTTACCCCGTTTGATCTGCAGATCACCAACATTGGGATCCCTTGGGAGTTTGTGAAAAATTCAGAATCTGCATTATAATAAGAATCCTAAGCTGTTCTGTACGTATTAAAGTTTGAGAAACACTGGTCAATAGGATGATGTTTTTTTCTTTTCAGTTTCAGCTTCTGTGCTAAGTGGCCCAGGCTCTTGGTATTTCTTTATTGAACCCTCAAGATGGAGACTCTATCTAAGTGTCCTGACCCAGTAACCACGACCTGGGGTGGGGGCAGTGTTATTGTACAAAACACACTGCTCCAGGCACCAGGGACTAGGCAGGTGGGGCATGTGTTCAAAAAGGGAATAATCGACATCGGCAAGAGATTGAAAAAGATTTTTATCTACAAAACTGCATTTAAGTTGTAGTCATTTACAATTTGAAAAAATACCAGGGCTCTGTACCAGTCAGAGCTTCTGATCAGCAGAAACTAGATAATAACCAATTGATATAGTATCAGTCAGTATAAAAGACACACGACATTATTAACCTGTGAAAACTTACCTAAGATAAATGTATAATTCCTTAGTCCTTGCAAAGATTAAAAATGGACTTTTTGCTGTCATCATATCTCCAGGAACCAGGGATCTGTACAAAAATGATAATTGTTAGGAAATAAGACTTTAAAAAGATAATATTTTACCCCATTATTCTGTGTTTGTCAGGGTATGTATTTTCTCTAAAAGAGAAAGGTAACTCTAGATGCAATATTTTCTTATCCAGCTCACAGAGTGGCTTCCGTGGCCATTCTTTTAACGTAGGATTATTGAAACCACAAAGGGCAGTTACTTTAATCTTGAGAGTCTCGCTGCACACAGCACTATGGGGGAACAGTGTTAGTGGGACCAAAATTACTCATTAACCATGTGGTAAGGGCAGGAACTGCTATTAGTTGGATCAGGGATTGTCAGGCTGTAGTCATGGGATGGCGACATCAGCAGCACAGGAGGACTTATTAGAAATGCACATTCTCAGCCCTGTTCCAGATGTACTCAGTTGACAGCTCAGTGGGGCCCTGCAATCTGTGTTTCAGTCAGCTTTACTGGTGGCTCTGATGATTGATAAATTTAAGGAATACTTACTAGGGTAATGCAAACTCTTGTAGCAAATATACACTTCAGTGTATAACAAAGTGGAAATAATGTTTGTTGCTGATTTAAAGGTACAGGTGGGTGAACAGGTTGGCATAATGGCCTCTTCTGTGCACTTATTCAGGGACCCAGACTGAAGAAGACACTGCCATCTTTAATGTGTGACTTTCAAGGTTGCTCTGAAGGCATGCTAGCCAAAAGAAAGAAGCATGAAGAAGTGACTGTGGGAAGTGTTTACGGGCTAGACTCCGAAAAGCATGCATTATGTATGTCCATATTGCATTGGCTAGAACTCAGTCAGTCCCATGGCTCTACCTCGCTGCAGGGGAGGCTAAGAAATGTAGTTGAGCTTTTGCCCAAGAAAAAGAGTCAAATATAGATTTTGATGAGCAGCTAGCAATCTCTGTCATTAACTCTTTATGGAAATTTCTGAAATTTTCTGTATTCTAGACCTATTTTATGCCATAAACTCCTTTGACAGCCTAGTGAAACCCATGGATTCATTCTCAGAATTTTTTTTTTTTTTTTTTTTTTGCTTTTTGGTATGTGGGTAGCTCCCTGACTAGGAACCGAACCCAGGCCGCAGTGCCGACAGCGCCAGCGCCGAAGCCCCAAGCCACTACACCATCAGGGAACTCCCTCTCAGAATATTTTTAAACGCATAAATACAGAATTACAAAGGAGGCCAATTATATTGAAATGTAATTATAAATTATTAAAAACATTTTTTGATAGAGCAGTGTATGTACTTCTTTATTAATACATTAAATAACCAGGTCTAGTGGCAGATTTACTAACTATTGTGATTTTTGAAGTAACACTGAGTGTAAATAATATTTCAAAATATCTACAGCCACTATAATTTAATACTTAAATATCTGATTTCTTTGATAGCAACAATCCTAAGTACTGATAATAATACCATGTTTATGAACTACATTCGTAATTCATAATGCTAAGTTATAAGTTAGTGAAAATAAAGACATAATTTTTTCCCATCCAAGTTTATGGACTGCCTTCCCCATCTGCCTTGAATTTTATTTGTAGATCCAGGAACTTCTGCTCTATAGTTTATTTCTAGCTTTGGATGAGGAGAATAATGAAGTTTTTACAGGGTGTTATATGCTTTATAAACATCAGCTTATTAAGCTTCATAATATTTGTATGTGATAAATTTGTATCTTATATACTTATAAACCTTAGCTTTTCAGCTATAATAACACAAAAGCAATTCTATATAAATGTTCAGTGATTCAATGAATTAAGTTTCCATTTGTTCACATGTTCATCAGTAAACTGGATGGTAGTTTGATCTTATAAACAATTCTTATTTGAAAATGTTCACATTTTCATTTTCTGTTTCACTTATTTTTGTTTCTAAATCTTTTCTTGTTTTAATCAGTCAGCATATATTACTGAGTATTTGCTTAGTGCCTAGGCCTGTGAATATGTAGAAGATTAGCTCTGAACGTATCACTACCGTGTTATAGTCTCTCTGTATTATAAGAGCAGAGTGTAAAGAGCACTGGTATGGAGTTAGATAGATCTGGGTTCTCACACAGTCTTTTCTAATTGCAAGTTTTTACCTTAGGTAGATTATTTAACTCTGATAAGCCTCAGTTTGCTTGTCTATGAAATGGATATATATTCCCAGCCAGGGAGCTACCCACATACCAAAAAGCCAAAAAAAAAAAAAAAAAAAAAAAAAAAAAAAAAAAAAAAAAAAAAAAAAAAAAAAAAAAAAAAAAAAAAAAAAAAGAAATGGATATAATAGGGTTATTAGCACCTAAGTGGTATTCAGTAAATGATTGCTCTTAACAACTCCTCCCTTTTTATGTCAGTCTATGCAATCAAGCAGCCTGGTTAAGTCTGAATATTCAGCTTCGGAGGAAAACAGATACTCATCTAAAAACATAACAGCGTTTTCTGTTTGTAAGCAACAGAGTCTGACTTTGTGTGACTTAAATCAAAAGAGAATTTATTGCAAAAATACGATAGAACCCACAATCAAGACTGACTGGTTGGAATAGACTAAACTAGGCTGCATTAGAAGGTCTTGGGTACAGCCACTAGAACTAATGAATTCTTTCTGATTTTTTTTTCTCTCTATCCCTCTAGTAACATTCAGTATCCAAGGAGAGAGACTTTGAGTGGTTGAGCCTTGCCATATGCCTACACATGAACCATACCAGGTTATTAAGAGGCTAGAGTGGGCTGTGGGGCACCCTGACTTAGTTGTGTATCAAGACTACAAATGTGAGAAGTTATTGCCCAAAAGGTGCTGAGGAAATGGGTTAGCTTAAAACAGCAGAAGTCCACTATGAAGAGACTTCCAAGTGTCCACCACTTACTGGTTAAAGGGTATCCAGGCAAGGTCAAATGAATAGAGAGAAACGGATTTTATACTTGCACCATCAAATCTGGTTAATACATGTAAGAGCTTATAGCACCATCTACTGTTTTACCATAAAATATCCTGTTAAAAGTTGTGGCTTACTTTTTATACTATTTAAAGGGAAGCAAGTGTAATAAACTGAGGACCTGTAATTGTATGCAGCGGTTTAGGTACATAAAAAAGGTGACTGTGACTGCCCACTGATTACTTTATGTTGCTTATAGGCTTTGCATTCGTAGCTCTGAACTGCTGGCATGTAAATCGCTGCTGCAACATCCAGGAAGTAAGTGAAATAGTAGTAATGAGGGTGAGAATTTATTGACTACTCACTGTAATCCATATACTGTTCTAAGTACCTAATATAGATTATCTCATTTGAACACATCATGGCTCTGTGAGAGACGTGTTATATGCATTTGGCACATGAAGAAACTGCAGCAGAGGGAACTAACTTGGCCAGGATTGCACACCTAGTAAGTGATAGAGCTGGCATGTGAACCCATGTAGTTCGACTCACTGGAAAGTAAGTACTTGGGACTCTGTGCAGCAAAGAACTCTCTCTTCATGATCAGGGATGGTTGGCATCCTGGCGGTACCTCCTCTGTGTCTGTCAGAGAGGCACATATGCAGCGATTCATTTTCGTTTTTATATATGGTTAATAACCCACTTCTGTCTTTAAGAATATCTTTTATTCAAACAAGTAACATACACACTAATCATAGACAACACTTATGTATCATTATGTTCCAGATGCTCTTCTAAGTACTTTATATACATTAATTCATTTATCCTTCTCAACATCCCTATGAAATAAGTATTAGTTTTAATCCCCATTTTATAGAAGAAGAAATGGTTAAGGGAGTTCCCTGATGGTGTAGCGGCTAGGCTTTGGCGCTCTCAACTCTGCAGCCTGGGTTCAATTTCCACAGGGAACTACCCCCACAAAAAAAGCAAGAAAAAAGAAATGGTTAAGTAACTATCCAAGGTCACATGATGAGGAAGTGACAGAGGCAGTATTTGAACCCAGAGAGTCTGGCTGCAGTCTGTATACTATACCATAGTGCTTATAAAATAGTACAAGTGTTTTGGTTATAAGAGAAATCACAGAAGGCTACATGATGGTCAGATCTTGAAAAAAAATGTGAAGTTAAATGAAAATGAAGTTTTAGGAAGACTGATTTAAACTGTTTCTAATTTTCATTTAAGTGATGTTTGTGTATCTTCTTGAATATACTTGATAGATTTCCTGAAGAGTAGATACATAGATATAGAAATATTAGGTTATTGCTTTACAGAATGACTATACTAACATGTTTAAAAATTGTGTTTTCAATATAAGGGAGTTTTATGTAGTATTTTTTTCTGTGGTTCTGGAATTTGTAGGCCACTGAGTATTATTGGTAATAATACAAGTTAAATAAAAATTCGGTAGCTTATTACTCATAAGAACATAAGAGGAGAATCTACATTCTTACCAAAGACATATATTCAACTCATCCCACTATGACAGAAACTGGTGTATTATCAAACACTTTGATTCTACCAGTGTACACATTTCTGAACCAGACTGCAAGGGCTGTGAGAATTAGTGCCACCTAGTGGTTAGACTAAGCTTGGAGGTTCTCAGTCTCCAGAATTACCAGAGGATGTTAAAATACCAGATTCTTGGCCTCCTTCCTGGTGAGTCTAATGTGGAAGAAAGAAGGGAAGACCCCTGACTAGACTCACTAAGGAAAAAAAGAAAAGACACAAATAAAATCAGAAATGAAAGAGAAGTTACAATGGATACCACAGAAATAGAAAGAATCATATCAGAATGCTATGGAAGTCTGTATGTCACCAAATTCAGTTACCTAGAAGAAATGGAGAAGTTTTTAAAAATATATAACATTCCTAGACTGAATCATGAAGAACTGAAAAATCTGAATAGACTGATCAACAGTAAGGAAATTGGAACAGTCATCCAAAACCTCCCAAAAGCAAAAGTCCAGGATCAGATGGTGTCACTAGTGAATTCTACTGGACATTCAAAGAGGATTTAAGTCCCAACCTCCTCAAACTTTTTCAAAAAAGTTTTAAAAAAGCAGTATTTCCTAATTCATTTTGTGAGGCCGAGATTACCCTGATACCAAAACCTGGCAAGGATAACACACACACAGACACAAAACTACAGACCAGTATTTCTGATGCATATAGACACAAAAATCCTAAACAAAATACTAGCAAATTGAATACAACAGTACATTGAAAAGACTGGTACATCACAATTAAGTGGGGTTCATTCCAGGGGCACAAGGACGGTTCAACATGTGCAAATCGATCAATGTGATACACCACATAAACAAAATAAAGGATAAAAATTATATGATCATATCAATAGAGGCAGAAAAACAATCGACAAGATATGACATCCATTTGTAAGTAAAACACTTAATAAAATGGGTTAAGAAGGAAAGTATCGCAACATAATAAAGGCCATATACAACAAACCCTCAGCTAATATCATGCTGAATGGTTGAAAATGGAAAGCTTTTCCTTTAAGATCAGGAACAAGCCAAGGATTCTCCTTCTCACCACTGTTATTCAACATAGTATAGGAAGTCCTAGCCATAATAGTCAGGCAAGAGAAAGAAATAAAAGGCATCCTAACTGGGAATAGAAGTCAAATTGTCACTATTTGCAGATGACACGATTCTTTATGTAGAAAACCCTGAAGACTGCACCAAAAAACTATTAGAAACTATAAACAAATACAATAAAATTGTAGGATACAAAATCAATGTACAAAAATCCATTGTGTTCCTATATACTAACAATGAAATACCAGAAAAAAAATCCTTTTGCAACTGCAACAGAAAGAATAAAATATCTAGGAATAAACTTAACAAAAGATATGAAGTATGTATACACTGAAAACTATAAGACATTATTAACAGAAATCAAGACACAAAGAAATGGAAAGATATTTTGTCTTCGTGGATTGGAAGAAGCAACATAGTTAAAATGGTCATATTACCCAAAGCAATATAGAGATTTAATACAATCCTCACCCCCTTTCTTAAAGATATAGAACAAAAAAATCATCAAATTTGTATGGAATCACAAAAGAACCCAAAATATTCAAAGCAATTCTGAGAAAAAAGGACAAGGCCAGGAGGTATCACACTCCCTGACTTCAAAGTATACTAGCAAGTGACAATAATCAAAACCACATGATATTGGCAAACAAACAAACAAAAACCAAAAAACAAAAAACCAGACACGCAGACCAATGGAACAGAAGTGAGAAACTAGAAATAAACCTACATAGATATGGGCAGATAATTTTTGACAAAGGACCCAAAAACATACAATGGAGAAAAGAAAAGAAAGCCTTTTCAGTAAATGGTGCTGGGAAAATTGGAAAGCCCATGTGAAGAATGAAACTATAGACTGCTGTCTGTCACTATATATAGTAATTAACTCAAAATCGATCAAAGACCTAAATATAAGGCCTGAAACAATAAATTGCTTAGAAGAAACCATAGGTACTATACTTATGGACCTTGGGTTCAGGGAGGATTTTATGAATTTGACCCCAAAGGCAAGGGAAATCAAAGCAAAATTGAATGAATGCACCTGTACCAAATTAAAAAACTTATGCACAACAAAAGAAACCATCAAGAAAACAAGGACATAACCAACTGAATGGGAGAAGATATATACAAACAGCACTTCGGACAAGTGGTGACATCCAAAAAATATAAAGAACTAATACAACTCAACAATAAAAGAACAAACAATCCAGTTAAAAAACCAGGCAAAGGACCTGTACAGACACTTCTCCCAAGAAGACGTGCAAACAGCCAACAGGTATATAAAAATATGCTCAACTTCACTAGCTGTTAGTGAAATGCAGATCAAAACCACGATGAGATACCACCTGTGAGAATGGCTGTTATCAACAAGACAAGGAATAACAAGTGCTGGAGAGGCTGTGGGGGAAAAGGAACTCTCACACATTGCTGGTGGGAGTGCAAATTGGTACAATTGAAAAGAAGTTAGGAGGGAAGAGAGAGAAAGGGAGAGAGAGAGAGAGAGAGAGAGAGAGAGAGAGAGATTGTATATTGAGAAGGTGTCCAGGAACCGGCGGAATTAAAAAGCAGCCTGGTTATGACATGTTTGGTCCTAATTCTACTTTAGAGTGCAGTTTAGCAATTGGCTCTGCTCTCTCTTCTCCTCAATCTTCTTCACTGGTAGCTGCTATAGTAGCTGGTGTCATGGATTATGTGGGGGCTATGTGGGAGCTACAGGATCTTTTGGGTTGAAGAGGACCCAGCCGAGCTTATGCACAGAAGAAGGGTGAGAACAGGCTGTGCGTTTGGGAATGAGAAGAAAGCACCCAAATTGGGACTTCAGTTTTGCCAAACCCATTTAAATTTCCTCCTTATTTATTTCTGTTGACCTTAGTGCTACTTTTGACTCTGTGGGTCACTCCCTACTTTTGTCTCCTTCATATCCTTCAGCCTGGTATTCAGGGTCTTCATACTCAGACTCCAGACCTTCTCTCATGTCTCTCAGTGAGAGTCCCTTGTACACATTAATCTTTCAGTATCCCCCAGAATCGTGCTGAAGCCTTTTCTCAGTCTGCTTCTCCCCCCTGCAATTCTTACTCTGCATTCTTTATGCCTTTAAAGCAGTCTTTAAGTGTTTATACATCTTCTAAAATCCAGAAGACCCACAGCCTCAGAGAAGCCCTCCTTGGAGCATTAACACCTCATCCCTTTTACTTTCCCAGTATCCTTCATCTGGAGCTTGTACTCTCATTCTGGCACATTATCACATAATGTTTCTTATTGCTACATAAATATTCTGTCCATCCATCCATCTATCATTTTACTTACTCATTGATTCCTTATGTTGTTTCCAGGCCTGAATATAAATTCTATTCATTCTTCAAATGCCACCACGTCAAGTAAACCAAATACAGACTATTCTCACCTTCATTTATTGATTCCTTCTCCCAGATCTGCCAGCACTGAGGGGCTTCAGCTGCCCACTTTAACCCTTAATTGCACATTGTAGTGTGTTCGTGTACGCTTCGCTCTCGTAAATTGTAGCTGTGTAGGACAGAGACTATTTTATGTAATTCTTTGATATTTTCCAAAATTGCTTGCACATTCCTAAATGCATAATGTGGCTCAGTTGAACTTATTTCCATTGTCTAACAAGTTGTCCTTATACTAACCTTACTCTAAAAGAGAAAGAAAATTAATATTTTATTGAGCACCTGCTACTTGCCAGATAACTGTGCTTAGAATTTTACACGTATTACTTTATCTAAAACTTAAAAACCTTGTGAGTCAAATGTTACCCATTTCTTAGAGTAGGGCAGTTCCACCCATTGAATATTTAGTAAATGTGTCACTGTAATCAACAGATTCGTATTCGGACCCAGGCTCATCTGACCTGCAATCGCGTACTCTTCACTCCACCGTACTGTCTCCATTTAGTTTTAGAGCTTCACTCTATGGTATTTCATAATGATGCTTTGGATTCCTGCTTTTCTTTTTTTTAAGAGTCTGCTGTCAGGAATGTAGAGTGGCACTTTACCCTGGAATAATACCCACTCCTACTCCCTGTACCCTGCTTCATGCCTAAGTGGAAATAGCCTTCTTCGCATGTAGTCTGATTTCATTGTCTGATACATCGATAAAGCAAGGTGCCTACCTGCTCCCATTTTGCTGGGGGTGGGGGGGGGGTGGGCGGGCATACTGGCTTTGTGGGCGGGGATACTGGCTTTATGGGATTACAAACATTTCTTAGTGTGGAGTAATTCTTGGCTCTGAAGCACTGCGGTGCTTCCGAGGACATTGGTGGACAGATCTCACTAGCATTTCCTGCTACGTGCTCACGTCGGGAATGCCAGCTTTGAGCTCGGTGACTTTTGGAGCTCTGTGTGAAACTAGCCTCAGAGAATTTCCAAGCTATCTCACTACAAGTCCGGATGTGTTGTGCTGTGTTCTCTGCCACAGGGATTCAGAGCAAGCCCCCGGCACATTCGAAGACGAGCGGCGCAGGCGGCGGTGGCCCGTCTGGAAGAAGCCAAGCCTGTGGTGGAAGTGCACCATCAGAGTGAGCAAGAAAGTTCCGTGAGGAAACGAAGAATCAAGAAGAACAGCCGCGTCCAGCCAGAATTCTATCACTCCGTTCAAGGAGCTGTGACCAGAAGGCCGGTAAGTAGAGGATTGTCTTTTATAAGAATATTTAATACACTGTCAAATGGTGTTGTCATTCTCTTAGTTTTAGAAAGTCATCAGGTTAATTTTAAATAAGTAGGTTTTTCTGTTGCTGTCCCCAACAAGTGGCAGAGTACTCATGTGAGTTCCAGCAAGGAATGTGGGTTCACAGGTTTCACAGAAAGTGCTGGGCTTAATACCCTCGAGGTCCATCCAAGTTGTTGCAAATGGTAAAATTTCCTTTTTGAAAAATATATCTGAGTAATATTTCATTGTATATATGTAGCACTTCTAATTCATCCAGTTGTCCATTGATGGGCATTTCAGTTGCTTCCATCAGACACGGAGAGACAGATACCATATGTGGAATCTAAAGAACAAAATAAAACAACAACAAAAATAAAGAAATGGACTCACAGATACAGAGGACAAATTGATGGTTACCACATCGGAGTGAGGGTATTGGGGAGCAGAGTGAAAAAGGTGAGAGTATTCAGAAGTACAAATTGGTAGTTAGAAAGAGGTCATGGGGATGTGAAGTACAGCACAGGGAATGTAGTCAATAATATGGTAATAACTGTGTACAGTGCCAGGTGGGTACTACGGCAATCAGGGGATCACTTCATAAATTATGTAAATGTCTAACCACTATGCTGTACACATGAAATCAATATAAAGTATATTGAATGTCAACTATAATTGGAAAAAAAAATGATAGTGCTGGGGCAGAGAGTCGTCTGAGAGGCCAGAGTTAGTTAGTAATACTGTCAGACCGATTTAAGAACTGGTCAGTTCTGAATCCCGTTAGATCCAGGATCTAGGCTGAGGACAGGGGCCAACAAGCCGAGGGCCGGCAGTGATGAGATCCGTGGTGATGAGGACTGGTGACAACAAAGCCAGTGTCAGGAATGGAGGAAAAGGTGGGCTTGGAGTCTGGTATGGCAGCCGAACCCCTCCAGGGGGCTTTTGGACCAGAGGACCCTCTGCAGCCAGCCAGAGTGACCCTGCAAGGGCGCTGGGCGGCTTGGGTGTGGCCTGCATATTGTTCCAAGGCCTCAGCATTGTCCTTTTCTAACCAAGTAACCCGTGTCTCTGTGGGCTGCAGTGCTGCCTTGACTGGGAAGTTCGGGCTCAGTCGGGAGCTGCTCTTGAGCTCACCTCTCGAGCACGTCGTTCTGTGTGCTCTGATCCTTTTTCTTGGTTGGGGTTTTGACAGAGGGGCTTTTGACTGTGGCTGTGACAGTTAAGGATTTGGTCTTAGAAAATGCCACTTTAATGCTTTTAGAAAAATATTTCATGACTACACTAATTTTGAATTGCTTTAGCTTGCAGAAAAGCTTGCCTGTGGTTCCCTCCTATACTGCAGAGTGCCTGTTTTTTTGTTCCTCATGCCAAGCTAGGGGAACCATCAAGATTTGACTCAATAATAAGTCTTCATAGATTATTAAAACAGAATTGCCCTTCTGTGGGATAAGTGGGTGGCAGGCACACGTGGAGAGTGCTAGAAAGCCAGGGGAATGTCTGACCCAGTGACCCAGCCAGCAGCAATGACAAGAAGCTAAATTCCTTTACCGAAAAGGAATTTGTCTTTTACCAATTGTAAAATAAGTACATGTTTAGAGATGAGAGTCTTCTCTTCATGATTTAGTAAAACAAAGGCTGAGGAGAATTTAACACTCGTGGAGCAGTATGAAATAGTAGGAAACTTTACTCATTCAACAAACAAACTTTTTTATAGGAAACACGGGACACACAGATATATATTAATACCTAACACTTATTGGGGAGTTAACTGTGTAGCAGGAATCATTCCATATGACTCATTTAACAACCCTGTGAGGTAGATGTTCTTATTCTCATTTTACGGATGATGAAACTGAGGCCCAGAGAGGGTGAATGCCTTTCTTAAGTTTACCTGGTTGGGTCCAGCAGCCTGACTCCAGAGCCCAAGTACTTACTTCTAGAGTCTGCTACCTTCTTATAGTACCTAGTCTCTAGGAACTCACAGTTGAGTCAGTGGACAGACATGCAAACAAGTAAATATAATGCATGTCTGTGTTATGAAAATGCTATTGTAGAGCTATGCACAGGCACTGTGGAAAAATATTTGCAGAGCAGCAGACACCTGAGATGAGTCCTAAAGATAAGGAGTTTATCAGGTGGAAAGTGGAGATGGGTATCTCTGATGAGAGGCACATGTCCCAAAGCACTGAGGCCTGAAAGGGTATGGCAACAGCTTGACAGGGCAGGGAATAGCTGTGTAGGATCTCTGGCTTAGGGCAGTAAAACCTTTCTGGGGAGTATCTTTGTGGGGCAGGTGAAGCTCACCTCCTTCGTCTGTCCTCATCTTCTAGGGGTTGTCTAGGAGGCTGGAAATTGTCAGAGTTGGTAGGTAGCGAGGAGGCTGTTGGCCTCTTGACTCACATTATTTCTGCTCAGATTTCTGTAACGTTATGGCCTCTGTTGACATTCCCTTGCTTTTATATGGACTTGAGCCCTTGCGTTCTCTTCTGGATTTGGTTAGATGTAGTCAGTAGTGCCTGCTAGAGCCACCCTCTTCACCACGTGCCCAAAGCCTGCGCCTTTCTTAACTTAGACATTTGGAGAAAGTCAGTATTACACATGTTACCATGAAGGCAGCTCTGCCAGTGGCTTGGAGTAATAATAAATCAGCTGTGATGACTTAGGATTTTATTTGCATGGCTTAGGTGGAGAACTTCAGGCATTTCTGGTGGCAACCTGAAGAAGAAACAGGCCCATGGGTTAGAAAGACTGCAACAGAATGCAGCTGTGTAGGAGACGAATCAGAAAATGCGGCAGCGCAGTCTCAGCTCCTGTCCGTAGGCCTGCCCTTTGATGAATGGGCCGCTTGCCACGTGGCATGCATTATACTTCAGCATCGTTGCTGCTCTAACCAATTTACCTATTCTGAATTATAATTTATACTCAGATGTGCCTATCAGAATTGTAATGGAGATCACGATGTAAACTTAATCATTTACATGCTTCTTATTAAACTCTTTTGGAATGTTTCTAAGGATGCATTAGCTAAAAATTTACCCCGATTTTTTCCTTAGTAAGTATGTTTACGGACTTATATTATATATTAAGACTGGAACACTTAGGAATTTTCTACCGTCTTGGAGTAGAAAAAATAATTAGATTCAGATCTCTGCTTGTTCTTTAGTATTTTGACATGACAAAGCATTTTTTTGTGTGTCTGAATCTGAGTTTTTAAATATCATCATCATCTTATTAAGAGCTCTCATACTTGCTGCTTGCTTACTACCTCGGTGGCATGTTGTTCTCTTTCTTTCTTTCTTTTTTTTAAATTTAATCTTCCCAACAATTCTCTGGGGTCTGTACGCCCTTCCCAGAGGAGGAAACTTGTCAAGGCCACACAGCTAGTAGATGATGGAACTAAGAGGTAAACCCAAGCACCCTGACTGGAGCAGTTTGAGAATAGAGAAATTCAAACCACCCCATTTCTGATCCTATATGTTTATCCTCATCAAATCCTCAAGTATTTTACTGGTTTTGTGTTTCAGTTTTTCTGCCTGCATAGGTGGTAGATAGAGATGAGATTTTTATGTTTTTTAGCTATGACATCAATCAATACCTATGTTTAAATGCGTTTAAATTCATTGAAATCCGTAGATAAACCCCAAACCCTTTTGCCATGCATTTTATTGATCCTCTCTTTTTGTGCAGAGCACTTAGGAAGCCCTCGTGCATTACATCCTATTGCCTACTCGTGCAAACCTGTTAATGCACGAGGGCTGTCCGGAAAGTCTCCAGAAATGTAATATGAAAAATAGAGGCATTTATGGTTTTTTTTCTGGACAGCCCTTGTAATAACAACTCTCAGGCCTAGGAAGTATTTATGTGTTTGATGTTGGGGGTGAGAATACTTGAAAATAATAAGAGACACTGACTCTATTCCTCTTACATTTTACTGATTCCAGTTTTTTTGCATGTTACAACAGTACCATGTACATTTTCTCATGACTTAGAATCTCAGACTTTCTCAAGGAGGTGAAAGAATATCTGATTAGAAATTGCTAGCACTCTTAGGTCATTGCCCGAGCTGTAGCTTACTGCCCGCTGCTGTCAAAACCTTAGCCCTTGAGCTTCTGTCTTTTTGTTCAGGGCCTCCCATCACGAGTGAGTGAATTGTGGCACCTGATGATTTTGACTCAGGAGTTGGAGGATGGACAGGCTTAGTACAGATGATCGGAAGTCCTGCTCTCATGAAATGGTGAACACGGACAAAGATGCAGGTTTGGGCGGTTGGAAATCAGCTTTCCAATTTGGATATGTTAAGTTTGAAGTATCTGTTACATTAGATATCCTAGTGTCTGGATTGCATGGAACACATGAGTCTGGGTTGAGGATAATTAATACACAGATATTATCAAATTCATGCCACTGGATGGGATGACCCAGGAAGTGAATGCTGATGGAGGAGAGAGCTGAGAACTGAGCCTTGGATTCTCCAATGTTGAGAGGTTGGGAAGAGGACGGATGTTCCCTTGTAACTTCCAACTCTACTCTCAGAAGTACAGATGCCATATGCAGAGATGTGTCTAGGGCTCTTGACTTTCATTTAATGATATTCATCTTAGGCCCAGAAAAGGCAACTCCCCTAGAAACTAGAAAAGGATTTCCCAACACAATGTATTACTCCTTTCCTTTCCTGCCCTTTCTCCTACTAAACCATTTCCTTGACAATACCCTTCTTTTCCTTCTCTTTTTGGATTTCATTTTTGAGTTTGGGGGAAATTTTCTGATTTTCTGATTGCAACTTGGAACATCGCATCATTTCTATTTTTTAAAAATTAATATCAACAGGCTCTCACGTCATCTTTGTAGTTGGGAGCTTGCTGCAAAAGACTAACTACACATCCTTGATTTTGTTGAAAATATAGTAGGATGTTTCTTTGTTCCTTTCCTGCTTAGATTACAGAAAGGTCTTCCCTTTCCTTTTCAAAGATGTAGGTGGACTAGACTGCTTTATTTGCATAAACCCAGGACACTTCCCTTTCTGTGAAAAGCTTGACTATACAGCTCATACCTTACTTTGGCTTAATTAATGGCAAATACAAACCTCCTGAAGGAAATGTTTCTTTCCTTTTCCTCTTTGGAATTCTAGAGAATGAATTGAAGTAACAAACTCAAATTTCTTTTGCTGACTTCCTCAAAGGATTTTACTGAATTAAGCCCATACAACATAGCTAGTCTTTGCTACACATTGCCATGCCTCCTTTACGGACTCAGACAAAAGATTTCATTTATTTTACATTTGCTATCAATAGGTATAAGAATAATTGGTGCACACGAGCATGAAAGGTGGGTGGATTATATTAAATGGACAGTGCTAATATAGTTTAGTTTCTCAAACAGTTCATGCAGTGAAGATTAACTTGCTGAAGGAATTCTGCTTGGAGAAATGTAAGCACATCTTTCTAAATCCTGATCTTCTTCCAAGTCAGCATTTTGACTACTTGACATTCTTTTTGTCAGACTGGTACTCAGGGTCATCCATGGTGTTATTAAAAAAACCTCAAATTCTTTAAGATTCAAGCAGAGGAAACTTAAGAAAAATTTCAGATAGCCATGTGTACTTTGTGGACAACTGTGGATCTAAGGACTGAAAAGAAAGCCCCTTCCAAGACGATCTAGTTTATTATTTTACTGGAACAGTCCTTAAATTGTTCTAGAAAGATGGGTATAAATTCTTTTATTTTAAAGGACACACTCATAGTTTCCTTTGGAATTCTGGTCGACATTTAACAGCTGTCTTTGCTCCGATGACTCATTGATTTTCGCCCTAAATCCCAGAGGTTACGATTAAAGACCATTTTCTGTTGCATCATTTGTGAAGAGGGTTAGGTTTGGCCCGCTTCCTTGTGAAATCAAAATGTTAATGTTTGAGGGGTCTTAGAGTTTATCTGATTTGGTGTTCTCCTAATGCTAGATTCTCCTTTACTCCATTACTTTTAGTGATAAACACCTATTGTTAAATAGCTCTAATTAGTAGCAAGTTAATTATATCTGAGAATCAAAGAGCTGTTTCTTTGCTAGGCTTGTGGTTCCATCTCTCTGAATCTTTTCTCCTACATCTAATTCTCAGTTTTTCCAAATAACACCTTTGCTGCATTCATCTAAACCACTTCCTAGTGAGTGACAAGAATCTACCTCATTTCTCTGAGTAGTGCCTCTTTTTTTTTACTTTCTTTCTTTTTTTTAGTTGTGAGGTGAGTGTGGTTCAAGAAAATCATACTATGGAAATTGAACATATCCACATATCTGGAATTTAGTTTGTGCTTGGAGAGGAGAGGTCAGTTCTGAAAATGACAGTAGTGTTTCAGGAAAATTATTGCTTTGCAGTAGCACTTTGTAGTTAAAAGGACACTTCATATTTTTAAAAGCACACTGATATTCATTATGTCATTTAATCTGCACAACCAACTGCGTATTAGGTAGGACATACATTATTAACCCAATTTGACAAAACTGAGTCTTAGAGAGTAAGGGACTGACCCGAGGTCGTAAGTCATGGAAGCAGACATTCATTGATCTTGCAATATGTTTGGGAGGGCTTTAACTCATAACACTTGGACATTTAGATGAGAAATTACAGGAACAAAAATTTAGATTCCAATAGACTGGAGGAATTATTCATTTTCTCAGCTTGACTCATTCCCAGAGAGTAGTTATATATCTTTGAGAACTTGCTCACAGCCTGCATTATCTGTACTGGCTTCCCTAGAGTACCAACGTATTGGCAAGTCCACTTTGGTCTGATACTACCAAATCCATGCCTTAGCCTCCACACCTCCTGCTCAATTAACAAATGGAAGGTAGGTTGTTATCACCTCTGATGCTGGGAAATGTCACTGACTTATCAGCATTGACCCCTACTATATGCCGATGAGCATCACTAAGATGGATGAAGATCAGATATCTAATTTAATCTGGTGTTGAAATTAGATTTAAATACCCTTGTGTACTGTTACTGGGAGTGGGAAATTGTGTAGCTACTATGGGAAACAGTGGCAGTTCTTCAAAAAAAAATTAAAAATAGGTTTACCATAAGATTCAGCAACCCCACTTCTGTATATATACCCCAAACAATTGAAAGCAGGGTCTTGAAGAGATATTTATGTACCCATGCTCATAGTAGCATTATTATCACTAAACCAAAGGCAGAAGCAACCCAAGTGTCCACTGACAGATGAATAAATAAACAAAATGTGACATATACTTATGATGGAGTATTATTCAGCCTGAAAAAGGAAGGACATTTTGACACACACTACAACATGGTGAACCTTGAAGACATTATACTAAGTGAAATAAGCCAGTCACAAAAAACTGAATACTGTGTGATTGTCCTTCTGTGCGGGACCTAGAGTAGCAAAATCATAGAGACACAAAGTAGAATGGTGGTTGCCAGAGGCTAATGGAGGAGGGAATGGGGAGTTGTTTAATGAATATAGAATTTTAGTTATGCAAGAGGAAAAGAGTTCCGGAGATTGCTTGCACAACTTTGTGAATGTACTTAATGCTACTGAACTGTACACTTAAAAAAGGTTAAGATGGTACATTTGTATATTTTGTGTATTTTACCACAATTAAAAAGAAATAGTTTAGACTTCAGGCAAGGAGGCAGCGGAACAACAATAAAGGTTCATAGAATAAGGGCCTAAATGATAAGAACATCAGAGAAGATACACATTTCTCTTACTTTAAATAAAATTATCATGAAGTATGAGAGGCACAACGTAAATAAGAGATAATTAGTTACAGGTAGCGAATGCTAAGAAAGGGACATAATTACTAATTGGAGGACATGTCTTTATACAGGGTGTAGGCATGACTGTGGATTGAATGAATATCAGATGTTAAGACATGTTGTATTGTATGAATGAAGTGACTGTCAGTATCATTATTCTTTACAAAGAGAAACTACTAAGAATGTAAACTACCAAGGGCTATTGTACATACACGTTGTGTTTGCACATGAGTTAAAACATACTCTAGAATAAACAATATTGATCTAAAACAATATAAACTTTCATATTAATCCAAAAGATTGTATCATTCATTATCAGTTGATGTTCTTGTGTCAAAAAACTTTAGAAACTTTATTGAGCAAATGGATATGTTGGTGGTGTTAGGAGCCAGGATTTTTAAGTGGGAGAAAGAAGAAATGCAGATATAAAATCAAAGAAGTTAAATAAATTCCTATATTCCTAAAATTGAATTGGAAATATCAGTTTGAACTCATAATGAATTTTTTCAGTAAAAAGAAAGTACTTGCTGGCTCTGTCCACTAAACAGGTCTAGAAACAATGACCAGTTCAAGTAGTAACACCCCTATAATGGTCCCGTAAGTCATTTCTAACTGAAGCAGACTAAGGCTGTGCCTTTGGTTGGGTTGCTGACGCGGAGCCTGAGAGGGGGCATGCCTGTGAAAGTGATTTATTGAGAGCAGTCTCTCAGGAGGGGGACAGAGGCAGCACGGTAGCGGCAAAAGCTAATGAGCAAGTGTGCAGGCCTGGCTGGGGTCAGGCTTTAACCTGGTCCTCTACTGGGTTGGTTCCAGAGCAGGAATTACAGTACAAAGTTGGACTCACTGGCCGTGCGTTACTGAGGCGGGGGTATAGGAAGCTCGGGTTAGCCCAGGGGAGTTCTTTGAGGAAGGGGCAGCTGTGAGTCATTAGTGCTCAGCAGTCACAGCAGCCGGGAGTACACTGGCTGGGTGGAGAGGGTCCTGTCGTGACACCGATGCGGCCATCACAGAGTCCTTGGGGAAATGGCTGATTCTGGATCTGGAACAAGATATGTAGAATGAGCCTGGTGCATTTGTCAAACCAGAAAGCAAGGAAGCATCAAAGGTAACGGTGGTCTTGTCTCTTGTCCAAAGGACCAGGAGTAAACTCGGAGAGGCTTCTATAGTCCAATCAATAAAATGAATGATTGTAGTGGATTGAAACCCATCAATAAATTTAAAATCCATGATTTTATGATATGAAAAACAAAACAAAACAAAACAGCTCATTGGAGACCTTTGGGGAATGCGAAATGAACCAACTCATTTTTCTGAACCAGGGTAAAGGGCAAAAATCAAGCATTACCCTGTCTTTGCTGTCAGAATTATTCTGGTAGGTAATCAAATAGTTGCTGAGGAAAGAAGGAATGATGAAATTAGAACATCACCATTTTGAAAACCCCAATGAAATACCGAACCTAGACAGTAATCGTCAACGCCTGCTAACACCCACAAGACGGATGACACATTTTGTGCCTCCTCATGAAAATACATAGTAACAGGAAGTATTCTTGCCCAAAACATTGAACCTACATCAAATAAAACCACTAGTTCTAATTACAGATTTACACAAAATACAGAGGACAGAGGAATATGTTAAACAATATGCTCGATACAATTAGCAAAATCTGGACTGTGGGAAATTTGGGGACAAACACTCCAATTTCTTCAACAAATACATGGGAAGAAAAAAAGCAAGAGGGGTAATCTAAAGATTAAAAGAGATTTAAGAGACTTACCAACCAACTTGTTTGGATGAACAAACTAAATGTAAAAGAAGAATTCTCAAGAAAATTGGGGACTGACTAGATATTTGATGATATTAGGAATTTAGATTAATGTTTTGGATTGGTAATGGTATTGTGACCTTATTAAAAATAGTCCTTACCTTTTAGAGCTATGTAGTGAAATATGTAGTAATGAATATTGCTAATTATTTGAACTGTGATTATAATCACTTGAGACATATCACGAACCCTGGGATTTGCTTCAAAATAATCCAGTGAGGTAGAGGAGAAACATGGGTACGGATATAGTTCAAACCACACTGACCAGGATTTGGCAATTTTTGAAGCTGGGTGATGTGTAAATGATAATTCTTTTTACTATTCTATTGTTGTATAAGCGTGAAACGGTCCATAATGAAGGGTTTAAGACACTAAAAAGGAGAAACGCGTCTTTATTTGAATTTACATTATCAAGAGTTTACTTCATCAAGTCTCCTCTTCTTGTGTTTAGGTTGAGCCTAATTTTTTGTTAATATAATAATATTTCCAGTTTTCAGATATTTACCATTAGAAGGTTTTCTAGGGAGTTCCCTGATGGTGTAGTGGCTTGGAGCTTCGGCGCTGGTGCTGTCAGCGCTGTGGCCTGGGTTCGATTCCCGAACGGGGAGCTACCCACATACCAAAAAGCAAAAAAAAAAAAAGAAGGTTTTCTAGAAAGGCAGAAGGGGGCAATATTCCCAGGTCTATCTTTTAATGCTTTTTATTTTATTTAACAAAGGACTGTGCTTATTGGTTAGCTTTTTACTTAGAACATTTTATAATACCATATTGGCAAATGGTGTAAAAATGCACTTATTATTTAAAATTTAAACAAATAATGCAAAACAGACAAATAATTATATAGGCATAGTCTTTCATTTTAATATATAAAATCTGATTTTCCCTTGAAATTGCGATTTTTTTAAAATTCATTTTTATTGTTAGACTTACTGGGGTGACATCTGTTAGCAAGGATTACATAGGTTTCAGGCATACAACTCTACAGTGCATTGTCAACTTGTTGTATAATAAGTTCACCACCTGATGTGACTTCTCTTTCCATCACCTTATATTTAGCTTCTCCCCCTCCTGATTTTTGTTTTTTGTAGATTTATTCGTGTTAGAATAGAATTATTGAAACAAAACTGACCCAAAGGACAACCTGCCATCACATTGCTTGGTGTCGTCTTGCTGAAAGTCAATTGATACCTAGTCTTATAGTTTGTTCGTATAAGTAGAATTCTTCTATTCCAATATTACTTTAGTCTAGCAAATTACACTTATTTCTTTTCACAGAGCTCATGAAATTTTGATGATGGCTGAAATGCAAGCTATTGAATAGTTGCCTAATCGATTTGAGTTCATCTTTAATATTGACACCACATTCCATTACGTGACTCTGTTCAGGAAATGGTTTTCCAGAGGTAGATTATTTGCTTGCATTTTGCTGCTCATATTTCTACTTTTCTATTGCTAAATAGGGAGATGAGCTGATTTATAGATTTCTAGCTCCATTGAAAAGCTTAAGAAAATTTGAGGCTATCATTAGTTTTAGAGTACTTTAAAATTATCTGTGAATTTTATTTACATATTACCCCTATGAAACAGGCATCAATAATTGAGAATGAATTATAATTTTTAGCAAGAAAACATTACTCCATTTACCTTCACTAAAATTGCATGAATCTTTAAGAGGCAGTGGGGTCTTTACAGGACATGTACTTTTACACTATTAATTTTTATAACTTGCAGCTGCAGAAAAATAATTATTTTTTAAATAGCCAACCTGAGTGTTGAAAATGAGTTTTTTTTGGTTTTGTTTTCTTAGCTGTCAGAGTAACCATTTCCCTTGAACTGTGATTATAATCACTTGTGACATATCACTTTCAGCCTTTTCTCCTTCTGCATTCCAGGAAGGTGAAACATTATTGAGCATAAACCTTCTTCCAAAGAGTTCAGAATGGCAACAATTATACATTCAGCCTGAGCATGTACTTTAAGTGAAGTTTCATGTGCTCATTCAACTCTTTGGAGTTTTAAAGAAGAAATGCCAGAAAAGTCATTAGCCATGATTCTTGGCACATTTTCTTTAAACTTTTTTTTCTGTTTGTTTGTTTTTATCTCTGGGAGACAGAAGAGTTGCCTTCCATTTAATACACTGTGAACTAGAGTTAGTCAGACTTGATTTCTTTCACTGATGACAAATTAGAGAAATTTGTGATTTTCACTAATGAAGAAAAACCACTTGGATTAAATAACTGATCATTGATTTGCTTTTGAGTTGTGTTATTGTCTATTCTCTGCAGTAAAAAGTGTGCGCATGGTTGGAGAGTTTTCGTATTCTGTGGCCTGCTCCTAAACACCCGAATGGTTCCTTTTTTTAATGTAAAAATAAACTGTTGGTCTGAAGGTGGAAGGTGAAGTGGGAGGATGAGTCATTTGGATATCAAGCACTGTCTAATTCTTTGGGCGCTTACTTAGTGTATGCTTTATATTCTTAGTTATTTTTACTGGTTCTTTTTATTTCCCTAGGTATATATAACTTTCAGTAAGAGACTATGTTATATTGCCAGGCACTGCAAAAGTATTGCATTAGTTGATATTTAAAAATATTTCATTTTCTAAAGGTGAATACGTTAAAAAACAAACCAGCACTGCTTTCTTAGAAATACACTAAAACTGTTTTTCCAAAGTCATTTCTTTATGGCAGTTCTGTCCCTTGTTCCGACTTTAATGAGAATTATGTCACCTTAGAAGAAAGAGACTGTGCTTTGTGTTCTATACCTTAGCCCTAGGGAATTGTGATTTTTAGTAATGAATCTCTGGCCTACTTTTTAAGTTTTTTCTGAATCGTTATTGCTCAGCCATCACAGAACAAGAAGAAATTGTAAGTTGAAAGATCAGTGAAGAGGAATGGAGAGAAGGAGAAGTATAGGCTCAGGTAGTGTGGCAAATTGCCAAGTTAGATTGTATTTTATATCCAGAAGTACTTTTCTTGATACTCTTTAGAAAGTAATCTATTCATCATGGGAACAGAAATGAAAAGTTTTTTATATCATATGCTACAAGAGCACCTGGGTTATTAATGGGCTCAGCCCAGTTTAATTTTGCTTGAGCTAAGATTTAAACCTTTCAGCAGACATAGATGATGAAGTGGCCAAGTGTGCACTCTGGAGTTACACAGCCTATGTGAATGTAAATTGGGCCTTTAGCATTTCCTAGCTCAGTGCCTTTGGGCACTGTGAGTTTTTCAGCTTCACTGTGTCTCAGATGCCTCAATTATAGAATGGGGGTCATAATTTCATCATGTTATTGTGAAGACATCTTTTTATAGTGCTCAAAACAGTATTTGGCACATAGTGAATGTGATGTCTGCTGTTATTACTTATCAACAACCCAGATGTGGGATAAAGTTCTAGATATACTGGAGATATGGCGCTGAGTAATATAAGGTCTCTGACCCAGTCTTGTGCAGGAGGACAAACCGATGGTTACAATGTAGTGTGATGGAGGATGTCCTAAGAGAATACTAGGGAGTCACTTACCTCACAATACGAAGTTGAAAGAAGGCTTCCTGGAAGAAGTGGCTGCTGAGCTGAGTACCGAAGGACAATTGAAGAAAGAGGGAAAAGGCTTCTGAACAGAGGGAGCAGGATGTCCTAAGGGAGCAGTGAGAGAGAGGTGCAGGGTTGGGGGTGGGGAGGGAGAGAGAGAGAAAGAGAAAAAGAGAGAGCGAGCGAGCGAGCGAGAGCGAACATTCTCTGCTCCCTTTGGGGACCTGGAAATAGTTCCTGATGACGCTGGTGTAGAGTACGAGGCTGGCGACGGGTAAGGTCACAAAGGGCCCTGTCTGCCATGTCAGAGTTGGGACTTTTCCTTTGGCATTGAGGGACCCCAGGACGGTGCGTAAGGGAGGGTTGGGATGAGGATTCCGGTTTAGGAAGATTAGCCCAGTGCCAGTGTTAACAACTGAACTGGAAAGGTGTAAGGTTATAGTCAGGGAGACTATGTTTTGGTCCAAGTAAGAAATGATTAGAGCCTGAATTAAGATAGTAAGATAATGTAGGTTTGTGTACGTAAAACCTATGCAATTTTTACTAACCAATGTCATTCTAGTAATTAACAATAAAAAAATTCTTATCGATTGCAAAAAAAAGATAATGTAGGTAAAAAGGGAAGCCTTAATTTGAGAGCTATAAAGGATTAGAATAAATTTAACTTGGTAGTAAATAACATGTAGGGTGAGTAAAAAGGAGAAATAATATATATTTATATATTTTTTAAAAACTCATTTTAATTTTTTTATTTTGTGGTCTCTACCTTTAGCTCATGGGTGGGTTCTTTCACTAAAATGGGATGGAAACTAGATAAGAGAAACAGGGTGTGGTGTAGGGGAGGGAGGAAAATATGTTGGACTTTGTATGTGTTGATTTTGAAGCGCCTGTGAGATATCCAAGGAGTGATGTCTAGAAAGCAGTTGGATGTTGGGATATAGAGCTCACAGCAAAAGGCAAAGCTGAAAAGATGGATTGGGAAGTCACCAGCACACAGATGTTGTTAGGCTGTAAAAGCGAATGAACCTAGTCAGGGAGAGCCTGTAGGCTGAGGAAGGAAGACGAGATCCCGGATAATGTGCTGAGATTCCAGGACCCTGGGAACATCTCAGAATGTCTCTGGTGTGGGTTCCAAATAGAACGTCAGTGAGGACTTGTTCAGAAGGTGTTAGCGTGCAGTCAGTCGAAAATGGTGTGAGTAAAGGTAACCAACAGGACCCTTCTCAGGTGACTGGGAAGGGGATGCTCTAGAACTCTGTGGTGCCTTCTCCCTCCAAAACATTAGTTTTGACGTTTGCCTTCGATGATTTCGAGGGATAATTCTGTCATTTCTTCATGATCTCTTAAATATTGTATGTTTTGAAGTAGGTGATGAGAAGGATTAGAAGGGATAGTAATTCTTTAGGCTCATATAGGAAAGAATACAGAATTTGGACTTCTAAGACTTAGATTTAAACTGGAATAATAACGTCATCTCTTTGAGCCAAAGTTTTATGTAGAAAGAGATTAATAGCAATATATACCTCATAGGATTGTTGCAGGGATTGAATGAGATATTTTGATAAGGTTTTTCGAGCTATACAATGCTCCACTAAATGTTAGGATTGACAGGAGTTTTAAGTGGTATAATGGTGATAAAGATGGATGAAAAGAAAGTAACATGTTGATTCATGACACACTCTCATCCTTGGCTCATGCAGGCCTGGTGTTATTACTTAGTGAATTAATCAGATAGGCAGTCACAACCCCGACCCCCATTCAAAAGAAAGGAATTGCTGTGTATTCCTATGAAGTTTATCTTTTAAAATTTTAGTTTTTCACTTAAACTGTTTTCCAAAGTATCAGCATTACTTATACTTCCTTCAGCTACGTGTAAGCAAGCATGACGGGCCATGTTCTTTTAGGCAGCTAGTAATGTTAGACTTTACTTTTTTTTACCGACACATGACATATACCAGGTTATCTCATTGTATGTTTGATAGGCTTTGCTCTGATCATTAATGATGCCAAACCTCTTTTCATCTGTGTATGAGTTTCCATTTCTGCAGAATGTCTGTTCATGTTACTTGACTTTTTCCTAATTTGGTCGTTTGTGCTTCTTTTATTGATTATTAGGAGTTCTTTATATTTTTCTAGTCACTGGGTTTTAATTTAAATCATTATACTTTTCATTGCTTGGGGTGTTTTGATAATCTCTTATCCCCAATTCCTACTTTTGATGCTCTTATCCATTTCTTTAAAGATTTAAAGTATATTTATTTTATATTTGATATCTGATTATTAGTATACCTGAAGGTTTTTGTCTATGGGCTTATGACTGTTGTTTCTGTAGTCCCGCCTGTGGGGCCTTGTTTCCTTACATGTTTTGCAACTTAAAACAAAATGAAATATAATTGACATACAACATCATATTAGTTTTAGGTGTACAACATAATGATTTGATATTTGTATGTATTGTGAAATGATCACAATAGTCCTGTTAACATCATCACCACGCATACTTGTAGTTATAGAATTTTTTCTTGTGATAAGAAATTTTAAGATTTACTCGTAACAACTTGCAAATATGCACTACTGTGTCATTAATTATAGTAGCTACATCGAGCATTACGTCTCCATGAATTACTTACTTTATAACTGAAAGTTTGTACCTTTTGACTCCCTTCACCCCTTTTACTCACCCCCTGCCTCTGTTTTGCAACTTTTTGTCATGATCTTTTGTTTGCTGGAGCTTTGTGGTAATTTTTGAGCCTTGGATTAAAGGTACATATCTCCAGACAGGATCTTCTTTTATTTCTGCCAGGCTTTATTAACCATGGGAAATAAATAAATTGTCAGCGTCTAAGCCTTTCATACTGTGTAGGTGATGTAATTGGACACAGCAAACATGTGAGAACCAGCTTGTGGTTATGAAAATGTTTTTCCTATTCTGATCAGCATCAGGCTTGAGACAAGCAAGTGTCCTTGCTTCTCAGGGTATTTTGTCTCATTTTCCTGCTTCATACTGGGCTTTATTTGCAAATGCTCCAAGCAGACTTCCTTGTCTGAGTCTTCTGTCGCTCCCAGGTGTTTGGCCTTCAAAGGGGAAGCTTTAGGTCTCAGGGATCAGCGTATCATGTCTGTATTTGTGCTTTTGCTTCTTCATTTCTCTTGCGTTTGAGGATTTTCTTTGTTTTCCTGTCAACTCACTGATGCATTAAAAATATGTATGTATTATTGTTATTTTATCCAGAATTTTTAGGTATTGTGTAGTAGCAAGGCTTGTTAGGATGTCAAGTTTGCAATATACCTGAGAAACCCTTGTTTTGTTTTTGTATGATTAAAGAGGTTCCCCTGACTGAGTCCTCTCTGATCAGAAGTAAATGTACCCCAAAGGTCTAGCTTCCATCCCTAGAGCCATTGAGAGTTAAAAAGGCTGGATGTCATTGTCAAAGTATTACTCCCACCCTCCCCTGGCCAGGGAGCCAAGACATGACTTTGACTTCTCCTTTTTAATATAATTTCATTTGTACTTATAGCTGTTGCAGTACGTTGAGTCAATTGCTTCTCATCTCTTAGTGTAATGGAGATGACATAGCACCTTCATTTCCCACCGATGGTAGAGTTCTACATAGGGTGCCAGTGACTCATTTATTTTCAAGTCTCAAATTTCAGTACATATTTGTTATTTCAGTGAAGACAACCAACTTTCTAATTGCACTGTGTTTTGTTATAACTTGGACTTGAACATAAAAATATTGCTGCGATATTTTTTATCACAAAAATCCAGATAAATTTTTAAAAAATAACAGTTGTGGTTGTCAAGTTATTTTATTTGTTGCTTTGGTAATCAACAACTTTCTTAAAAAATGTTGTAGTCCAAAATAGACTTTTTTAAAGAGAGGAGCTTGAGTTAGGGAGTAAGAGATTATATTTTCTATATTTTTTCTACGTGTGATACTCTAATTCATTAGCTTTTAAACTTATTTCAAGATGAATATATAAATAGCTTTTGTATAAGTTGGAAGTAAAACATTAAAGGTATTGGAATTTGGGCATCAAAACAACTTTAGAGATGATGGGTCTCGTGGACAATTTAGGAATCTCAAAACTCATCCAGCCTGGACTGTCACTTTGAAGAAACAGAGTGACCCAGAAAAGTGACCTGAGATGCGAAACGTCATATATCCTTTTATTTTCAGAGTTATGATTGGAAACAGCATCTCCTAGTTGAGCACACTCTTTTCTGTGCTGTGTGGTTTTCCTCTTCATATGCCATGTTTAGCAAAGCATTTCAAATTTTTTTATATCTGTAAATTTAAAAAAAGTATGTTTATGTGTTTTGCAAATGAACTTACCACCCTCATGTTTCAAATTAATTTAGGAACCCAGACATTTTACCTTAAAAACAGAAAGAATATACAATAATCTTCAGAATTTATGGGACTATTAAGTGGGCAACACAGTTGTAAGTTTATTTTTATAATGTGTGTAATCACCATGACTGGAGGCAAACTCATCTGTTTATTAGAGCACAAGAATCAGGAAGTCTGAGATGTAGACAGTTCAGGATACTAGGGAAGTGAAAAATAGCTTCTCCTGAAATGAGAACACTGCTTTTTATAAACAAATGGCTATCATTGTTTCCTGTTCTTGAACCCTATTAAATACTCTTTTGAAACATCATCAGCTCTCTGTAGCTCCAGAGATAACCATAAATACGTAAAACTATATAAGAAGTTATAAAAACACACAGACATTTCATATCAACAACGTTTTTATTTTTATTGTTGCTAACTAATGACAGTAATGGTAACTGGCATTTCTTAAAACACTTCCTGTAAGCCAGGCACTGTGCTAGGCAATGGGCATTAGCTCACTGAATCCTAACAGCAACCCTAGGGAGTAGATTTTCTTTATAGATTAAAAAAGGTTCAGAAAGCTTAAGTAGGTTGTCCACAGTCAAGTAGCTAATGAGTGGTGAGGCTGGGCGAAGAAGCACATAGATCTGCCAGACTCCAAGGCCCATCTCACTTCAGTTCTCTCTCATCTCCTCAAATAGCTTGCTGAGAACAGTTCCATTTCTGGTGTAAGGTTAGGAAGTTTCACTGTGGGTTGTGAGGCTATGTTACTCTGAATCTCTTTTTCCAAGACAAGCTTCAGGGCAAGTATAATAAGCAATGATCATGGGAGAAGGAGGATTAAATAAGAAGGAATTAATATCTATTGAAGGAAATTGGTATTTACTGAGTACTTTCTGTGTGTTAGGCAGTACAGATGTTTTTGCAAAATTTACTTACTATTTCCATGCTGCCATTCCACAAATATTTACTGAGTGCCTGTCGTGGGTTTGTCACTGTGCTAGGAATACAACCATGAACAAAAACAAAAGTCCTTATACTCCTGGAGCATATTATCCAATGTAGGACACAAACAACATACAGATCAGCATTTAAATGTATAACATGTCAGGTGGTGATAGTGCTATGGGGAAAATTGAAGCAAGTTCAAGGGTATTGGATGAGGAGGGTAGGGAGGGTAATATTATATAAGATTGTTCAGGAAAAACTTTCTTTTAAAAAGGTGACATATGAACAGAAATCTAGACACTATGAGGCCTTGTAGGCCATGGTACAAGCTTTGGACTTTACCTTGAATGAAGTGGGAGGCTACTGGAGGGTTTTGAGTATAGACCTGAGGTACTCTGACTGTGTGTGTGTGTGTGTGTGTGTGTGTGTGTGTGTTTATTAGAAACAAATCTCTTTATTTTGTTTTTTTACCTCTATTAAATTTATTGGGGTGACCCTGGTTAGTAAAATTATATAGATTTCAAGTGTACACTTCTACAGTACATGATCTCTATACTGTGTTGTGTTCACCTTCCAGGGTCAGTTCTTCCATCGCTTCGCACAGGTCCAGCCAAAGTAACGCCTGGGCATGAGTTGTGATTTTATTACAAAATCATGACCATGTGGGCTTATGATTACATAAATAATGCCCTTTTTTAGGAGCTGGTAATTTATACCAGATCTTTTATTACAAAATCATAAGCATTTTATTATAAAATCGTAACTCCAGTCTGGGTGTTACTTCCGCCAGACCTGCATTTGACCCCCACCTTTAACCTCTCCTACCACTCCCCTCCCCCGCTTACTGTCTGGTAACCACTAAATTATTGTCTGTCTATGCATTTTTGCTTGTCTGTCTTGTCTGTGGGTTGCTTTCAGTTTTCTACCCACATATGAGTGAAGTCATACAGTTCTTTATTTTTCTTAGCATGATAATCTTAGGATCGATCCATGTCATCACAAATAGCAGTATTTATCTTTTCTTAAGGCGGAGTAATATTCCCTTGTATGTGTGTACCACATCTTCTTTATCCAGTCACCTATTGAAGGACACTTTGGTTGTTTCCATGTCTTGGCCTTTGTGAATAGTGCTGCAGTGAACATAGGGGTACATATATCTTTATGGATAAATCTGAAATCTGAAAATATGACATGTGCTTTTAAAGACTCAGTCTAACTTCTTTGTGGAGAATATGAGTAGATTGTTGAGGGACTAGGAGAGAATGTGACTTAGAATAAGAAGTCACTGTCATTCATTCAGGGCCTGCTTTGCACTTTATGTTTATCATGCCTAATCATTTCAGTAATCCAGTTGAATTAGGTTAACCCTGTGCAGCAGGTGATAGGACTCTAAAGCTCCTAGTGTCTTAGAATTTGCCGAAGGCCATACAGCTATGACTGTAGGAACTATCAAGTTGACAACTTTGGCACAGGTCTTTAAAATGACAGCTGTCATTGAGGGTGTACTCCTGCATGTCATATTTGATACTAAGTGCCTTTAATATATTACTCTTATACACCTGTGCTGAGAGGTAGGTATTATTCCCATTTGTAGACGAGAAGCCCAAGGTTCACAGAAGTTGTGACTTCATGACTTGCAGCAAGTCCCCATAGCTAGTAAGTGAACTGGAAATTGAAGCCCTGATCTGTGGACCTCCTACTTAAAACTGTGGTAAGGCAAAGAATTTTAAAATTGTGAACAATTTGACTTTTCTTCACCTTTCTGCCTTTTTCCCCTGGGCTTTGACTGCTTTCAGGTGATCCACACCATCCTTTGTTTGGGGAGGAAATTGCCTGGTAGGTTACTAATAGCTTGGGATATCTTCGTATATTTTATTATCCCTCCTATAAGTACATGCATTTTTACAAGCCTGTCACAAGGAGGGGAACTTTGAAGAGTGACTCTCCAATGGGAGAATTTCAGACATTGTGGCACCCATTTTTTGGTAGGGTCTTCTGACTCCATCAGATCACGGGAAAGATTGTGTTCTCCTTGGAGAATCAGGAAGACAGGTGATAAGATGAGGCTATCTGTTTCCATGAGTCAGCAGAGTGGTGATGATGAACCTGTACTCTGACCTAGGGAAACAAGAGGAGAGCATTGTCACATTTTAATGAAAAGCATGTACCCCACGCCGTATGAGGGGAGACCTCCCCCCACAAAACAGAAAACAATTATCATCCATTTCTTTGACTTGAGAGGGACTGTGCACTTGAAATTTGTTCTTCTGGGTCAGACGGTCAACCAAAGTTTTTATCTGGAAGTTTTGAGAAGGTTGCACCAGGACCTGCAGAAGAAATGTCCTGAATGTAGGAAACAGATGACTGGTTCCTTCACCATGACGAGGCACTTGCCCACACCGTGTTGAGTGTTCAGCAGTTTTTGACCAAAAACGGTGTGACCCCTCTGCCCCTGCGCCATTCACCCTATCTCGCCCCAAGCGACTATTTTTTTGTTTTCCTGGATGAAAAAAGTCCTCAAAAGGAAACATTTTGCTGGTGTGGAAGAGATGAAACAAAATTTGGCAGAATCACGAAAAGGCATCAAAATTCACAAAACAGTTTCGAGCAGGGGAGAAAGCATCCCAATGGGTGTATTACATCAAACGGGGTGTACTTTGAAGGTGACTGAAGTTTAAACACGTAAGAATAAATACACAATATTTTATAAGTAAATTCTGTGTTTTTTGGGGTTCCCTTTTGTATTTCTCTTGAGTAGGACCAGGCTGTGTTTCTGTTAGTACAGAGGCTCATTTGTCTCCTTGAATCTCTCTCTGTGATGGTCAGAACTGGCTCTAGGGAAAACTGTGAGGTGGACAGAGTTTATCATGCTTTACCTCCAGGATCCTCAGTGTTCCCGCTTCCTTTTATCAGAATGTTTCCTTAGGATGTAATCTGATGCTCAACCTTATTTAAAGTATAAATGACTGATAATCACTTACTGTTTTCTATCTATTAGATGCTCGGTTAGAAACAAAAAATAGTTTTAAACCTAAAGAATCTTTACTATTGGAATTTTAGACATCAGTGTGCAGGTGATGTGAAGGGAAGTGAAAAATATTTTTCAAGTCTTCAAAATGACATACTTTTTGGTACTGTAACTATAATTACTGCTGTTTTAAGTACTCTGTACCTGGTTTTCATCCTATCTTTTCATTTTAGAATGAAATACTGTAAACATGTTTTGGGTATCATATGCTAGGCAGGCTCATATTATTGCTTTACATACATTATATCACTTTACTATTGTATAGCATCCAATTAAGTAGGCATGATTATCCACATTTATTATAGAATGTGGGCAAGTCGGAGAGGTTAAACAACTTCCTTATGGTAGCAGGGGTGGTGAGTAATGGGGCTGCGGGGAACACTGTGGCCTCCTAGCTCAGCCCAATAAAACTCCTACATAGTCTTTCTTCCCATGAAAATATATAGTGTATGGATTATAGAAGTTGTTTCTACTTCCCTGAGATGTAGTAAAGGTGAAGCATAAAACTCTTTTAAAGTAATATTGTAGCCAGCTGTATTAGGGTTCTCCAGAGAAACAGGACCGATAGGACACACACACACACGCACGCACGCATGCACGCACGCACGCACGCTGACATAATTGTGGGGCTGGCAAATCCAAAATCTGTAGGGCAGGTTGGCAGGCTGGAAATTCAGATAAGACAGGATGCAGTCTTGAGTCTGAATTCCGCAGAGGATCAGACTGGATTCTTAGGCAGGATTTCTGTGTTGCAATCTTGAGGAAACTTCCTCCGCCTTCAAGAAACCTTAGTCTTTGCTTTCAAGGCCTTTAACTGCTTGGGTGCAGCCACCTACACTACGAGGGTAATCAGCTCAAAATCACACCTAAAAAAGTACCTTTGCAGCAGCGTCTAGATGCGGGTTTTGCTGAAAAGTATGTGCCATGGCTTTGCCAAGTTGACACATAAAATTAATCATCACACCAATAAACAATAATTTTCACTGAAGAGATGTTCGAAGGTACCCGGGTTCTCTGCCTGCTAACTCGGCAGCTGGTTCCCGTGCTGTGGGTACAGACACAGGACCAGTTCAGGAGGAGATGCAGCTGGGCCCAAGAAAACAGCTCTTCATTTATTCCATGATGCATGTGTCTGGTAGAATTCGTGTTGTTTTGTGGACATGAATATACATTTAATAATTTTTTTCTTGATTTTATGTTATTGTTGGAGGAAGCTATCAGGCTGGCTGGGAAAGCACCCATTGAGAAAGGGAGGAGAAAAAAAAGCCTTAAGCAATATTTCAAGGTCATGAGCGCAGCTGGGAAGGGGAGAAAGGTCAGGGGATTGGAATTCACATAAATAAGTGTGCGGCATGACTAAGGGGGAGCGACGTGGGCCTGCACAGCCACAGCACAGGCTCATGACGATGAGGGCGCCCTGCGATGGGCACTGTGAAGGAGTGAATGCATTTGCTTTCTGAGCCCAGTGGGAGGATTTTACCTATTTTCTTGTTATAGACACTTGGAAGTCAGAAAAATATGGATATTGCTATTTTTGTGTTTTTAACTGGCATAATGTCACAGCTCATAAAAGGTTACTAGAAATATGTGTAAATGGCATGTCTGCTACATTCTCTAGTACAGCTCCTGTATGAAAGGGCACCATGCCTACGATGCTTTACACACTCTTGTTCTCTATGTGTATGAGAAGAAAGACAAATGAAGGATTGGTGGCTCAGTGATGCTTTGGTCTAGCATGCTACCATCTCAGCAGACCCTTGCAGCTTCGCGGAGGGGCAGGTTTCCACAGTCACACACTTCAGTGCTGGGAGCCAGGGGTGGAGTTGGAGGAAAGTAGGGTCTCTTGGAGATTGGTGTCCAGTTATCCTTTTATCTTAAACCAGTCTGTGTCACCATGCACTCAGCGGCTTATCAGAGAGACTTGACATTTAGAGTTTCCTGTGTGACTCATCTGGGGCTCTCTCATTTTTCTGCTGCCCTTCTCTGGCTCTGCATTCTTACACTTCTGCCTGACTTCTGACCGTCTTCTCTCTTTTTCTAGGTAAACTACCTGAACTTCTTACTTTACCAGGCACAACCCAGCCTTCTTCTGGCCTTCTCTGTTTCTCGTCTCTAAATATTTCTCAAATCCATCCTCTCCTTTCCCTCCCTCATGTCAGTGATTTAGTGCAGGCTGTCATCATTTGCTGGACTATTACAATAACTGCCAACTCATCCTGTGTGAGGTTGATGCCCCTCCAGTCCATTCTCTCCATGGCTGTCACCCATCTATCAGGGCAAATGACTTTTAACTCTTCAGCAACAATATGGCTCTCACAAGATCAAGTCCAAGCTCTACCATTGCATGCAGGTCCTTCATGATCTCCATGCACCTACCACCTGCTTCCCTAGCCTCATCTGCTGCCACTTACACCTCAGGCTTCTGAGCACCTTAGGATTTTATGGGGTTAGATAACTCATAGGTTTCTACATCCTTCTCTTCTCTCCCCACTGTCTTCTTATTAGTTACCTTACTACCCATATTGAAATGCGGTGGTGATGAGCAAGCCAGCAAACAAATCCATTCCTTTTATCTCTGGTTCTAGTGTAATACAAAGCAGCTTTAAAATGAAAAATGTTGCTGGGGGATGGAGGAGATGCAGGAGGAGGTAGCTGCTGTGGTGAGTGTGTGTATGTGTGTGTGTGTGTGTGTGTGTGTGTGTGAGAGAGAGAGAGAGAGAGAGAGACAGACAGACAGACAGACAGATACTTGACATATCTACCCCTAGGTAAGCAGAACCTCCTCAGTTTCTACTTACATGGGACCCAGCTGTTGGAGCCAAGATGGGTCAATGGATTCATTCAACGGACAGTCATTGGGGTCTGCTCCCAAGAATTGGGACTTTAAAGTAGATAAGCAGTCACTGCCCACATATTGAATTTGAATCTTAGTCTATAAACTCTGGTGTCAGATATATCTTTTTTTTTTTTTTTTTTCATCTCAACTTAGGTTCTGACTCCCAGCCTCCTATTTTGCCAGGCTTGGTGCTTCTCACTTCCTCCACCTCAGCATTGTGTTAAGATTCTGAGGTCTTCTCTAGAATTGTATGCCTGAAATCTATGTAATCCTTGCTAACAGATGTCACCCCAATAAGTCTAACAATAAAAATGAATTTAAAAGAAAAAAAAAGATTCTGGGGTCTTATAAGATGCCAAAATGCCAGCAAATAGGAGGGGACATTTTTGTCTCCAGGTAATAGGGCCATTTGGGCTGCTTCTGGGTTACTCTCAGGACACAGGGATGTCTTGAAAGGCTAACCATGTAGGCCATCCCCCTAAATGCACGCATCTGTGTCTGGGTGTCCCTCTGGGATTCCAGAAGTCCCCTGCTCCAGGATGCACAGACACTCCCTCCAGCCCAAGGGGGCCTCCTTTTACACTGAGGAGTCCTCTGCCCTGCTCTGTAATCTTAGCCTCAACAGTCTTAAGTGTGGGGAAAGTAAAAGCTAGGTATGTTTGCAGCCTGTTCCTACTTCCTGCCCTGACAACACAGTTTCCTCTAGCAATAAAGCAAGGAAGGGACAGGCCCAGATGACCTTCTGGAATACAGATCTATTCCAAAGACAAAATGAAACCTGAGGTGGCTCTTAGTATGAATACAGAGGCGTTGGGCCACGTACTTGTCCTGGATGGATCTCAAGAGCTCTGAGACTGGGATCTTAGGGAAAAGACCTTAGGGAAAACCCAAGTATTAGGTAAGGGCATATGTAACGCATGTAGCATTTATTTCCCAGAGTGGGCAGCTGCGATGGGTCTGGGTTTTCGCCATCCAGCATGAAGCAACCCAGCTGAGCAGAACCTTCCACAAAGCCTGCTCAGAGGCAGCAGACCGCCTTGTGTATAGGAACTGCTCCCTGGTCCCAATCGGGTGTGGCTTAGGTTAGCAGGATAATTTCCACTTAACACACGGGAAACAAGCTCTGTTTTCCTCAGAAGGAGGACGTGCCAGGCACTTAAAGTTCATGGATTTAGTTAGTTTCAGGGAAATAAGAAAACTTCGTTTTTTTTTAATGAAAAAGTAATTCTTCCTCTTGATTGAAGTAGTAACTGAAGTGAGGGAATAATCATGTAAAAGCCATTATCAAAAGTCATTTTCTGAAGTCTCATTAATGAAGACAGATAATGAAAATGAAGGTACAAAGGCACAACCCTGCTTATGTTTCAACAGGGAAGAATTGAATATAATTGCTTTTTAAGATAGCGTGTTTGTCTATGTTTTTGTCGTTTGTCTCCAACAATGGAAACAGTGAATTTCAAAGAAAAAAGACTGAGTTTAAAAGGAAATAGAGAGGAATGTATGGGAAAGATATCAGAGTGTCCCCCAAAATTGAAGGTTCAAAAACCAAGCTTGGAAAGGGTAGTTCTGGGAGCTACATTGGCCTTGTCCCCTCAGAGCGCTGTTAGTATGACCTCGTCCCAGTAACTTCCAGTCTCTGTCTCAGTTTGTTGTTTCAAATTTCCTGGAATGACAATCATATAGGCTCAGCTGGAGTTAGTCGTCCAACCCTGGCCCACACGGGTGTGAACAGGTAACATCACTTTATGCTAAAATTTACTTAATGCTTTCTACATATTGGGCATTGCTCTTCGTGCTTTCCAAGAATAATTTATTCTGCCACAACGACCCTTGGTATTATATAGTTATGTTTCCCGTTTCTCCAGTGAGAAAACCTGAGCCCAGAGAGGCCAAGCAGTTTTCCAAGGTCATGTAGCTTTCAGGCAACATTCAGTCTTTGGCATGACATGCACATACCTGTAACTTTTTGACTAGACAGCATAGAATAGAAGATTGTTGGGGTTTGGTCTCTGCAAACATCCCGTTATTATACCTCGGGGCACCATGTAAGTATCATAGCCCAGATCTTTTTTCCAACAGAAGTCAGAGTCATATCCTGGCTGTCTGAAGCCAGGCAAGGGTAGGAGAAACATGTCGGGAGCAGAGCTGACCAGGGGTAGGGGCAGGAGCCAGAAAAAGAGGGAATCAATCAGCAGTAGTAAGGATGGGCGGATGGCGAGTTAGATACACCAAGGTTATGAGCCAGCACGTACTGATTCACACAGATGGGTTCCATTTCGTGGGCATTTGAAATGTGAACCTGGGTTCTTGGGGCAGAATGAGACCAGCACTTGGATGTCCGTAGGAACGTGACATCACTAATTTAACTGAGGTCTTTGGGTAGCCTTCTTCTTTTTTGTTTTGTTCTTTTTCATCTAGTCTTCTTCTCTTTATTTTTAAAGCTGTCATCCCCTTTTTATTAATCACTATGATCTCTGCTTTCTCCTCCTTTCTTATTCCTTTACTCTCTGATGCAACCATGTTACCCATCCCTATACCAGGGCCCCAAAGTCATATGCCCACAGGGGCCAGGTATCATCAGTGAATGAAGTGGGCCCGGTCAGGGTTGTGTCCCACTGGAAAGCATAAGTCCTTTCTAGTAAGAGGAAATTACTTCTAGGCTCATTGTTCCATATCTGAATTTTTGTGCAAAATTCCCAATTTTTAAATGTTTGCCATTAATTAGATTTTTCAACAGGCAGACCAGTCACAAAGCATCTGCAGGATGGCTCTCTCAGCTGTCAGCAATTTTGGATGTGATACTGTTGGAGCAGTGAAGGAGGTGGGAAACACTTACGTCTCCATCCTGGCTTCTAGAGGGACCATAGATATTCCAGTCTATTTCTCTCTCATAATTGGCTTTATATGATAAACCCTATTTTTATGTGTTTATTTATATTATTCCACTGGAAGACATTTTTCAGCATAATATGTAAAATAATAATATTTAATTATAAGTTGACTATCACCTTTGGTCTCCCAGTTAGATTTTAATCTCCTCCAGGGTAGAATCCTGTGAGTGCTTAAGACATAATAATAATTGATATAAATAAACATCGTTTTAAAATATAAGATTAAATATTCTCTAGTTAAAGAGGTGTTTTCAGTATTTGAGTTCGTCTTCCTAATGTGTTTCTTTTTTGTGGAGTGATTTTCAGAGTTATGTTTGTTTTTCTTCCACGCAAGTTATTTGAAATTTCTTCCTCAGTTTGGAAAGACAGATGATTTGCAGATGTTCAAGGGCAAAATAGTTTTTGATGCCTTTGTATCTATGATGATTTTAATATTAAATTAAGGTGGACTTGGAAAAAAATAGGTGTCTATGCTATTTTGAAAGATTTTTGCAATTTCAGAAAAATGTGGTATTTTGATACATAATGTAGTTTTTTTTCTTTTATTTGTAATCTGTTTGGAGAGAGGATTTGTGGAGGGGTACGAGTACATAGGACCAAGGACTCTTGGAGTTGGAAGAGACCCTGGAGTCAGTTCAACATTCCTCTCAGTGAAGGCTTGGTTGCTTGGAGTAGGTGGGTGCTCAACACCGTTTTTGAGTAGTTTCATATTTTTGGATGGTTGTTCTTGATTGTGAACTGACACCTGTATCTGACCATTTCCATGCACTTGGCCTAGTTCTAAGCACAGAACAAGTCTAATTCTTTTGGGCTTCCTAAATATATGGTAAGATCTTTGACGGCTATGATTATATGTTTCTCCCAGTGCCTGGGACCACATTTTAGGGCACTGAATTACACATGGTTGAGAGCACAGGGTTTAGGGTTAAAAGGACCCAGACGGAAATCCTTGCTGCACCTGATGGGATGACTGTGGAGAAGTTACTTAACCTTCCTAGGCAGCTGTTTCCTTGTTGGGTTACATGGAGTATTAAATAAGACAGTGAGTGAAAATGCTTAGCATAGTCCCTGAATATAGTCATTCAATACATAAATGATGCTGTAGTTAGAATATGCTGGTTAATACAAAGCTGCCTAGAATCTGAAGCCATGCTCCTCATGGAAATGAGTCTTTTATGTTATACTTACCTCATAGAGCTTCTTACGCAGCTAGAGGAGAATAATGTTGGAAATTTCTTTTCTCCTTTGTCCCATCAGTGAGCTCAGTTTCCACAGAAATACAGTATCGAGGAACACACTACCCAATACACACTCTGCATACACCAGGAAGAGTTTGTGTCCCCAATTCCAAGGTCTTCTTTTGTTGGCTCAGGACCAAGGCCTCTCCACCTATTATGGAAAGAAACCCTGGACTCCCTTAACTCTTTGCCCAAAACCCATCCCTTGTGTCCGAGAACCTTCCAGCTTGTCCTGCCTTGGCTCTCTCTTTCCTCTGCAGCCCCGCCCAGGCTCCTCTTCCTCTCTGGGTTAAAGGCTCCCACAAATCTCTCCCGGAAAGCGGGGAGGGAGAGCCAGCTGCAGCCTCACCAGCCTGGAGGCCTCGCTCCCTCCCTTAAAGGTAGTTTTCAGCTCAGAGGCTCATCAAGAGTTTTTACGGGAATTATTCGACTTGTTTTGAAAAAATTTTAAACTAAAACATGTACCCAGTCCTCTGCTGTCACTCACATATTCTCGTACATTTTCCTTACTGTTTTCTTTGATAGTTATTTGTGGTAGACATGGTTTTCCCTGAGATCTCTAAAATCTGATAATGTGCCTTTGCCTTTTGACTTATTTTCAAGTAAAAAATGTAATATATAGGGATAGTCTTGGGCCATGGCTTGTATTTTTATACTATATATGTAAGAAGTTAGTATTTGTACTTACTAATCAAAGAGATTAAAAACAAAATTGGATCTTCCCTTTTTCTGTTTTCATGTCTTGTTTTTGTTTATGTAAAATATAAAAAAAATTTATGATATTGAACAGACCACATGGTCACCAGACTGTATATTAAGTGAATAACAGAAGAGCTTCTTCCTTATGCTTTCATCTAAAGCTGTGCTTGGGACTGAGGCAAGCAGATGGCCTTCCTTTGGCCTCTTGTTGACTTAGGTACCTACTTCTTTAAGTGTCTGGGAAGACATGCTATGCGTCATTGCTCAGATGGACATGTCACTGTGTACATGCAACCCAGGGATCTTCATCTTGTGTGAACAGGCCAAACCTAAGGAACACTTAAAACACGAAACAAAACAAGACAGGCCTTCCTGTGTTTTCCCCACCCCTTCATTTAGAAAATATTCAAATTTACAGAAAAATTGAAAGAGTACAACGAATACTTATTGTTAACCCATTGCTGCATTTACTAATTCTATTTTTTACAATTGAAAATAAGACATCATGAGTTTCCTCAGCCTGAATCTTCTAGGCTAGGAACACTTTCCTATAGAACCACAATACCATGATCACACGTTAGAAAATTAACAATAATTTCCTAATATTTTCTAATTAACCAATCCATGACCCATGTTTGCATTTTCCCAATTGTCCCTAACATCTCTTTTTAGCTTAAAAATAAAACAAACCAGAATCCAATCAAGGCACACAATGTGGTCATCCATCTTTTGTCTTTTTAAATTTAGAATAATCCCTTCTTTTACAGGGATGTGTATATTTCATGACACTGACCTTTTTGAAGAATGCAGGATAGTTAATTTGTAGAATACTCCACAATCTGGATTTGCCTAATTGTTTCCTTATGTGCTTTTTTAAAAAATATTTTTTTGTTGTTGTAAATTTTTGGGAATTTGAGGACTGTCTGGAAAGAATCCAGCCATAAATGCCTCTATTTTTCACATTACATGGCTGGATATTTTCTGGACAGCCTTCGTATACTTACACAAATGTGCACAAATAATTTGGGGGTTTGTGACAACTACCTTTCCAGTGTCTGGGATTCTAAAAGTCTGGCTATTTTACAAACCCTTATCTGTGCACTTGTTTCTCTGTTACATTTAGAGAATTCCTGGTGCAGAGACAATTTCCTGGCATGTCCCTACAGGTCTGAGTGCTCAGATTGGGCGACTTCCAGTTTAGGCAGTTCCATTGTACTTATCGCAGATCCCCCACCGGGGTTTCAATTAGAGAAGTTATTGTTTAGTTCCCCTTCTAAAAATGTTGTATTATGTAATTATCCTGGCTTAGGAGATTTGGGTTGTTTTTATACTATGTGAATGAATTAGGAAAGTCATTTTAAAGCTCTTGGTGATCGAATTCGATTGTTAAAACTGCTTTAATAACTAGGTTGTAGTAAGACACAATACAGGGTCTTTAGGTTTCTCACAAACTCTTGTGGGTTCTTTTTGGTTGTATCGATCCAACATCAGTCTGGAGGTGGCTCACGGTCCTTTATTTTTAAAAAAGGCCAAATGTTAAAAATATGATGACCTAGGCTAACTTTGTCTTTACTATCATAATTATCCTTTCCCTCTTTCCTTGTACTCCACAGCTCTTTCCCATTTCTCTTGTTGTCAACACGCATGCCAAATGGTGATGACAGATGATGGTGTAAATTGGGGTCTTAACCTGGGGTCAGTGGGTCAATGAACCCCTTAAAATTGTATGCAGACTTTGTGTGTTTTTGCTTATGTGCTTTGTTTTGGAGAGAAGTTTCTACTGATTTCATCAACTTTCCAGTGTTGTCCGTGGGCCCCAAGTGGTTAGTTACAAGCACTGGCTTAAATAGTTACTTCTTACTAGGGCCTTTTTGTGTATTTGTTTTAGATTAAGAAATTACAAGGAATAAAATAAAATCCATTCATATTAGTCATCACCCAGAGATAACCACAATTTATATACTGATACATAATTATCAATCTACCTATTAATCTATCAATCATTTCTGTCTGTCCATCTACATATACACATGCATACACAAATTTTTTTGGGGGGGGCGGAGTTGGTTCCCTGTCCGGGAATCGAATCCAGACTGCGACCTAGTCACTGCACCACCAGGGAACTCCCACAGGTATTTTTTTTTTTTTTTAGGAATCATTTTATATGAATTCTTTGCATTTTGCTAAATGTAGATCAATAACATTTTTGTTTCATTGCTGCAGGGTAGTCCATTGTATGAATACACTGTAGTTTATTTAACCAATCTCTTCTTGATGGACACTGATGTTTCTGTTTTAACAGGGATCAAACCTTAGGCAGTAAGAGTAGAAGAAGAGATAGGAACATGGGGTTTTGCTAGTCACAAGAGCCCTCTTCCTTTGTCTTACCCTTCTCCAAGCCCCACATCAAAGGTTAGGCTCTGGACTTTGTGTCAGAAGGTTTGCTTTTTTCAAAAGAAAAGACAACTGTACTTGTATACTTTTCTCTAACCTCCAAGATAGCGACATGACTTGGCAAGTCATTTCAAATCAATAAATAGTATAATAGTTTTAGAGGATTGATTGACCTCAGAGCAGCTTCATTTAAATCTGTTCTCAAGTTTTAGGATTCATATGGGCCTAACTTTATAATAGTTATATTTTTAAAAGTATTTATGAAAATTGTTGTGGAAAACAAATCTATTACTTTAATTGTTAAAACGCTTGAATCATGTAGCCTGGGAGTGATATATTTACCATATATAAATATGTATGATTTCTCTCAATCTCTATGTGTCTCTATTTTTTTGTGTGTGTGATATATTGCTGAAAGTGGTGTTGCTGATTATCTTTTCTTTCTTTTCTCTCTTATCTGTTTACCAGTGACACTACCAGATTAGAAGCTGCCCCAGTCAACACCCTGGGGTCCAGGGGTACTAACTGTTCCCATCTGGCTACATGTGATTAATGGTGTTTATGTCATGGTGTAAATAACATTTTGCTGTTCAATCAGCTGAGACTCTGGCCATTAAAAAAATTTGCTCTACAAAAATCAATAGCCAGTGGTTTTTGGAAAAGAGCAATTCTTTAACAGTTATTTCCTAAGTCTGTTTGTAAAGATAAACAATCACATTACTATACTCGTTGAAAATACTGCAGGTAACAAGAAGAAATATAATCTCACAGATAAAGGATGACCTTAAAATAAGGACAAGTAGGAAACCATTTTAAGGAAGACAGAAGGCAACCCAATACCCTTTTGAAAGTCTTTAAGAATGTTGCCCTTTTTCATGCATCCAGCCAACAACACAGCCTCAGAGAGCTCCAGATGAATTTCCAGAAAAGCATGGAAAATAAATGAGGTTGATGATAGCATTCTGTGACTGACTTAATTCCACTTACAATTCTCTATGGACCCTAGGTATAGTACAGAAAATCAATTTTATTTATTTATTTGCCTCAAGTGTGCCTACGACGTAATTGCCACTAGGAAAACATACAACATCTAAATAAATAAATTAGCTAAGGGGTGAAATTTCATGGACAATAAGATGGGAGGCTGCTTTTTTTTGGGAAAAAATACAGCTTAAGATAAACCTTAGATGCTTTGCTTTGCAGGAAATATTATGTGTACTCTTAAAATGATGGTGCTGACCACGTGTAGCAACATGCCTGAAAAGATGGTCGTCAGGTCAATAGTCCTGATGCACATATAGTTGATTGCATACGCCTTGGGCAAGTGCTCAGGGATGTTGCTCACACAGCCTGTTTTTGCTGCAGTTACCCTGCTTTTGTGAGCACCTCACTGTTTTTGCTCCAATTGGAGCATGCCTCACTGATTTCTTTCTGTAACTTGCATCTTAGGAATCTGTGGCTGCAAGTTACATATCAGGAATTCGAGTTAAACCAGTTTGGCATCTCCACCACGACCCTCTCAGCAAAGTGGACTTCTAAATGGGATAGTGGAGATTTCACTTTGATACTTTATTTATAACCTTGCTCAGGGCACAGATAGCTTTCTCGTAAGTTAGTGGCTCTAAGTAATCACAGACCTAAGCCAATAAAGAAGGAAGGAGTAACACCGAGTGCCTGTTCTCTGAATGGAAGATATAACCCTTTTATGCAAGGTATGGCCCTGAAGATTTGTCCCTGCTGAAAGAAGGGATGACTAACCTTTAGGCAAAGTGCTTTGGCAAAAGCATCATGTTTCCCATTTCACTGTGTAATGACCAGAAGCTCAGAAGAGCTCTGTTTCCTGTCACTGCACTGCATCATTCTCATTTACATTATTGGCAGCTATTACTTTGCTAGAAGTTTAAATTATCTCAAGAACTCTAAACTGAGTGCAGATGTTTGTTTATGGGACCCGACTTAGGCTTCTGAAAACAGTCTTTTGTGTTCTCCCAGTCTTAAGAAGAGGCTCTTCTCAGAATCAGCCCTTCCTCCCTCCTTGCTCTTTTCTGGGAACCTGCTTCACTTTCATGAAGAAAATTAAATAAAGAGGACAGAGGCGCAGACCTGTTCAGAAAGGAGCCTCCGGTGGTGAGGCGAGTTGGAACGGAAAGGAATTGGGACCCAACATCCTGCATTTGTGTTTTGTTTTTGAAACTTCGCGTTTGTTGCATTAATGAATTAACCAGCAGTCCAGTAATGGAAAATGTCCCTCTCGTCCTGGTGGGGGAGCCAAATACTATAGATTTGTAACAGGAAGGCTGTTGATTCTGGCTTCATTGTTGGGTCAGTCATTTGTGAGCTGGTGGCCGGACCGCAGGCCACACACTTTTGTGCAAATCTTTCATGTATTGGAACTGCCTGGGTATGGTTTCTACTGTCGGAGTCGTGGCTCAGAAAAAATGGTGAGCCCCGGGTTTCATTTCTTGTTTGTGTGTCCCCACAGCGCTCAGGAAGGTGCAGGATGCCGGGCTCAGTTTGGGGGCGGGGGTGGGGGGGTTGAATTGATGTGCATATGTGAGTGCTTTGCTGTTAATGCTTTTTTCCTGTGTCATCCTCTGTAGAGTTCCGGGAACGCGTCCTATCGCTGCTCCATGTCTTCCTCTGCGGATTTTTCCGATGAGGAGGATTTCAGCCAGAAATCTGGCTCGGCATCCCCAGCCCCTGGGGACACCTTACCCTGGAATTTGCCTAAACATGAGAGATCGAAAAGAAAGATTCACGGGGGCTCAGTGCTGGACCCTGCTGAGAGGGCAGTGCTTAGGATAGCAGGTAAGAGCTTCCGGGGAGGGGATGGAGCCCGGAGGAGAGTTATGGAAATTAACCCGTATGCTTTACGGGGGGCAGGGGGAGGGTGAGAAGGGGGAGCATATCTGGGCGCTGATGCACTGGGCACAGATTTTGCCCAAGGTTGGGGAGGAGGATGACCATGTTTACTTTATGCCCCGATTTATTGATAGAGCGGTTTGCCCTGCTTGCTGGTGACGAAGCTGTTTGGCCCCGTCTTCAGGTTGGATAAATCAATACCTTTGAAATGCAAGGAGGTATTTACCGACCTCCACATTAAACTTTCCCATTTACGCGCAGTGGCCACTGTGACAATCTGAAAGTACAGTATTAACTCCAGTGATTCCTTTTGTATGTATTTGCCAGAAGCTGTGAGAGCCTTCATTTTCATCTTTGCCCAGGAGCACTGAGCTACGCAGATTTAACTGGGGTGGATTCCTGGGTTTTGGTACCCAGGGTTGCAGAGGTTGTTCTAGCAACTCAGGTGCCATTTTTTTTCCTTTTTCTTCTTTTTAGTGTAGCATCACTGTCAGCATCATGTGCCTGTAGCAGCTTTCAGTCCCTAGTGCTTTTGAGGGTTTAGCCATCATGCATTCCTGATTAATTAATATATGGGAGGTGCTAGTGTTTCTGTTCTGTGTTACCCAGTGGTGTTCCCTTGCATTGGCCGTAATAGTCGAACCAGAAGTGATGGCTTGTTTTACTCAACAGAAAGCTGAGAACACTTTGGAAATTGATCCTCTACCTTTGCAGTGTATATGTGTTCTGTGTATGAGAGTTGCTTCCTGGGGCAGTTGTTCCTCCAGTCCCTATATATATGTGTGTGTGTGTGTGTGTGTGTATTTTTTTCTCTCTCTAGAAAATGGTGGTGGGGTAGGATGGGGCTGTCTTGTAAAGGTCAAAGGCCAGATATTTTTCCAAGTTAGCTTCTGCAGCTAGTAGGTTCAGCCTATTTTCCTCCCTCCTCCCCCACTCTCAGCTCTGGGATGCCTTGTGCTCAGTTTTTTTGCCTCCAGCTATAATGCAAAGTTGGTGCTTTATCTTCCTCTGAGGGAGCTGTAGGGGACTAGCTGGATCGCAGTCACCCTGGCAGCTGAGAGTCCCCCTAGAGTACCCCCAGTGGGATTTTCTGATTACAGGAAAAAAACAAACAGCGCCCAGCCAGCCATTCTCTGGTCTGGGTTTCTGGGGCAACAGCCTTGAGCTTCTTCTGGCTTCTGTTGTGAGATGCTGGCTGGTCTCACCCAGGCCTTTGGAGACGTGGGGTGGAGTGGGGAAAGGGGAAGAGGAGGGAGGATGGTGGATGGAGAGACTGTTTGGTAGTCAAGTGAAAGTGAGCAGGAGTGGCTTGGGAGAGCTGGGGCAGACCTGGCTCTCACTGCACTCCTGGAGTACCAGAAAGTGTTTAGTCACTGAAGCCGGACTCGTCCCCCCACCCCCACCAGGTCTAAGGCTCTGGGAGGGAGGAAATGATGCTGGTATCAGGTAGTTGGCTTTGCAGAAAGGGAAGACAGGTGAAAGGAGGGTGTGTGAGAAGAGTTAATGGGGCTTTGTGGAAAGCCTGGGGCATCAGAATAGGATGCCTTGTATTCTGTGCATTTTTTATGGAAGGTACAATGTGCTTCCTGCTTGAGCGTTTTGATAGTGGTGGTGGAGAGGTGGGTATTTTGTTTTGGGCACTGAAGGAAAGGGTTATGAGAGAAGGACAGGGCAGATGTTTGTCATGGGGACTAAGATTATATAAATTGAGGAGGACAATTAGGCAGAAAGTCATGAGAGGTTGGTGAAAGTAACCTTAAGTGTACCTTTAAGATGGAAAAGAATTGGAAGAACTACAGTGCTAATGGGATGCTGTGGACAAGCAGATGCTGATACTAGTAGACCGGAGACTCCAAGAAGGCTTATTTTTTGTAAAATGTTCATTGAGTGATTTGTGGGGATGGCTACCAAGTCAGTGTTAGTTAATGCACTTGAGACCTCCAAATTACATACTGTTAAGATTATATTAATCAAAAACAGAACACAACAATATTAAACAACACAGTAAGCATCCCATACTAAAAGTATACTATTATGTTTAAAATAAATATTGGTCAATTGGCTGTTTGCAATACAAATCATAATTAATAATCATGCATGAAGCTTAGACTTAGGGGCCAATCCACAAATACTTGTTTGATCATAAAGTGGCTAACATATGAAATTTAGAGTTATTATATGTGAAATTTGCTACTGATTATCCACTGTGAGTATAAGGGAACAGGGCATCTGAGGAAATTTGGTGCTATGGATCATTTGAAAACATACTATTAAGATTTTAACTTCTAATTTTATTAGACATTTTCACAGTCTGCCTATAACACTCCCTACCTCTGAAATTCATTACTAGTAAGAGATGGGGTGAGGTTCAGAAATAGTATGAAGATCATTACTTGGTTGTAAAAGAACAGAAAGCTCAAAACTTTTATTTATTTTTAAGGTCACAAAAAAATACAATTGAATATGAAAATGTCTAGAGCCAAAAAGACCATAAAGCCTGTGGGATACCTTAATTCACTCACATTTAATAAATATTTATTGAGCCCCTGGAATAAAATGCAGTAAAGCACACAGTTCTGCCTTTAAAGAAGTCATAGTCTAGTGTGATAAATAGATGTGTTGTCAGACAATTACAACATGGTGTGAGAGATTAGTTGTAATGGCTGTAAGTACTTAATGTCAAAAGAATTTAGAGGAGAGTCTAATGAATTTGGATAAAGAGGGGAGGCATGAGGGGTTCCTGAAAAGTTTCTGAGGGGAAGTGTAACTTTTCAGATGAGATTTAAAGAAGTCGATGGAATTAGGGTGAACGGGAACACCATTTCAGAGGGCTAGAACTACCAGAACAAAGGTAGGAAGATGTGTTTAAATGGAAACTTCAAGTAATATGTGTAGCTAAAGCAACAGCACAAATTGTAAAGGTGCTGGTGTGTAACACTGAGGAGATTAAACTATGCTGACTTTTAAACCATGACATAACCAGGTTTAAATTTCAGAAAGTCATATTGGTGATGGTGTCACATGCCCGACACCATGTTTTTAAAAGTGCTTTTGCCTTTATTATCGTTTCTTCATTTTAAAATCTCCGACCATAATTTACGCCCTTCCTTTGTGAGGAAAGGGGGTTTATAATACTTATCATACAAATACCTTTTACATAAGAACAATACAGATCTGCTGTTCTTAGCTACAGGTTATTATAAGTTGGGTTTTTCAATCTTAAAGTGCCTGAAAAGGTACATAGTTTGTCAGTGATAATTCTATATTGAACATGGATTTTTGCCCATGTGAATTCTCTGAATTTGGAATGAAAGAATCTAAGCAGAGTCAGACTCTGGACTTGGGAAAACTTGGATTTTAATTCCCCCTCTAACACGAACCAGTTGTTTCCTTCAGTAATTTACTGAACTTTTCTTAGCTTCATTTTCTCTACCAAGGGGTCGTGGTTGTGGTTCTTAAAACAGTGAATGCAAAAACATTTTGCAGATTCCTCTGCACACAAAAAGTGCTCTATAAATGATAGTTTACTGATGGTTTGATGTTCTTATAAGCACTTAATCCATTATTTCATTTAGGCCTCACAACAACCCTATGAAGTAGGTACTATTATTTTCTCCATTCTTCAAGCCAGAAATCTGCTGAGACAGGGAGAGACTCTTCCCAAGGTTATCCAGCCAGGAAGTGGTAGAGCTAGGATTCAGGCAGCCTTGACTCCAGAGGTTCAGCTCTTAACTGCTGTGTTTTTTGCTGCTTCCTTATGGAATACACCATTATTATCAGCAGATTGACCCAATATTATCAGACACCCCCCCAATGCTGCTTTTGTCTATTTTGACTGGCTCCTTAAATGGACAGTTAAAATAACTTAAGTCTGCACTAATTGTATTCATAAAACTGGGTATTACTGGGTGTCAGTCTCTGATGAAGACTCAGACTGTGCCCTCAATGACCTTAGTCATTTGTGAGGGAGACAATACACTTTTGAGAGTCTGTGTCTCTACATGTGAGGCCTGTAAATGGCAAGACTCTGAAGGAATCTAATTGCTAACCCTTGCATTTCAAGGAAGTGTCCCATATGATATGTGTTTGTTACTTCATGAACTAATGTTTACATAAATTCCTACCAAGATGCAAGAAAACTCTAGTGATCCTAAAGGCTTAGTAGGACATGGATATTAAGCCAGTGGTCAGAATAGAGAAGAGAGATGTAGTTTGGAATAGGCCAACTGCTGAGAAGTAAAGCTTTCCAATTCAAACAAGATTTTTTTCAAGAATACACAGTTTTTTCAAGAGTACTCATCCCCATCTAAGAGTTAATGGAAGGAAAATAGTCCAGATTCACAATACTGTAAAAGGAAGAAAAAAACATCAAGGACAAAAGGTCAGCAAATATGGAAGGAGGAGAGGGAGGAAGATGTGAGCAATGAGCTGGTCTATCTAACAATAATAGTAAATAGCTAACACACATAAAGCTATGTAATAGTGGCACTTCATGAGGTAGGCACTGTTATCCTCATTGTATTAATGGAGAGAGGCTCTGTGTCAGACGGTAAGAAGCCAGGAATTCATCCAAGGCAGGCTGACTTGTCACTCCTCTTAAACACATCTATTTACATGCCTTGGTGCCATCTCGTTCCACCAGTGGACCCTTTAAATTCACCCACTTTAGTATATGATAAAGTCAAAGTTAAGGAAAATGCACCGTCTTACTCAAGTTCACAGGATACCAGCATTGTGGGGAATGAATAGTAAGTAGAGAAGAGGGAGGTGACGAAATAAGCTGGGGAGAGCTGTGAGCCTACTGGGCCTGTGACGAACGCGGAGAGCAGCGGCAGATTCGCAGGCGGGCTCTGGGGGGCGGAAGGGAGGGACCGCGGGCCGGTCCTCTGGCCACCGCGGGGCAGCCGGGCGCGCAGGCGCGCAGGCGTCCAGGCTTTCAGGCCCGGCTCCGCTGGGCCACCTGCAGGGGCCGCCGGGCTCCGCAGAGGTGCCCTGGGCACGGACCACCGTGCCCTGTCCGCCCCGCGCTGCCACGGGGTGACTGGAGTCCTTCCGTACCATAAGCGGGGTTGAAAAGTGTTTCCCACCCTGATCTCCGTCACTCCCTCACTCGGGAGAGCTTCCGACCCCTCCGCAGGGGGCTGTGCCCGTCGGTGGCCGCGATCTGCGGCTTTGTTTCCCAGGCACCTGTTGTGGGTCCCAAATAGAAACCTCGTCCTTGGGGATCCGGGGCCGGCCGGCCATGTCCGGGGGTGGGCGTACTTGGCCGTGCGGTCAGCCCGGGTGGGCGGACCAGTGGACAGGGCCTGGGGCACCGCAGCGCTGCCCGAAAGGGAGGGGCCGAGCGGCGCCGAGGGGGGAGCGGAGCCAGCCGGGGCCGGAGCGCAGCCAGCCGGGGCGCTGACCTCCGCGCTCGCCCCCTCCCTTCCGCCCTCCCCCCTCCTCCCTCCCTCTCTCCCGGGGCGCGGGCGAGTGTCTGCGGCGCGGCGGCCAGGAAATGCCGCAGATGCGCCGTGCAGCATCCCGGGCGGAGGCAGCGCGCCCGTCCTCCCGCAAGGCTGCAGCGGTCTCGGCCCGGCCCGGAGCAGGCGCCTAGTGCAGGGCCAGGGTGGCGGCCGCATCAGCCTCCGAGGGTCCCGGCGCCTGCCGCCCCCAGCCGGTCCCCACCGTGCGCCGGGCTCCTCCGCGTGGTCTGGCGCTGCTGGTCGCCGCCCCCGGGCTCGCCGAGATTTGCTGCTGCTGAAACCCGAGAAGGGACTCTGGCTCCCGAGGAGCCCGGCGGCCCAGCACCCGCGGCCTGCCGGGGGGCCTGGGCGTTTCCTCTGCCGGTTCGGCGCCTGCCGCCCCCTTGCGCCCCCTGCTCTGCGGCTCCGGCTTCGGCGCTCTCCCTCAGCCTGCCGCCCCTTCCGCTTTTGCAGTTCTCCAGGCGGCTGCGTCTAGCCGACCACGATACAGTCCGGGGTTCCGAGAGGGAGAGGGGCATTGGCCAGTCATCGTTTAGATAAACTTCGGTATGGCAGGGTACCTCTCCCCAGCCGCTTACCTGTACGTGGAGGAACAGGAGTACCTCCAGGCCTACGAGGATGTCCTGGAGAGGTACAAAGGTATGTGGTTCCCCGCGCTCGGTCTGCGGGGCTTGGCACGGACCAGCCGGGTAACCGTTACCTTTGCTTAACCAGAGCCATCAATGCTCGGGTACAAGTAAACAGGTGTCTGGACCAGTCTTGGGAATGGACCAGGTCCTTTTAGATGGGATTCAGTACCCACAACGCTGGGAAGAATGATGGGGTGGACGGCGGTCCGGAGACGCCCTTGGGTGGGTGGTAGAGTTGGGGGAAGGGATTTGGTTTCCAAGAAGCACATTGCGTTTTCTCTCCCTTATAAAAGCTTTTAGGCACTACGCATAATCGTAATTATTCCTGCGAGGGTGGATGGATACCTGTTAATTCTCCATGGATTACTAAGGCATTCATTGCTGCTCTCCGTTAACATCACCAAATCGTTTTTCTTAAAATGATCTTATTTGGAAGAAGTTTATGGATTGTGGCTATATATATATTCTTATGTATCATAAAGATTATTGGATAATATCATGGATGTACGACTTAAGTGAGTCTGTTTTAAATTTAAACGTAAAAGAGTATATTTTGACATTTTTTTGCCTGTCTTTTGTGTTGTGGAAAATCTATGTCAAATTGATAAATATTGATATTTTAGTGTGATTGAATTTAGTATTGAATTCATGGTTAAATATAGTATTAGACAAAGTGCATCTTTTCATCTTGAAGGATCTTTTTGTCTCTCTGGAAATTATTTTCCAGTGTGTATAGATGATCTCCTTACTGTGGCTCCTAAAACACTCCACACGGAAGGGTAGCTCACAGAGCCTTAATAATATTAACAGTGAATAGTGTCCTATTTCATAGGTTGGATTCAAATGGTTTTACGTCTCGAATATTTGCTATGGATTGAAGAAACTCAGTTTCTTTAAATTAAATGGGGATTATATGGTTAAAAATGCATGTATAATTTTCTATTATTAGAAAGTAAAAATATAAAATCCTGAACTGAATAATTAAATGCCAAGTCTCCAAAGACCTCAGAATTCACCCACAAGTAAGTTTCTTTCTAGAACATACTGACATTCTTTTAATCCATGTAGAATTTTGTAAACAACACAATCAGAATTCCTTTGTGCCAAGACCCTTTTGTGTATATTACGGCCACTGAGCAAGTGCAGTGATATTTTAGGCTAAAGCACATTTGTAGCATTTGTGTGTGTGTGTGTGTGTGTGTGTGTGTGTGTGTGCGCGCGCGTGCGCGCACGTGTAATATACTCATGTTTACATCTATCTTTCCATTTTAAAATAAAGCTCTTAGTTGTTTCCAGGACTTTACAAGTGACGAATACCAATGTAGACTTGTAAACCTCATTGAAGCCATACATACACCTGTGCTCTTTAAAGTCAGAAAGAAAAAATTCTGAAAGTTCTAAAGTATATGGATTTTATTCTTTAAAAAAATTATAGCAGTATGAATTTATGTCCCATCAAGTTTTACTTCAGTGACAGATGGGTGATTTCAGGTGACTTTGGAAACAGAAATAACTTAAGTGCTGATTTGACTTGTCTTGAGGAAGTAGACATTATTTAAAAGCTTTTCTTTATTTGTTTTTGGAAATAGAAGGAAATTAAAGATGTGCAGGCTATTGAAGTTCTCACTATGTTTCATTTTATTTATAACCTAATGATCAGTATTGCACTTTACACTTACACTTTTTTTCTGAACATATAGTCCAAAATTTCGCTGAAAAAATGAGAGTTCTTTCCTTCATTTTCGTTGTGGTTTTAAAATGCTTAGGTCATCAGTTTGTACTTGGCTTTATAGATGTACTACATCTCGTTTAGTTTTGGAAAGGAAAGTAAGCATATTGGCCAGTGTATTACATGAAAAGCGAGAGACCTGGAGAACTCATTGTTTCCTGATGTGTTTTGAAGCCAGTTATGATTTCCCCTCAGTCTCCAATACGGTGACTTCACTACAGTGCTTATTATCCTGATGACTTGCTATGGGGGCTGATCTAATCAGAAAAGAATTGTAGGCTTTGGATGGGGAGTGTCAGCTCACTAAACTTGCAAAGTACAGTTGCTCATTTTCTGAAATCATGCATTGTTCAAAACATTTTACATTCCATTTGAATTTGAGAGAGGTTATTTTGATTTTTTTATTTCTGACAAAGTTTCTTGGTTACAGAATGAGTTTGCATTCAGCTAGAGTATTATCAGGTTGCCAAGTTATCATATGCCCCAGCTGTTGAATAGTGTAAGTGGTAGAGTCAGCTGGAAGCCATTCAAAATCTGTCTGTTGTCAGAAGTGTAGAAGGATAATAATCTATAATGTTACAATTCAGAATGACTGGTTTCAGAAGGTGAGAGTTTTGTTAGACTTAGTCCTCAGATGGTCTATGTTGTCTGTAGAAAAACAAGAATAGTGGCAAGTGAGAATTATTTATGGCGTGGTCTATTCTTGTGTCTTGCTTTGGTCCTTTACCTCTGAGTGAAAATAGGCAACTGTTTGCTCAATCAGAATAACACAGAAAGAGCTGTTTTGTTCAGAGAAGGGCATACTGTTCTGATCCATATTCTAGTCCTTTTACTTATAAAATATACACATAACTAGAATATTGAGGGCATCAGATTTAAAAAACATATTACTTCAGCTATACTATATATAGTCAGGATAAATAAAGGTATTATGAATAAAATATTTATTTATTATTGTTTATGCTTGAAATGCCCATGTTTAGTGGCTTTCTTTTATATCTATAGTAAATTACCCAGTGGACTTTTCACTGTTGCAGATTAGTATGAAAGATATGGAATGGTCCCCCTTGTTTTTCTTGACAGCATAAGGAAACTAAGCTATATACTGTTATTATATATTATTATTAAAATTAATTGTCAGTTTAAATATGAAATTCTGTTCTTTGAGTCTGTCATTAGAAGATTTTATTTTCTCAATACGTTACTTTAAAAATATGATGTAAAGTGTGACAATGAGATCATTAATGTGAACCCAAAAGATTTTATTCTGTCTTTTTAGACTTAATTAAAAGACTAAATTATTTTGGTCCAACAAAGTGGATATTTTCCATTGACCTGGAAGTTCGTTTTCCCCAGACAACGGTAAAAAGTGTTTCATTATTCTCTATGAAGGTTATGAATGGCAGATTTGTTACTTGTCTATAATATCACTAAATAACCTGCTTCAATTATTTAGAAAAAAGTCAAAATTTTCTGTTTTTCATGAAAACTTGGACTAATTCCTTTAGTCCCTCTCTCAGTAGGGCTACAAGGTCTGACAATTAAGTTCGAGAACTTGCGGCTGTGTGCTTACATTGGCAGCACTGTACAGACAACTCGGAAAGGTGTCATAACCTTGGGATATCTGTGTCTCACAGCTGTGTTTGTGTCAGTGTGTGGCAGTGTCTTGCTGAGTGGCATTCATTACTGTTGCATATTTTTGTGTGCTGTCGCGAGAATGTCGGAGTTGGAATTAGAGCACGGAACAACCATTAAATTTCTTGTTAAACTTGGCAAGAGTAGAAGTGAAATCGGGGACCTTAGTCCAAATTTATGGGGTTAATGCCTTGAAGAAAACTGTAGTATACAAATGAATTAAGTGGTTTTCTGAGGGGAGAGAAGGCGTCACTGATGAAAAGAGGTCAGGGTGGCCAGTAATGAGCAGAACTGATGAAAACACTGCAAGAATTCATCAAATTGTGCATCAAAATCATCATTTGACTGAGAAGCATAGCAGACCAAATGAACATTGATAGAGAAACGGTTGGGAAAATCTTAACTGAAAATCTTGACTTGAGAAAGGTGTGTGCAAAAATGATCCTGAAGGAGCTCACCAATGAACAAAAGCAAAGGAGAGTTGAAGTTTGCCAAGACCTTTTGGGAACTAGGCAAGACGATGTTTTGGGCTGAGTTATCATCACTGGTGATGAAACATGGGTGTACCAATACGACCTTGAAAGAGAGTGTCAGAGTGCACAATAGAAGTTAGCTAGTTCTTCACAAGCAAAAAACTTCCATCAGTCCAACTAAAGAGTCAAAATGATGTTACTAACCTTTTTTGATATCAGAGGGATTGTTCATTATGAATTTGTACCAACTGCACAGTCAACCAAGCTTACTACTTGGAAGTGCAGAAAAGACCATGTGAAAAAGTTACATGAAAACAACCTGAACTTTTTGCCAACCACTCATAGCTCTTGCATCATGACAATGCACCAGCTCACACCGCTCTGGCTGTGAGGGAGTTTTTAGCCAGTAAATAAATAACTGTATTGGACTATCCCCCCTATTCACCTAATTTGGCCCCCAGTGACTTTTTCTCTTTACCCAAAGATAAAGGAAACATTGCAAGGAGACATTTTGATGACATTCAGGACATCAAGAATCATACAGTGACAGCTCTGATGGCCATTCCCGAAAAAGAGTTCCAAAATTGCTTGGAAGGCTGGACTAGGCACTGGCGTTGGTGCACAGCTTCCCAAGGGGAGTGCTTTGATGGTGACCGTAGTGATATTCAGCAATGAGTTAAGCAGCACTTCTAGGATGAGTTCATGAACTTAATTGTCAGACCTCATAGATAATTGTGGTTATGTGTTATGGTAACAAAAGTAACTGAGAATTCCTCCAACTGTAGTTTTCATTTTCATTTCAGTTTTATGGCCTACCGAAATGTGATTGGTATAAATCCTATCTTTTTACTGTGTAATGAACTGTGGTGTCAGTTAAATTAAAAGTTGGAGTATAGAAGTCTCCCCTTATCCATTGGGGATATATTCCAAGACCCCCAGTGGATACCCGAAACCATAAATAGTACTGAACCCCCATATACTATGTTTTTTCCTTCTCTTTCTCTCTCTCTCTCTCTCTCTCTCTCTCTGGCTTGTCTTGGGCATGTCCAAATCGCCAGCATCACTACTCTTGTGCTTTGGGGCCATTATTAATTAAAATAGGGTTACTTGAACAGAAGCTCTATAGTATTGACAGTTGATCTACTAAGTGCCTAATAGGTAGGAAGCATGTACAGTGTGGGTGTGCTGGAAGGTTCACGTCCTGGGCAGGACAGCAGGACGGGAGGGATTTTATCATGCTACTTAGAATGGCATGCAGTTTACAACTTAAGAATTATTTATTTCTGGAAAATTTTCAGACAGTGGTTCACCATGGGTAACTGAAACTTTGGAAAGGGAAAGCATGGCCAAGTGGGGGGCTACTGTATAGACAGGATTACCCCACCTCTGTCTTTGATGATCTTGCTCAGTGTTTCATTTGGTTTCGAGGATTCTGTAAAAACCAGATTTCAAATTTTGTGTTCATGGCTTAATAGTTGGTTGTGTAATAAGTGAACTTTTAACCATTTCATCATGACAGTGCTGTTTTATAGCTAGTTAAAACAATTAGTCTGGGGTTTTTCTTTTCTTTAAAAAATGAAATAGACTTAATCTGGTAGTGAGTATTAGTTAAAATAGTGTTTGGTTGTAATAGAAAACAAATGATAGTGCTTAACCAAACAAGTATTTTCTTTTTCTCAGGTATCGAGAGGCCCAAGGTAGGCAGGACAGGACTGTGGGGTACCTGTCTGTCAATAGGACCCAGACTCCTGTATTTCTACTTAGCCGCTTGTAGTCTATCATGTGGTAGTTCTGTGAACACAAGATGGCTGCACCTCGGTCAGCACTTTTGTCTTAATTCCACATGAGAGGAAGGGGAAGTGCAAGGACAAAGGACAGAAGATGTAAACTAGTTGATTCAGCCTCTTTTTAAGGAGCTTTGTTAGAAGTCCATTTAGTAAATTTCTCTTGTGTCTCATTGGCCAGACCTGTCCCAGGGGCCACTGCTATCGGCAAGGCAGACTAGGTAGGCTGACCGCACATCTCATGTTAAATGGGACAAAAAAACTACAGTACTGTCCCGTTTCAAATGGGACACATGGTCAGCCTACTGACACCTTGAATTTAGCTCAGTGAGACTAGGCTGACCCTATGTACCATTTGAAATGTGACAGCTTGTTTTCTCTCCTTGTTAAAACAGGATGTCTGTCTGGTCTGCCTACGACCAGGAAAATAGAGATTTTTAAGCTAGCCCCATTTAGTACCCTGAATGAAATTGAAGTTCTGTTTGTAAAGAATAAGGAAAGAGTGGATATTGGTTTGCAACTGGCATTGTCTGGCACGCAGAAGATAAGTGTCTGTCTTGAAATTGTAAACTTAAAGTTTGGACACATTAATATTCGTACCACGATGTATTTGACTTTGCTCAAGTTTGAGAGACTAAGACTTCCAGTGACGTCTCTGAGGAGTTTCAAAATGACACACTTAAATGTTTTATAGTGTTACAACATGTACCAAATAAGTAGGATTTAAATTGACCAAAGAATGTGTTCATTGCTTCACAGTGTAAGAAACATATCTCTGTTCAGGAATGGAACCAGGTATTAGCTATTGGTGAATTTAACTTTGAACCCCAAATTCCATACTGCTGCACCGTTATTTTCTTTTGTTCTGAGTTAGCCTTACACATTCTCACAACGTTTATTTAGTCAGGGACTTTTAAAAAGTTTTATGTTTTTAAAAACTTCTTCTTTGAGCAATTTGGAGAAGCTTATTTTCTGACTCAATAATGATTTTAGGTAATAAATGATCTGTAAGGAGAGGTGTGAACAATTTCTTGTCTCACTGTTATTTTGTAGCCAGGCAAAGAAGCTGTTTCTACTTTTGGGTCTTGTGTACTCAGGAGCCTGGCTCTTTGGGGAGCAGTAGTCTTGGATTGTAAAAGCAAAAAGATGGAGTACCCAGGCTGTCAAATGTTTTTTTCTGTTTTTGTTCCAAAACTGAGTATAAAAAAATATAAAATGCACGAAGATTATCTGGCCCTAAAAGCCTGATGAATGAATGGTTGAGATTTGTAGTTTAGAATGTTTACTATTTCTTATCAGTTAAAAAGAAACTCGGATGCTTCATTTCCGTAGAACTCTTTTCTCTATAATGGCTTTTGAAGGAAAGTCTTCTGTGTTCATTTCTCAGCTCTTTAGTAATATAGGGTTCACGTTCAACTTACTTCCAAAGAGAAATTTTAGGTAGCTATCTGCTAAAGTGTATCATTTCTTTTTATAAGTGATCAAGTAAGGCTTTTTATTTATTTTTCATCTATCCTTTTAACAACAGCAGATTATTTGCTGTTGTTTTCCACTCTACGTTCATCTCTCTCAGAAGAGGAAGCAAATAATTCTGCTTGGATTGGGTGTTGGGGCAAGATTTGTACTTAGGGTCAAATGAGATTTTAGCCTGTAGGAACCTGAAGTTACCAGTGGGCAAAAAGTTCAAGAGCAGAGGCTGGCATGACTGTTCCATTTCATTCCTATAACCACGGAGTCCATTTTGAACGCTTGGCTTGAAGTGCACGGTAGGTTTTAGAGGATGGGGTGGGATAGAGGTTATTGGAAGATGGAACTGGATGACTATGGATGGTTGTGTTCGAGCTCATGGGCAAGGGCCTGAATGCCACACCCAAGACCGAGTTTGGGCTTTATTCTGGAGGCAGGGAGGAGAACCTTGGTGGTAATCTTCATCAGGATGCTACCAGTGACATAGGTTTTAGAGAGAGAACCCGAGTAACAGTGTAGAGGGTTGAGTGAAGGAAAGACACAGGAAGCAGGGAGACAGGTCTGTAAAATTCTGGTGTTTGGAATGAAAGAGTACATTCAAAAAAAATTTCAGAAATTGACTGGTTGGTTCTGTAAGGTGGAGACAGTAGAAGAGCAACAACTTCTGTTGTTGAAGTTATATTTGAAGGAGCCGGGAGTTATTTTGTTTTTAATTTTTAAAAAATATATTTTTAATTTGTCAAAAAACGTCATTAGAAAGTATGTTTTTGAAAAAAATTAATATCAATCATTATTAGACCTTCTTTGGTTTCAGTGGAATGAGTCCTGTTTTACTTGACCTTGGAAATACAGCAGATAATGTGATCTGGAAAACTAGAATGTTCTACTGAATGTGAGGCTTCATAAGTGATACCTCATGGGGGATCCTCTTGAGTATGAGTTGTATTCTATTCCAGCAGTGAATCTGTTTTCTATAAGCAAATAAAATGATTAGTTTCAGATCCTTTTTTTAGAAATAACTATAAATGATTAAAAAACATCTTGCAATATATTTCAGCAATTTTTCTTTTCATTTCTTAATTTTTTTCTACATAAACTTGAGCAGATTTGTAGTTAGAGTTTTGGGTATATAAGAAGTTCAGTGGTTATATTGACCAGTTACTATACGTTCTAAGTCATCCTTGAATTTATCTGTTAAGCCCTTAATTTTTAGTATAAAATGGTAAAAATAATAGCTAGTATTTATGTGCCTGCCTACTTATATGGCCATCATAGTGCTGAGTACTGCAAATGAATTATATTTGTAATTTGTAAGTCTCATAGCTCTTTGTCTTGGACACAACTACTGCCATTTTATCAACATGGAAATTGAGGTGTTGGAGGCATTAATTTCCCTGAAATCATACAGCTGTAAGTGGTAGCAGTGGCATTTGAACATCAAGTGTACATTTGACATAAGCTGTATATTTAAACTTTCATTACATTGACTGGAAAATGTTGCAGAAATAGGTTTTATGAGAATTTAAACAATAGGATTATGATTTTCATTAATACTAGAATTAGATGTGTTAAAAGGATGCATAATCAAAAGTCATAGCTTAAAATTCATAGACATTTATATTAATTCAAATAGTAAATAGACGAGAGCTTAAACTGGTGTATCTTAGTTGGATTGTAAATTCTAATACTTAACTATCGATGAAAGGAAAATAAAATTTTAACAAGAGCATTTCCATTGTGTATTTTGGTTGAGGAGATTTTGAAAAGGATTAAGTTTTGTAAATGTCACCAATGTGCCTGCTTTGGTACATGCCTGAAATGTTTCCTGGAAAGAATTGTCAAAGAAAGTTGACAAAGTCTTGATTTTTCTCTAGTGGGTGAAAATATTTCCCACTGAATCTTGGTGTCAAAGTCATTATACAAAGATACTATTGTTCTAGTGAGTTAAAAAATGCCCCTAGATTCCGTGTTACAGTTCCCCATGCTGGCCATTTCAGTGTGACAATTTCTACTCTTGGTTTTTGACATGAACTAATAGTGTTTGGTGGCTTGCTTTATCATACCTTCTTTAAGCCAGACTGTTAGACGTGGCAGGTGTGCCTACTGTCTACCTCACTGGGTTAATAAAGGTAGGATAAAATAGGGCATGCGAAGTATTTTGAGCAGTAGAGATTGCATAGACAGTCAATGAATGCACTCAAATCTGGCTCTTCCTAGGCCTGGAGCCTTAAAAAAAAATACACTGCTTTTTAGAGTGACTTTAGATTTACAAAAAGCATTGGGCAGAAAGTACAGAGTTCTATGTACGCCCTTTCTTTCCCCCCACAGATTCCCCTTTTGCTGTCTTGCATGGGAATGGTACATTTGTTATGATTGCCGAACAAATATTGATAGATTATTGTTAACTAAGATCCCTAGTTACGTTGGGGTTCACTGTGTTGTGTGGTTCTGTGAGGTTTGACAAATTCATATCATGTGTCTGTGATTACATTATCATACACAATAGTGTCACTGCCTCCCAGATCTTCTGTGTTTTACTGATTCACCCCCCTACTCCCAAACTCTGGGAATCACTGATTTTTTTATTACCTTTTCCAGAATGTCGTAGTTGGAATCATACAGTATGTAGCCTTTTCAGACTGGTTCTTTCACTTACTAATATGTATTTAAGGCATCTCCATGTCTTGTCATGGCTTGACAGCTCATCTCTTTTTGTTACTGAATGCTATTTCATTGTCTTCATGGACCACAGCTTGTTTATCTATCTACTCACCTATTGAACTGGGGACATCTTGATGCTTTCAACTATAAATAAAACTGCTATAAACATTTGTGTGCAGGTTTTTGTATGGACACAAATTTTCAACTCATATGGGTAAATACCTAAGAGTGTAACTCCTGGATCATAGGGTAAGTCTGTGTTTACCTCGTACACTGCTGCACTGTCTCCCAAAGAGACTGTGCCATTTTTCATTTTCACCAGCAGTGAGAGTTGCTATGGCTCCACATCCTCACCGGCGTTTGGTTTGGTCCGTGTTTTGTATCTTAGCCATTCTGGTAGGTGTATAGTAGCACTGAGTTAATTTGTCATTTCCTAGTGACATATGATGGGGAGTATCTTTTCATATGCTTATTTGCCATCTGTAAATCTCCTTTGGTGAGGTGTCTATTCAGATCTTTTGCTCACTTCTTAATTTGGTGGTTTGACTTCTTACTGTTAAGTTTTAAGGTACTTAGTGTATTTTTGTAACAGTTCTTTATTAGATATGTGTTCTGCAAATGGGTAGCACTTTATACTGTTAACCTTTTGATACTTTTAAACCATTGCATATTATGGATATTATTTTAATAAATGAGGCCCTCATTATTTCCTTTCATGTGGTCAAATTGTTCTGAAGTACTATTTTGTTTTGGATACATACATTGGCTATTATACCTCGCTCACAGACTCCAGTTGCATGTGGTGTTCCAGAGTTCAGCAATCTGACAGTTTGCTTTAGTATATCAACATACGCTGCTGCAATCAGGTATCCAGTTGGTTGGCAGCTATGATGATTTGTAACACAAGTCTAAAATTAGTTGAACTGTTCTATTTTAAGGATAGACTGAAATTAGTAGTCCATGTCCTGCAAAACATATGAAAGCTAAACTCTTAGGATATTGAATTACTTCTTTTAAAATGTAATCAGAAGTAGGATTAGGTAGAAGGTAGTTTGTTTCATTTTTTTTTAGAAAGTTTTTGTTAAGGTGATTTGATTATAGCCTGAGTGTAAAGCTGTATGTGTATAATACTTAAGAACAAAGAGTTCTATTCTTGTCCCTTATAGAGTTAAGACACTGCTTTTACATAAATGATCATGTTTGAGTTTTAAAACTGTATGCATTAAAAGGTAGAGCAAGGTTACCTGAATTTTCTTTTGGAGTATTTTTAGAAGAGCCACAGCCTGTAAATATTTATGAATATTGGAGCACCATTGACTGCCTTTGCTAGAAAAAAAAAAGTGAATGATTAAAGGAGTATTTAGGTGTTCATTTTGTGATTTTTGTGGTAACTACATAACAGAAACTAGAGAATATTGAAAATACTTAATAGATGAAAAGCTGAGTGATTGAAATTCAGAGTTTAATTTTGCGTATATTATGAATCTTATAATTCCTTGAAGCAAGGACTTATGGTTATGAAGGTGTTTGTAGGGTTATTTTTTTTAAATTCATTTTTATTGTTAGATTTATTGGGGTGACTTCTGTTAGCAAGGATTACATAGGTTTCAGGCATACAAGTCTACAGTGATAATAAGTTCACCACCCAGTGTGAGTTCTCTTTCCATCACCTTATATTTAGCTTTCCCCCCTCCTCTCCCACCCCCTCCCCTTTCTCCCCTCCCTAACCCACTCGTCCCCAAATAAACATTAAACTATTGATTGTGTCCATGGGTTATTTGTTTGTTCATTTCTTTTTTCTTTGCTTTCAGTTTTATATTCCGCATATGAGTGAAGTCATACAGTTCCTTGTTTTTTCTGTCTGGCTTATTTCACTAAGCATGA